>OW584242.1:21604477-22176573 GCA_939192795.1 Bombylius discolor
GTTCTCATACTGGCTACTCTTATCGGTCTACCGTATACAAACACGATGACACCATAATTTTAGGTTTTACGGATTTTTTTTTCTTCTCAAATTAACGTTCTCATACTGGCTACTCTTATCGGTCTACCATATACAAACACTATGACACCATAATTTTAGGTTTTACGGATTGTTTTTTTCTTCTCTGAATAACGTTCTCATACAGGCTACTCTTATCGGCCTACCGTATACAAAAACGATGACACCATAATTACAGTTTTTACTGAAGATTTTTTTTTTCTAAAATTAACGTTCTCATACAGGCTACTCTTATCAGCCTACCGTAAACAAACACGAAGACAACATAATTTCTGTATTCACTGAAAAAAATTATTTCCCGAAATAGCTGTTTTATACAGGCTACCATTGTCAGCCTACCGTATACAAACACGAAGACACCATAATTTCAGTTTTTACTGAAAATTTTTTTTTCCTAAATAACCGTTCTCATACAGGCTACTCTTATCGGCCTACAGTATACAAACACGATGACACCATAATTTCAGTTCATACTGGAAATTTTTTTTTTTCTAAAATCAACGTTCTCATACTGGCTACTCTTATCGGTCTACCCTATACAAACACGGTGACACCATAATTTCAGTTTATTCTGTAAATTTTTTTTTTTCTTAAATCAACGTTCTCATCCTGGCTACTCTAATCGGCCTACCGTATACAAACACTATGACACCATAATTCCAGTTTATACTGGAAATTTTTTTTTTCTTAAATCAACGTTCTCATACTGGCTACTTTTATCGGTCTACCGTATACAAACACGATGACACCATAATTTCAGTTTTTACTGAAAATTTTTTTCTCTCAAATGAACGTTCTTATACAGGCTACTCTTATCGGTCTACCGTATACAAACACGATGACACCATAATTTCAGTTTTTAGTGAAAAATTTTTTTTCTTAAAATAACGTTCTCATACAGGCTACTCTTATCGGTCTACAATATACAAACACGATGACACCAAAATTTCAGTTTATTCTGTAAATTTTTTTTTTTCTTAAATCAACGTTCTCATACTGGCTACTCTAATCGGCCTACCGTATACAAACACGATGACACCATAATTTCAGTATATTATGTAAATTTTTTTTTTCTTAAATCAACGTTCTCATACTGGCTACTCTAATCGGCCTACCGTATACAAACACGATGACACCATAATTTCAGTTTATACTGGAAATTTTTTTTTTTCTTAAATCAACGTTCTCATACAGGCTACTATTATCGGTCTACCGTATACAAACACGATGACACCATAATTTCAGTTTTTACTGAGAATTTTTTTCTCTCAAATGAACGTTCTCATACAGGCTACTCTTATCGGCCTACCGTATACAAACACGAAGACACCATAATTTCAGTTTATACTGGAAATTTTTTTTTTCTTAAATCAACGTTTTCATACTGGCTACTCTTATCGGTCTACAATATACAAACACGATGACACCATAATTTCAGTTTATACTGAAAATTTTTTTTTCTCAAATTAACGTTCTCATACAGGCTACCATTGTCAGCCTACCGTATACAAACATGATGACACCATAATTTTTGTTTATACTGAAAATTTTTTTTTTCTTAAATTAACGATCTCATACAGGCTACCATTGTCAGCCTACCGTAAACAAACACGAAGACACCGTAATTTCAGTTTATACAGGAAATTTTTTTTTTCTTAAATCAACGTTTTCATACTGGCCACTCTTATCGGTCTACCGTATACAAACACGATGACACCATAAATTCAGTTTTTACTGAAAATTTTTTTTTCTCAAATTAACGTTCTCATACAGGCTACTCTTATCGGCCTACCGTATACAAACACGAAGACACCATAATTTCAGTTTATACAGGAAATTTTTTTTTTCTTAAATCAACGTTTTCATACTGGCCACTCTTATCGGTCTACCGTATACAAACACGATGACACCATAAATTCAGTTTTTACTGAAAAATTTTTTTTCTCAAATTAACGTTCTCATACAGGCTACTCTTATCGGCCTACCGTATACAAACACAAACACACCATAATTTCTGTATTCACTGAAAAAAATTATTTCCCGAAATAGCTTTCTGATACAGGCTACCATTATCAGCCTACCGTATACAAACACGAAGACACCATAATTTCAGTTTATACAGGAAATTTTTTTTTTCTTAAATCAACGTTTTCATACTGGCCACTCTTATCGGTCTACCGTATACAAACACGATGACACCATAAATTCAGTTTTTACTGAAAATTTTTTTTTCTCAAATTAACGTTCTCATACAGGCTACTCTTATCGGCCTACCGTATACAAACACAAACACACCATAATTTCTGTATTCACTGAAAAAAATTATTTCCCGAAATAGCTTTCTGATACAGGCTACCATTGTCAGCCTTCCGTATACAAACACGAAGACACCATAATTTCAGTTTATACAGGAAATTTTTTTTTTCTTAAATCAACGTTTTCATACTGGCCACTCTTATCGGTCTACCGTATACAAACACGATGACACCATAAATTCAGTTTTTACTGAAAATTTTTTTTTCTCAAATTAACGTTCTCATACAGGCTACTCTTATCGGCCTACCGTATACAAACACAAACACACCATAATTTCTGTATTCACTGAAAAAAATTATTTCCCGAAATAGCTGTCTGATACAGGCTACCATTATCAGCCTACCGTATACAAACACGAACACACCACAATTTCAGTTTTTACTGAAATTTTTTTTTTTTAAATTAGCGATCTGTTACAAGCTACTCTTATCAGCCTACCGTAAACAAACACGATGACACCATAATTTCAGTTTATACTAAAATTTTTTTTTCTCAAATTAACGTTCTCATACATTCTTCCATTGTCAGCCTACCGTATACAAACACGATGACACCATAATTTCAGTTTTTACTGAATATTTTTTTTTCTCAAATTAGCGTTTTGATACAAGCTACTCTTATCAGCCTACCGTAAACAAACACGAAGACACCATAATTTCTGTATCCACTGAAAAAAAAAATTTCTCGAAATAGCTGTCTGATACACGCTACCATTGTCAGCCTACCGTATACAAACACGAAGACACCATAATTTCAGTTTTTACTGAAAAATTTTTTTTTTCTTAAATAACCGTTGTCATACTGGCTACTCTTATTGGTTTACCGTATACAAACACGATTACACCATAATTTCTGTTTTTACTGAAAAAATTTTTATTTCTTAAATTAACGTTCTCATACAGGCTACTCTTATCGGCCTACAGTATACAAACACGATGACACCATAATTCCAGTTTTTGCTTAATATTTTTTTTTCTCAAATTAGCGATCTGATCCAAGCTACTCTTATCAGCCTGCCGTAAACAAACACGAAGACACCATATTTTTAGTTTTTACTGAAAAATTTTTTTTCTTAAATTAACTTTCTCATACAGGCTACTCTTATCGGCCTACCGTATACAAAAACGATTACTTCATAATTTCAGTTTTTACTGAAAAATTTTTTTTCTTAAATTAACTTTCTCATACAGGCTACTCTTATCGGCCTACCGTATACAAAAACGATGACACCATAATTTCAGTTTTAACTAAAATTTTTGTTTTCTTAAATTAACGTTCTCATACAGGCTACTCTTATCGGTCTACCGTATACAAACACGGTGACACCATAATTTCAGTTTTTAGTGGAAAATTTTTTTTCTTAAATTAACGTTCTCATACAGGCTACTCTTATCGGCCTACAGTATACAAAAACGATGACACCATAATTTCAGTTTTTACTGAAAATTGTTTTCTTCTCAAATAAACGTTCTTATACAGGCTAAAATCATAGGCATACCGTATACAAACATGATGACACCATAATTTCTGTATTCACTGAAAAAAATTATTTCCCGAAATAGCTGTCTGATACAGGCTACCATTGTCAGCCTACCGTATACAAACACGAAGACACCATAATTTCAGTTTTTACTGAAAAATTTTTTTTCTTAAATTAACTTTCTCATACAGGCTACTCTTATCGGCCTACCGTATACAAAAACGATGACACCATAATTTCAGTTTTAACTAAAATTTTTTTTTTCTTAAATTAACGTTCTCATACCGGCTACTCTTATCGGCCTACAGTATACAAACACGATGACTTCATAAATTCAGTTTTTACTGAAAATTTTTTTCTCTCAAATGAGCGTTCTCATACAGGCTACTCTTATCGGTCTACCGTATACAAACACGATGACACCATAATTTCAGTTTTTAGTGAAAAATTTTTCTTCTTAAATTAACGTTCTCATACAAGCTACTCTTATCGGCCTACCGTATACAAACACAAACACACCATAATTTCTGTATTCACTGAAAAAAATTATTTCCCGAAATAGCTGTCTGATAGAGGCTATCATTATCAGCCTACCGTATACAAACACGAAGACACCATAATTTCAGTTTATACAGGTAATTTTTTTTTTCTTGAATTAACGTTCTCATACCGGCTACTCTTATCGGCCTACAGTATACAAACACGATGACTTCATAATTTCAGTTTTTACTGAAAATTTTTTTCTCTCAAATGAGCGTTCTCATACAGGCTACTATTATCGGTCTACCGTATACAAACACGATGACACCATAATTTCAGTTTTTAGTGAAAAATTTTTCTTCTTAAATTAACGTTCTCATACAGGCTACTCTTATCGGCCTACCGTATACAAACACAAACACACCATAATTTCTGTATTCACTGAAAAAAATTATTTCCCGAAATAGCTGTCTGATACAGGCTACCATTATCAGCCTACCGTATACAAACACGATGACACCATAAATTCAGTTTTTACTGAAAATTTTTTTTTCTCAAATTAACGTTTTCATACAGGCTACTCTTATCGGCCTACCGTATACAAACACAAACACACCATAATTTCTGTATTCACTGAAAAAAATTATTTCCCGAAATAGCTTTCTGATACAGGCTACCATTGTTAGCCTTCCGTATACAAACACGAAGACACCATAATTTCAGTTTATACAGGAAATTTTTTTTTTCTTAAATCAACGTTTTCATACTGGCCACTCTTATCGGTCTACCGTATACAAACACGATGACACCATAAATTCAGTTTTTACTGAAAATTTTTTTTTCTCAAATTAACGTTCTCATACAGGCTACTCTTATCGGCCTACCGTATACAAAAACAAACACACCATAATTTCTGTATTCACTGAAAAAAATTATTTCCCGAAATAGCTGTCTGATACAGGCTACCATTATCAGCCTACCGTATACAAACACGAACACACCACAATTTCAGTTTTTACTGAAATTTTTTTTTTCTAAATTAGCGATCTGTTACAAGCTACTCTTATCAGCCTACCGTAAACAAACACGATGACACCATAATTTCAGTTTATACTAAAATTTTTTTTTCTCAAATTAACGTTCTCATACATTCTTCCATTGTCAGCCTACCGTATACAAACACGATGACACCATAATTTCAGTTTTTACTAAATATTTTTTTTTCTCAAATTAGCGTTTTGATACAAGCTACTCTTATCAGCCTACCGTAAACAAACGCGAAGACACCATAATTTCTGTATCCACTGAAAAAAAAAATTTCTCGAAATAGCTGTCTGATACACGCTACCATTGTCAGCCTACCGTATACAAACACGAAGACACCATAATTTCAATTTTTACTGAAAAATTTTTTTTTTCTTAAATAACCGTTGTCATACTGGCTACTCTTATTGGTTTACCGTATACAAACACGATTACACCATAATTTCAGTTTTTACTGAAAATTTTGTTTTTCTCAAATTAACGTTCTCATACTGGCTACACTTATCGGTCTACCGTAAACAAACACGAAGACACCATATTTTCAGTTTTTACTGAAAAATTTTTTTTCTTAAATTAACTTTCTCATACAGGCTACTCTTATCGGCCTACCGTATACAAAAACGATGACTTCATAATTTCAGTTTTTACTGAAAAATTTTTTTTCTTAAATTAACTTTCTCATACAGGCTACTCTTATCGGCCTACCGTATACAAAAACGATGACACCATAATTTCAGTTTTAACTAAAATTTTTTTTTTCTTAAATTAACGTTCTCATACAGGCTACTCTTATCGGTCTACCGTATACAAACACGGTGACACCATAATTTCAGTTTTTAGTGGAAAATTTTTTTTCTTAAATTAACGTTCTCGTACAGGCTACTCTTATCGGCCTACCGTATACAAAAACGATGACACCATAATTTCAGTTTTTACTGAAAATTGTTTTCTTCTCAAATTAACGTTCTTATACAGGCTAAACTCATAGGCATACCGTATACAAACATGATAACACCATAATTTCTGTATTCACTGAAAAAAATTATTTCCCGAAATAGCTGTCTGATACAGGCTACCATTGTCAGCCTACCGTATACAAACACGAAGACACCATAATTTCAGTTTTAACTAAAATTTTTTTTTTCTTAAATTAACGTTCACATACCGGCTACTCTTATCGGCCTACAGTATACAAACACGATGACTTCATAATTTCAGTTTTTACTGAAAATTTTTTTCTCTCAAATGAGCGTTCTCATACAGGCTACTCTTATCGGCCTACCGTATACAAAAACGATGACACCATAATTTCAGTTTTAACTAAAATTTTTTTTTTCTTAAATTAACGTTCACATACCGGCTACTCTTATCGGCCTACAGTATACAAACACGATGACTTCATAATTTCAGTTTTTACTGAAAATTTTTTTCTCTCAAATGAGCGTTCTCATACAGGCTACTCTTATCGGCCTCCCGTATACAAACACGATGACACCATAATTTCTGTATTCACTGAAAAAAATTATTTCCCGAAATAGCTTTCTGATACAGGCTACCATTGTTAGCCTTCCGTATACAAACACGAAGACACCATAATTTCAGTTTATACAGGAAATTTTTTTTTTCTTAAATCAACGTTTTCATACTGGCCACTCTTATCGGTCTACCGTATACAAACACGATGACACCATAAATTCAGTTTTTACTGAAAATTTTTTTTTCTCAAATTAACGTTCTCATACAGGCTACTCTTATCGGCCTGCCGTATACAAACACAAACACACCATAATTTCTGTATTCACTGAAAAAAATTATTTCCCGAAATAGCTGTCTGATACAGGCTACCATTATCAGCCTACCGTATACAAACACGAACACACCACAATTTCAGTTTTTACTGAAATTTTTTTTTTCTAAATTAGCGATCTGTTACAAGCTACTCTTATCAGCCTACCGTAAACAAACACGATGACACCATAATTTCAGTTTATACTAAAATTTTTTTTTCTCAAATTAACGTTCTCATACATTCTTCCATTGTCAGCCTACCGTATACAAACACGATGACACCATAATTTCAGTTTTTACTGAATATTTTTTTTTCTCAAATTAGCGTTTTGATACAAGCTACTCTTATCAGCCTACCGTAAACAAACGCGAAGACACCATAATTTCTGTATCCACTGAAAAAAAAAATTTCTCGAAATAGCTGTCTGATACACGCTACCATTGTCAGCCTACCGTATACAAACACGAAGACACCATAATTTCAATTTTTACTGAAAAATTTTTTTTTTCTTAAATAACCGTTGTCATACTGGCTACTCTTATTGGTTTACCGTATACAAACACGATTACACCATAATTTCAGTTTTTACTGAAAATTTTGATTTTCTCAAATTAACGTTCTCATACTGGCTACACTTATCGGTCTACCGTAAACAAACACGAAGACACCATATTTTCAGTTTTTACTGAAAAATTTTTTTTCTTAAATTAACTTTCTCATACAGGCTACTCTTATCGGCCTACCGTATACAAAAACGATGACTTCATAATTTCAGTTTTTACTGAAAAATTTTTTTTCTTAAATTAACTTTCTCATACAGGCTACTCTTATCGGCCTACCGTATACAAAAACGATGACACCATAATTTCAGTTTTAACTAAAATTTTTTTTTTCTTAAATTAACGTTCTCATACAGGCTACTCTTATCGGTCTACCGTATACAAACACGGTGACACCATAATTTCAGTTTTTAGTGGAAAATTTTTTTTCTTAAATTAACGTTCTCGTACAGGCTACTCTTATCGGCCTACCGTATACAAAAACGATGACACCATAATTTCAGTTTTTACTGAAAATTGTTTTCTTCTCAAATTAACGTTCTTATACAGGCTAAACTCATAGGCATACCGTATACAAACATGATAACACCATAATTTCTGTATTCACTGAAAAAAATTATTTCCCGAAATAGCTGTCTGATACAGGCTACCATTGTCAGCCTACCGTATACAAACACGAAGACACCATAATTTCAGTTTTAACTAAAATTTTTTTTTTCTTAAATTAACGTTCACATACCGGCTACTCTTATCGGCCTACAGTATACAAACACGATGACTTCATAATTTCAGTTTTTACTGAAAATTTTTTTCTCTCAAATGAGCGTTCTCATACAGGCTACTCTTATCGGCCTACCGTATACAAAAACGATGACACCATAATTTCAGTTTTAACTAAAATTTTTTTTTTCTTAAATTAACGTTCACATACCGGCTACTCTTATCGGCCTACAGTATACAAACACGATGACTTCATAATTTCAGTTTTTACTGAAAATTTTTTTCTCTCAAATGAGCGTTCTCATACAGGCTACTCTTATCGGCCTCCCGTATACAAACACGATGACACCATAATTTCAGGTTCTACTGAAAATTTTTTTTTCTTAAATAACCGTTCTCATACAGGCTACTCTTATCGGCCTACCGCATACAAACACGATGACATCATAATTTCAGTTTATTCTGGAAATTTTTTTTTCTTAAATCAACGTTATCATACTGGCTAATCTTTTCGGCCTACCGCATACAAACACGATGACACCATAATTTCAGTTTATACTGGAAACTTTTTTTTTTCTTAAATCAACGTTCTCATACTGGCTACTCTTATCGGTCTACCGTATACAAACACGATGACACCATAATTTCAGTTTTTACTGAAAATTTTTTTCTCTCAAATGAACGTTCTCATACAGGCTACTTTTATCGGTCTACCGTATACAAACACGATGACACCATAATTTCAGTTTATACTGGAAATTTTTTTTCTTCTTAAATTAACGTTCTCATACTGGCTACTCTTATCGGTCTACCGTATACAAACACGATGACACCATAATTTCAGTTTTTACTGAAAATTTTTTTCTCTCAAATGAACGTTCTCATACAGGCTACTCTTATCGGTCTGCCGTATACAAACACGATGACACCATAATTTCAGTTTATTCTGGAAATTTTTTTTTTCTTAAATCAACGTTATCATACTGGCTACTCTTTTCGGCCTACCGCATACAAACACGATGACACCATAATTTCAGTTTATACTGGAAACTTTTTTTTTTCTTAAATCAACGTTATCATACTGGCTACTCTTTTCGGCCTACCGCATACAAACACGATGACACCATAATTTCAGTTTATACTGGAAACTTTTTTTTTTCTTAAATCAACGTTCTCATACAGGCTACTCTTATCGGCCTACCGTATACAAACACGAAGACACCATAATTTCAGTTTTTACTGAAAATTTTTTTCTCTCAAATGAACGTTCTCATACAGGCTACTCTTATCGGCCTACCGTATACAAACACGATGACACCATAATTTCAGGTTCTACTGAAAATTTTTTTTTCTTGAATAACCGTTCTAATACAGGCTACTCTTATCGGCCTGCAGTATACAAACACGATGACACCATAATTTCAGTTTATTCTGGAAATTTTTTTTTCTTAAATCAACGTTATCATACTGGCTACTCTTTTCGGCCCACCGCATACAAACACGATGACACCATAATTTCAGTTTATACTGGAAACTTTTTTTTCTCTTAAATCAACGTACTCATACTGGCTACTCTTATCGGTCTACCGTATACAAACACGATGACACCATAATTTCAGTTTTCACTTAAAATTTTTTTCTCTCAAATGAACGTTCTCATACAGGCTACTCTTATCGGTCTACCGTATACAAACACGATGACACCATAATTTCAGTTTATACTGGAAATTTTTTTTTTCTTAAATTAACGTTCTCATACAAGCTACTCTTATCGGCCTACCGTATACAAAAACGATGACACCATAATTCCAGTTTTTACTGAAAATTTTTTTTTCTCAAATTAACGTTCTCATACAGGCTACTCTTATCAGCCTACCGTAAACAAACACGAAGACACCATAATTTCTGTATTCACTGAAAGAAATTATTTCCCGAAATAGCTGTTTTATACGGGCTACCATTGTAAGCCTACCGTATACAAACACGAAGACACCATAATTTCAGTTTTTACTGGAAAATTTTTTTTTTTTTAAATCAACGTTCTCATACTGGCTACTCTTATCGGCCTACCGTATACAAAAACGATGACTACAAAATTTCAGTTTTTACTGAAAATTTTTTTCTCTCAAATGAGCGTTTTCATACAGGCTTCTCTTATCGGTCTACCGTATACAAACACGATGACACCATAATTTCAGTTTCTACTGAAAAATTTTTTTTCTTAAATTAACGTTCTCATACAGGCTACTCTTATCGGCCTACAGTATACAAAGACGATGACACCATAATTTCAGTTTATACTGGAAAATTTTTTTTTTTTTAAATCAACGTTCTCATACTGGCTACTCTTATCGGCCTACCGTATACAAAAACGATGACTACAAAATTTCAGTTTTTACTGAAAATTTTTTTCTCTCAAATGAGCGTTCTCATACAGGCTACTCTTATCGGTCTACCGTATACAAACACGATGACACCATAATTTCAGTTTCTACTGAAAAATTTTTTTTCTTAAATTAACGTTCTCATACAGGCTACTCTTATCGGCCTACCGTATACAAAAACGATGACACCATAATTTAAGTTTTTACTGAAAAATTTTTCTTCTTAAATTAACGTTCTCATACAGGCTACTCTTATCGGCCTACCGTATACAAAAACGATGACACCATAATTTAAGTTTTTACTGAAAATTGTTTTCTTCTCAAATTAACGTCCTCATACAGGTTACTCTTATCGGCCTACCGTATACAAACACGAAGACACCATAATTTCAGGTTCTACTGAAAATTTTTTTTTCTTAAATAACCGTTCTAATACAGGCTACTCTTATCGGCCTACAGTATACAAACACGATGACACCATAATTTCAGTTTATTCTGGAAATTTTTTTTTTCTTAAATCAACGTTATCATACTGGCTACTCTTTTCGGCCTACCGCATACAAACACGATGACACCATAATTTCAGTTTATACTGGAAACTTTTTTTTTTCTTAAATCAACGTTCTCATACTGGCTACTCTTATCGGTCTACCGTATACAAACACGATGACACCATAATTTCAGTTTTTACTGAAAATTTTTTTCTCTCAAATGAACGTTCTCATACAGGCTACTCTTATCGGTCTACCGTATACAAACACGATGACACCATAATTTCAGTTTATACTGGAAATTTTTTTTTTTCTTAAATTAACGTTCTCATACTGGTTACTCTTATCGGTCTACCGTATACAAACACGATGACACCATAATTTCATTTTCTACTGAAAAATTTTTTTTCTTAAATTACGTTCTCATACAGGCTACTCTTATCGGCCTACCGTATACAAAAACGATGACACCATAATTTCAGTTTTTACTGAAAATTTTTTTCTCTCAAATGAACGTTCTCATACAGGCTACTCTTATCGGTCTACCGTATACAAACACGATGACACCATAATTTCAGTTTATACTGGAAATTTTTTTTTTTTCTTAAATTAACGTTCTCATACTGGTTACTCTTATCGGTCTACCGTATACAAACACGATGACACCATAATTTTAGGTTTTACGGATTTTTTTTTCTTCTCAAATTAACGTTCTCATACAGGCTACTCTTATCGGCGTACCGTATACAAAAACGATGACACCATAATTCCAGTTTTTACTGAAAATTTTTTTTTTTAAATTAACGTTCTCATACAGGCTACTCTTATCAGCCTACCGTAAACAAACACGAAGACACCATAATTTCAGTTTTTACTGAAAATTTTTTTCTCTCAAATGAACGTTCTCATACAGGCTACTCTTATCGGTCTACCGTATACAAACACGATGACACCATAATTTCATTTTCTACTGAAAAATTTTTTTTCTTAAATTACGTTCTCATACAGGCTACTCTTATCGGCCTACCGTATACAAAAACGATGACACCATAATTTCAGTTTTTACTGAAAATTTTTTTTCTTAAATTACGTTCTCATACAGGCTACTCTTATCGGCCTACCGTATACAAAAACGATGACACCATAATTTCAGTTTTTACTGAAAATTTTTTTCTCTCAAATGAACGTTCTCATACAGGCTACTCTTATCGGCGTACCGTATACAAAAACGATGACACCATAATTCCAGTTTTTACTGAAAATTTTTTTTTTTAAATTAACGTTCTCATACAGGCTACTCTTATCAGCCTACCGTAAACAAACACGAAGACACCATAATTTCTGTATTCACTGAAAAAAATTATTTCCCGAAATAGCTGTTTTATACAGGCTACCATTGTAAGCCTACCGTATACAAACACGAAGACACCATAATTTCAGTTTTTACTGAACATTTTTTTTTTCTTAAATAACCGTTCTCATACAGGCTACTGTTATCGGCCTACAGTACACAGAGACGATGACACCATAATTTCAGTTTTTACTGAAAATTTTTTTCTCTCAAATGAACGTTCTCATACAGGCTACTCTTATCGGTCTACCGTATACAAACACGAAGACACCATAATTTCATGTTCTACTGAAAATTTTTTTTTTCCTTAATAACCGTTCTAATACAGGCTACTCTTATCGGCCTACAGTATACAAACACGATGACACCATAATTTTAGGTTTTACGGATTTTTTTTTCTTCTCAAATTAACGTTCTCATACAGGCTACTCTTATCGGCGTACCGTATACAAAAACGATGACACCATAATTCCAGTTTTTACTGAAAATTTTTTTTTTTAAATTAACGTTCTCATACAGGCTACTCTTATCAGCCTACCGTAAACAAACACGAAGACACCATAATTTCTGTATTCACTGAAAAAAATTATTTCCCGAAATAGCTGTTTTATACAGGCTACCATTGTAAGCCTACCGTATACAAACACGAAGACACCATAATTTCAGTTTTTACTGAACATTTTTTTTTTCTTAAATAACCGTTCTCATACAGGCTACTGTTATCGGCCTACAGTATACAGAGACGATGACACCATAATTTCAGTTTTTACTGAAAATTTTTTTCTCTCAAATGAACGTTCTCATACAGGCTACTCTTAACGGTCTACCGTATACAAACACGATGACACCATAATTTCAGTTTATACTGGAAATTTTTTTTTTCTTAAATTAACGTTCTCATACTGGCTACTCTTATCGGTCTACCGTATACAAACACGATGACACCATAATTTCATTTTCTACTGAAAAATTTTTTTTCTTAAATTAACGTTCTCATACAGGCTACTCTTATCGGCCTACCGTATACAAAAACGATGACACCATAATTTCAGTTTTTACTGAAAATTTTTTTCTCTCAAATGAACGTTCTCATACAGGCTACTCTTATCGGTCTACCGTATACAAACACGATGACACCATAATTTCAGTTTATACTGGAAATTTTTTTTTTTCTTAAATTAACGTTCTCATACTGGTTACTCTTATCGGTCTACCGTATACAAACACGATGACACCATAATTTTAGGTTTTACGGATTTTTTTTTCTTCTCAAATTAACGTTCTCATACAGGCTACTCTTATCGGCGTACCGTATACAAAAACGATGACACCATAATTCCAGTTTTTACTGAAAATTTTTTTTTTTAAATTAACGTTCTCATACAGGCTACTCTTATCAGCCTACCGTAAACAAACACGAAGACACCATAATTTCTGTATTCACTGAAAAAAATTATTTCCCGAAATTGCTGTTTTATACAGGCTACCATTGTAAGCCTACCGTATACAAACACGAAGACACCATAATTTCAGTTTTTACTGAACATTTTTTTTTTCTTAAATAACCGTTCTCATACAGGCTACTGTTATCGGCCTACAGTATACAGAGACGATGACACCATAATTTCAGTTTTTACTGAAAATTTTTTTCTCTCAAATGAACGTTCTCATACAGGCTACTCTTATCGGTCTACCGTATACAAACACGAAGACACCATAATTTCAGGTTCTACTGAAAATTTTTTTTTTCCTTAATAACCGTTCTAATACAGGCTACTCTTATCGGCCTACAGTATACAAACACGATGACACCATAAATTCGGTTTATACTGGACATTTTTTTTTTCTTAAATTAACGTTCTCATACTGGCTACTCTTATCGGTCTACCGTATACAAACACTATGACACCATAATTTTAGGTTTTACGGATTGTTTTTTTCTTCTCTAATTAACGTTCTCATACAGGCTACTCTTATCGGCCTACCGAATACAAAAACGGTGACACCATAATTACAGTTTTTACTGAAGATTTTTTTTTTCTAAAATTAACGTTCTCATACAGGCTACTCTTATCAGCCTACCGTAAACAAACACGAAGACAACATAATTTCTGTATTCACTGAAAAAAATTATTTCCCGAAATAGCTGTTTTATACAGGCTACCATTGTCAGCCTACCGTATACAAACACGAAGACACCATAATTTCAGTTTTTACTGAAAATTTTTTTTTTCTTAAATAACCGTTCTCATACAGGCTACTCTTATCGGCCTACAGTATACAAACACGATGACACCATAATTTCAGTTCATACTGGAAATTTTTTTTTTTCTTAAATCAACGTTCTCATACTTGCTACTCTTATCGGTCTACCCTATACAAACACGGTGACACCATAATTTCAGTTTATTCTGTAAATTTTTTTTTTTCTTAAATCAACATTCTCATCCTGGCTACTCTAATCGGCCTACCGTATACAAACACTATGACACCATAATTTCAGTTTATACTGGAAATTTTTTTTTTCTTAAATCAACGTTCTCATACTGGCTACTTTTATCGGTCTACCGTATACAAACACGATGACACCATAATTTCAGTTTTTACTGAAAATTTTTTTCTCTCAAATGAACGTTCTTATACAGGCTACTCTTATCGGTCTACCGTATACAAACACGATGACACCATAATTTCAGTTTTTAGTGAAAAATTTTTTTTCTTAAATTAACGTTCTCATACAGGCTACTCTTATCGGTCTACAATATACAAACACGATGACACCATAATTTCAGTTTATTATGTAAATTTTTTTTTTTCTTAAATAAACGTTCTCATACTGGCTACTCTAATCGGCCTACCGTATACAAACACGAAGACACCATAATTTCAGTTTATACTGGAAATTTTTTTTTTCTTAAATCAACGTTTTCATACTGGCTACTCTTATCGGTCTACAATATACAAACACGATGACACCATAATTTCAGTTTATACTGAAAATTTTTTTTTCTCAAATTAACGTTCTCATACAGGCTACCATTGTCAGCCTACCGTATACAAACATGATGACACCATAATTTTTGTTTATACTGAAAATTTTTTTTTTCTTAAATTAACGATCTCATACAGGCTACCATTGTCAGCCTACCGTAAACAAACACGAAGACACCGTAATTTCTGTATTCACTGAAAAATATTATTTCCCGAAATAGCTGTTTGATACAGGCTACCATTGTCAGCCTACCGTATACAAACACGAAGACACCATAACTTCAGTTTTTACTGAACATTTTTTTTTCTTAAATTAACGTTCTCATACAGGCTACTCTTATCGGCCTACAGAATACAAACACGATGACACCATAATTTCAGTTTATACTGGAAATTTTTTTTTTCTTAAATAACCGTTCTCATACAGGCTACTCTTATCGGTCTACCGTGTACAAACACGATGACACCATAATTTCAGTTTTTACTGAAAATTTTTTTTTCTTAAATTAACGTTCTCATACAGGCTACTCTTATCGGCCTACCGTATACAAACACGAAGACACCATAATTTCAGTTTATACAGGAAATTTTTTTTTTTCTTAAATCAACGTTTTCATACTGGCTACTCTTATCGGTCTACAGTATACAAACAAGATGACATCATAATTTCAGTTTATACTGAAAATTTTTTTTTCTCAAATTAACGTTCTCATATAGGCTACCATTGTCAGCCTACCGTATACAAACATGATGACACCATAATTTTTGTTTATACTGAAAATTTTTTTTTTCTTAAATTATTGATCTCATACAGGCTACTCTTATCGGCCTACAGTATACAAACACGAAGACACTATAATTTCAGTTTATACTAGTTTTTTTTTTCCCAAATTAACGTTCTCATACAGGCTACCATTGTCAGCCTACCGTATACAAACACGAAGACACCATAATTTCAGTTTTTACTGAAAATTTTTTTTTTCTTAAATAACCGTTCTCATACAGGCTACTCTTATCGGCCTACAGAATACAAACACGATGACACCATAATTTCAGTTTATACTGGAAATTTTTTTTTTTCTTAAATAACCGTTCTCATACAGGCTACTCTTATCGGTCTACCGTGTACAAACACGATGACACCATAATTGCAGTTTATACAGGAAATTTTTTTTTTTCTTAAATCAACGTTTTCATACTGGCTACTCTTATCGGTCTACAGTATACAAACATGGTGACACCATAATTTTTGTTTATACTGTACATTTTTTTTTTCTTCTTAAATTAACGATCTCATACAGGCTACTCTTATCGGAATACAGTATACAAACACGAAAACACTATAATTTCAGTTTATAATAGTTTTTTTTTCTCAAATTAACGTTCTCATACAGGCTAACATTGTCAGCCTACCGTATACAAACACGAAGACACCATAATTTCAGTTTTTACTGAAAATTTTTTTTTTCTTAAATAACCGTTCTCATACAGGCTACTCTTATCGGCCTACAGAATACAAACACGATGACACCATAATTTCAGTTTATACTGGAAATTTTTTTTTTTCTTAAATAACCGTTCTCATACAGGCTACTCTTATCGGTCTACCGTGTACAAACACGATGACACCATAATTTCAGTTTATACAGGAAATTTTTTTTTTTCTTAAATCAACGTTTTCATACTGGCTACTCTTATCGGTCTACAGTATACAAACAAGATGACATCATAATTTCAGTTTATACTGAAATTTTTTTTTTCTCAAATTAACGTTCTCATATAGGCTACCATTGTCAGCCTACCGTATACAAACATGATGACACCATAATTTTTGTTTATACTGAAAATTTTTTTTTTCTTAAATTATTGATCTCATACAGGCTACTCTTATCGGCCTACAGTATACAAACACGAAGACACTATAATTTCAGTTTATACTAGTTTTTTTTTTCCCAAATTAACGTTCTCATACAGGCTACCATTGTCAGCCTACCGTATACAAACACGAAGACACCATAATTTCAGTTTTTACTGAAAATTTTTTTTTCTTAAATAACCGTTCTCATACTGGCTACTGTTATCGGTCTACCGTATACAAACACGATGACACCATAAATTCAATTTTTACTAAAAATTTTTTTATCTCAAATTAACGTTCTCATACAGGCTACTCTTATTGGCCTACCGTATACAAACACGAAGACACCATAATTTCTGTATTCACTGAGAAAAATTATTTCCCGGAATAGCTTTCTGATACAGGCTACCATTGTCAGCCTACCGTATACAAACACGAAGATACCATAAATTCAGTTTTTACTAAAAATTTTTTTTTCTCAAATTAACGTTCTCATACAGGCTACTCATATCAGCCTACCGTAAACAAACACGATGACACCATAATTTCAGTTTATACTGAAATTTTTTTTTCTCAAATTAACGTCCTCATACATTCTTCCATTGTCAGCCTACCGTATACAAACACGATGACACCATAATTTCAGTTTTTACTGAATATTTTTTTTTTCTCGAATTAGCGTTTTGATACAAAATACTCTTATCAGCCTACCGTAAACAAACACGAAGACACCATAATTTCTGTATTCACTGAGAGAAATTATTTCCCGGAATAGCTGTCTGATACAAACTACCATTATCAGCCCTCCGTATACAAACACGAAGACACCATAATTTCTGTATTCACTGAGAAAAATTATTTCCCGGAATAGCTTTCTGATACAGGCTACCATTGTCAGCCTACCGTATACAAACACGAAGATACCATAATTTCAGTTTATACAGGAAATTCTTTTTTTCTTAAATCAACGTTCTCATACTGGCTACTCTTATCGGTCTACCGTAAACAAACACGATGACACCATAATTTCAGTTTATACTGAAATTTTTTTTTTCTCAAATTAACGTCCTCATACATTCTTCCATTGTCAGCCTACCGTATACAAACACGATGACACCATAATTTCAGTTTTTACTGAATATTTTTTTTTTCTCAAATTAGCGTTTTGATACAAGCTACTCTTATCAGCCTACCGTAAACAAACACGAAGACACCATAATTTCTGAATTCACTGAGAAAAATTATTTCCCGGAATAGCTTTCTGATACAGGCTACCATTGTCAGCCTACCGTATACAAACACGAAGATACCATAAATTCAGTTTTTACTAAAAATTTTTTTTTCTCAAATTAACGTTCTCATACAGGCTACTCATATCAGCCTACCGTAAACAAACACGATGACACCATAATTTCAGTTTATACTGAAATTTTTTTTTCTCAAATTAACGTCCTCATACATTCTTCCATTGTCAGCCTACCGTATACAAACACGATGACACCATAATTTCAGTTTTTACTGAATATTTTTTTTTTCTCAAATTAGCGTTTTGATACAAGCTACTCTTATCAGCCTACCGTAAACAAACACGAAGACACCATAATTTCTGTATTCACTGAGAGAAATTATTTCCCGGAATAGCTTTCTGATACAGGCTACCATTGTCAGCCTACCGTATACAAACACGAAGATACCATAATTTCAGTTTATACAGGAAATTCTTTTTTTCTTAAATCAACGTTCTCATACAGGCTACTCTTATCGGTCTACAGTATACAAACACGATGACACCATAATTTCAGTTTATACTGACATTTTTTTTTCTCAAATTAACGTCCTCATACATTCTTCCATGGTCAGCCTACCGTATACAAACACGATGACACCATAATTTCAGTTTTTACTGAATATTTTTTTTTTCTCGAATTAGCGTTTTGATACAAGCTACTCTTATCAGCCTACCGTAAACAAACACGAAGACACCATAATTTCTGTATTCACTGAGAGAAATTATTTCCCGGAATAGCTGTCTGATACAAACTACCATTATCAGCCCTCCGTATACAAACACGAAGACACCATAATTTCAGTTTATACAGGAAATTCTTTTTTTCTTAAATCAACGTTCTCATACAGGCTACTCTTATCGGTCTACAGTATACAAACACGATGACACCATAATTTCAGTTTATACTGACATTTTTTTTTCTCAAATTAACGTCCTCATACATTCTTCCATTGTCAGCCTGCCGTATACAAACACGATGACACCATAATTTCAGTTTTTACTGAATATTTTTTTTTCTCGAATTAGCGTTTTGATACAAGCTACTCTTATCAGCCTACCGTAAACAAACACGAAGACACCATAATTTCTGTATTCACTGAGAAAAATTATTTCCCGGAATAGCTTTCTGATACAGGCTACCATTGTCAGCCTACCGTATACAAACATGATGACACCATAATTTTTGTTTATACTGAAATTTTTTTTTCTCAAATTAACGTTCTTATACAGGCTACTCTTATCGGCCTACCGTATACAAACACAAACACACCATAATTTCTGTATTCACTGAAAAAAATTATTTCCCGAAATAGCTGTCTGATACAGGCTACCATTATCAGCTTATCGTATACAAACACGAAGACACCATAAATTCAGTTTTTACTGAAAACTTTTATTCTCAAATTAACGTTGTTATACAGGCTATTCTTATCGGCCCACCGTATACAAACACGAACACACCACAATTTCAGTTTTTACTGAAATTTTTTTATCTCAAATTAACGTTCTCATACAGGCTACTCTTATTGGCCTACCGTATACAAACACGAAGACACCATAATTTCATTATTCACTGAGAAAAATTATTTCCCGGAATAGCTTTCTGATACAGGCTACCATTGTCAGCCTACCGTATACAAACACGAAGATACCATAAATTTAGTTTTTACTAAAAATTTTTTTTTCTCAAATTAACGTTCTCATACAGGCTACTCATATCAGCCTACCGTAAACAAACACGATGACACCATAATTTCAGTTTATACTGAAATTTTTTTTTCTCAAATTAACGTCCTCATACATTCTTCCATTGTCAGCCTACCGTATACAAACACGATGACACCATAATTTCAGTTTTTACTGAATATTTTTTTTTTCTCGAATTAGCGTTTTGATACAAGCTACTCTTATCAGCCTACCGTAAACAAACACGAAGACACCATAATTTCTGTATTCACTGAGAGAAATTATTTCCCGGAATAGCTGTCTGATACAAACTACCATTATCAGCCCTCCGTATACAAACACGAAGACACCATAATTTCTGTATTCACTGAGAAAAATTATTTCCCGGAATAGCTTTCTGATACAGGCTACCATTGTCAGCCTACCGTATACAAACACGAAGATACCATAATTTCAGTTTATACAGGAAATTCTTTTTTTCTTAAATCAACGTTCTCATACTGGCTACTCTTATCGGTCTACCGTAAACAAACACGATGACACCATAATTTCAGTTTATACTGAAATTTTTTTTTTCTCAAATTAACGTCCTCATACATTCTTCCATTGTCAGCCTACCGTATACAAACACGATGACACCATAATTTCAGTTTTTACTGAATATTTTTTTTTTCTCAAATTAGCGTTTTGATACAAGCTACTCTTATCAGCCTACCGTAAACAAACACGAAAACACCATAATTTCTGTATTCACTGAGAAAAATTATTTCCCGGAATAGCTTTCTGATACAGGCTACCATTGTCAGCCTACCGTATACAAACACGAAGATACCATAAATTCAGTTTTTACTAAAAATTTTTTTTTCTCAAATTAACGTTCTCATACAGGCTACTCATATCAGCCTACCGTAAACAAACACGATGACACCATAATTTCAGTTTATACTGAAATTTTTTTTTCTCAAATTAACGTCCTCATACATTCTTCCATTGTCAGCCTACCGTATACAAACACGATGACACCATAATTTCAGTTCTTACTGAATATTTTTTTTTTCTCAAATTAGCGTTTTGATACAAGCTACTCTTATCAGCCTACCGTAAACAAACACGAAGACACCATAATTTCTGTATTCACTGAGAGAAATTATTTCCCGGAATAGCTTTCTGATACAGGCTACCATTGTCAGCCTACCGTATACAAACACGAAGATACCATAAATTCAGTTTTTACTAAAAATTTTTTTTTCTTAAATCAACGTTCTCATACAGGCTACTCATATCAGCCTACCGTAAACAAACACGATGACACCATAATTTCAGTTTATACTGAAATTTTTTTTTCTCAAATTAACGTCCTCATACATTCTTCCATTGTCAGCCTACCGTATACAAACACGATGACACTATAATTTCAGTTTTTACTGAATATTTTTTTTTTCTCAAATTAGCGTTTTGATACAAGCTACTCTTATCAGCCTACCGTAAACAAACACGAAGACACCATAATTTCTGTATTCACTGAGAGAAATTATTTCCCGGAATAGCTTTCTGATACAGGCTACCATTGTCAGCCTACCGTATACAAACACGAAGATACCATAATTTCAGTTTATACAGGAAATTCTTTTTTTCTTAAATCAACGTTCTCATACAGGCTACTCTTATCGGTCTACAGTATACAAACACGATGACACCATAATTTCAGTTTATACTGACATTTTTTTTTCTCAAATTAACGTCCTCATACATTCTTCCATTGTCAGCCTACCGTATACAAACACGATGACACCATAATTTCAGTTTTTACTGAATATTTTTTTTTCTCGAATTAGCGTTTTGATACAAGCTACTCTTATCAGCCTACCGTAAACAAACACGAAGACACCATAATTTCTGTATTCACTGAGAAAAATTATTTCCCGGAATAGCTTTCTGATACAGGCTACCATTGTCAGCCTACCGTATACAAACATGATGACACCATAATTTTTGTTTATACTGAAATTTTTTTTTCTCAAATTAACGTTCTTATACAGGCTACTCTTATCGGCCTACCGTATACAAACACAAACACACCATAATTTCTGTATTCACTGAAAAAAATTATTTCCCGAAATAGCTGTCTGATACAGGCTACCATTATCAGCCTATCGTATACAAACACGAAGACACCATAAATTCAGTTTTTACTGAAAACTTTTATTCTCAAATTAACGTTGTTATACAGGCTATTCTTATCGGCCCACCGTATACAAACACGAACACACCACAATTTCAGTTTTTACTGAAATTTTTTTTCTCTCAAATTAACGTTCTTATACAGGCTACTCTTATCGGCCTACCGTATACAAACACAAACACACCATAATTTCTGTATTCACTGAAAAAAATTATTTCCCGAAATAGCTGTCTGATACAGGCTACCATTATCAGCCTATCGTATACAAACACGAAGACATCATAATTTCAGTTTATACTGGAAATTTTTTTTTCTTAAATCAACGTTCTCATACTGGCTACTCTTATCGGTCTACCGTATACAAACACGATGACAACATAATTTCAGGTTTTACTGAAATTTTTTTCTTCTCAAATTAACATTCTCATACAGGCTACTCTTATCGGCCTACCGTATACAAAAACGATGACACCATAATTCCAGTTTTTACTGAAATTTTTTTTTTTCAAATTATGTTCTTATACAGGCTACTAATATCGGCCTACTGTATACAAAGATGGTGACACCTTAATCTCCATTTTCACTTAAAAAAATTTTTTTCTCTAGTTAACAGTCAGATACAAACTACACTCATCAGCATACCGTACACAAACTTGATGATAACATAATTTCCGTATTCACTGAAAAAAATTAATTCCTGAAATAGCTGTGTGATTCAGGCTACCATTGTCAGCCTGCTGTATACAAACACGAAGACACCATGATTTCAGTTTTTACTGAATGTTTTTTTTTCTCAAATTAGCGTTTTGATACAAGCTACTCTTATCAGCCTACCGTATACAAACATGATGACACCTTAATTTCTGTATTCACTGAAAAAAATTATTTCCCGAAATAGCTGTCTGATACAGGCTACCATTGTCAGCCTACCGTATACAAACACGAAGATACCATAATTTCAGTTTATACAGGAAATTCTTTTTTTCTTAAATCAACGTTCTCATACTGGCTACTCTTATCGGTCTACAGTATACAAACACGATGACACCATAATTTCAGTTTATACTGAAATTTTTTTTTTCTCAAATTAACGTTCTCATACATTCTACCATTGTCAGCCTACCGTAAACAAACACGATGACACCATAATTTCAGTTTATACTGAAAATATATTTTTTCTTGAATCAACGTTCTCATACAGGCTACTCTTATCGGCCTACCGTATACAAACACAAACACACCATAACTTCTGTATTCACTGAAAAAAATTATTTCCCGAAATAGCTGTCTGATACAGGCTACCATTATCAGCCTACCGTAACAAACACGAAGACACCATAATTTCAGTTTTTACTTAAACTTTTTTTTTCTCAAATTAACGTTCTCATACATTCTACCATTGTCAGCCTACCGTATACAAACATGATGACACCATAATTTTTGTTTATACTGAAAATTTTTTTTTTCTTAAATTAACGTTCTCATACTGGCTACTCTTATCGGTCTACCGTATACAAACACGAAGACACCATAATTTCTGTATTCACTGAGAAAAATTATTTCCCGGAATAGCTTTCTGATACAGGCTACCATTGTCAGCCTACCGTATACAAACATGATGACACCATAATTTTTGTTTATACTGAAATTTTTTTTTCTCAAATTAACGTTCTTATACAGGCTACTCTTATCGGCCTACCGTATACAAACATGATGACACCTTAATTTCTGTATTCACTGAAAAAAATTATTTCCCGAAATAGCTGTCTGATACAGGCTACCATTGTCAGCCTACCGTATACAAACACGAAGATACCATAATTTCAGTTTATACAGGAAATTCTTTTTTTCTTAAATCAACGTTCTCATACAGGCTACTCTTATCGGTCTACAGTATACAAACACGATGACACCATAATTTCAGTTTATACTGACATTTTTTTTTCTCAAATTAACGTCCTCATACATTCTTCCATTGTCAGCCTACCGTATACAAACACGATGACACCATAATTTCAGTTTTTACTGAATATTTTTTTTTCTCGAATTAGCGTTTTGATACAAGCTACTCTTATCAGCCTACCGTAAACAAACACGAAGACACCATAATTTCTGTATTCACTGAGAAAAATTATTTCCCGGAATAGCTTTCTGATACAGGCTACCATTGTCAGCCTACCGTATACAAACATGATGACACCATAATTTTTGTTTATACTGAAATTTTTTTTTCTCAAATTAACGTTCTTATACAGGCTACTCTTATCGGCCTACCGTATACAAACACAAACACACCATAATTTCTGTATTCACTGAAAAAAATTATTTCCCGAAATAGCTGTCTGATACAGGCTACCATTATCAGCCTATCGTATACAAACACGAAGACACCATAAATTCAGTTTTTACTGAAAACTTTTATTCTCAAATTAACGTTGTTATACAGGCTATTCTTATCGGCCCACCGTATACAAACACGAACACACCACAATTTCAGTTTTTACTGAAATTTTTTTTCTCTCAAATTAACGTTCTTATACAGGCTACTCTTATCGGCCTACCGTATACAAACACAAACACACCATAATTTCTGTATTCACTGAAAAAAATTATTTCCCGAAATAGCTGTCTGATACAGGCTACCATTATCAGCCTATCGTATACAAACACGAAGACATCATAATTTCAGTTTATACTGGAAATTTTTTTTTCTTAAATCAACGTTCTCATACTGGCTACTCTTATCGGTCTACCGTATACAAACACGATGACAACATAATTTCAGGTTTTACTGAAATTTTTTTCTTCTCAAATTAACATTCTCATACAGGCTACTCTTATCGGCCTACCGTATACAAAAACGATGACACCATAATTCCAGTTTTTACTGAAATTTTTTTTTTTCAAATTATGTTCTTATACAGGCTACTAATATCGGCCTACTGTATACAAAGATGGTGACACCTTAATCTCCATTTTCACTTAAAAAAATTTTTTTCTCTAGTTAACAGTCAGATACAAACTACACTCATCAGCATACCGTACACAAACTTGATGATAACATAATTTCCGTATTCACTGAAAAAAATTAATTCCTGAAATAGCTGTGTGATTCAGGCTACCATTGTCAGCCTGCTGTATACAAACACGAAGACACCATGATTTCAGTTTTTACTGAATGTTTTTTTTTCTCAAATTAGCGTTTTGATACAAGCTACTCTTATCAGCCTACCGTATACAAACATGATGACACCTTAATTTCTGTATTCACTGAAAAAAATTATTTCCCGAAATAGCTGTCTGATACAGGCTACCATTATCAGCCTATCGTATACAAACACGAAGACACCATAATTTCAGTTTTTACTGAAAACTTTTTTTCTCAAATTAACGTTCTTATACAGGCTATTCTTATCGGCCCACCGTATACAAACACGAACACACCACAATTTCAGTTTTTACTGAAATTTTTTTTTTTCTCAAATTAGGGATCTGATACAAACTACTCTTATCAGCCTACTGTAAACAAACAGGAAGACACCATAATTTCTGTATTCACTGAAAAAAAAAATTTCCCGAAATAACTGTCTGATACAGGCTACCATTGTCAGCCTACCGTATACAAACACAGTGACACCATAATTTCAGTTTATACAGGAAATTTTTTTTTTTCTTAAATCAACGTTCTCATACTGACTGCTCTTATCGGTCTACAGTATACAAACACGATAACACCATAATTTCAGTTTTTACTGAAAATTTTTTTTTCTCAAACTAACGTTCTCATACAGGCTACTCTTATCGGCCTACCGTATACAAACACAAACACACCATAATTTCTGTATTCACTGAAAAAAATTATTTCCCGAAATAGCTGTCTGATACAGGCTACCATTATCAGCCTACCGTAACAAACACGAAGACACCATAATTTCAGTTTTTACTTAAACTTTTTTTTTCTCAAATTAACGTTCTCATACATTCTACCATTGTCAGCCTACCGTATACAAACATGATGACACCATAATTTTTGTTTATACTGAAAATTTTTTTTTTCTTAAATTAACGTTCTCATACTGGCTACTCTTATCGGTCTACCGTATACAAACACGATGACACCATAATTTCAGTTTTTACTGAAAATTTTTTTTTCTCAAACTAACGTTCTCATACAGGCTACTCTTATCGGCCTACCGTATACAAACACAAACACACCATAATTTCTGTATTCACTAAAAAAAATTATTTCCCGAAATAGCTGTCTGATACAGGCTACCATTATCAGCCTACCGTAACAAACACGAAGACACCATAATTTCAGTTTTTACTTAAACTTTTTTTTTCTCAAATTAACGTTCTTATACAGGCTACTGTTATCGGTCTACCGTATACAAACACCATGACACCATAAATTCAGTTTTTACTAAAAATTTTTTTATCTCAAATTAACGTTTTCATACAGGCTACTCTTATCGGCCTACCGTATACAAACACAAACACTCCATAATTTCTGTATTCACTGAAAAAAATTTTTTCCCGAAATAGCTGTCTGATACAAACTACCATTATCAGCCCACCGTATACAAACACGAAGACACCATAATTTCTGTATTCACTGAGAAAAATTATTTCCCGGAATAGCTTTCTGATACAGCCTACCGTATACAAATACGAAGATACCATAAATTCAGTTTTTACTAAAAAATTTTTTTTCTCAAATTAACGTTCTCATACAGGCTACTCTTACCAGCCTACCGTAAACAAACACGATGACACCATAATTTCAGTTTATACTTAAATTTTTTTTTCTCAAATTAACGTCCTCATACATTCTTCCATTGTCAGCCTACCGTATACAAACACGATGACACCATAATTTCAGTTTTTACTGAATATTTTTTTTCTCAAATTAGCGTTTTGATACAAGCTACTCTTATCAGCCTACCGTAAACAAACACGAAGACACCATAATTTCTGTATTCACTGAGAAAAATTATTTCCCGGAATAGGTGTCTGATACAGGCTACCATAATCAGCCTATCGTATACAAACACGAAGACACCATAATTTCAGTTTTTACTGAAAACTTTTTTTCTCAAATTAACGTTCTTATACAGGCTATTCTTATCGGCCCACCGTATACAAACACGAACACACCACAATTTCAGTTTTTACTAAAATTTTTTTTTTCTTAAATAACCGTTCTCATACTGGCTACTCTTATTGGTTTACCGTATACAAACACGATGACACCATAATTTCAGTTTTTACTGAAAATTTTTGTTTCTCGAATTAACGTTCTTATACAGGCTACTCTTATGGGCCTACCGTATACAAAAACGATGACACCATAATTTCAGTTTTTACTTAAAAATTTTTTCTTCTCAAATTAACGTTCTCATACTTACTCTAATCGGCCTACCGTATACAAACACGAAGACACCATAATTTCAGTTTATACTGGAAATTTTTTTTCTTAAATCAACGTTCTCCTACTTGTTACTCTTATCGGCCTACCGTATACAAACACGATGACACCATAATTTCAGTTTATTTTGGAAATTTTTTTTTTCTTAAATTAACGTTCTCATACTGGCTACTTTTATCAGTCTACCGTATACAAACACGATGACAACATAATTTCAGGTTTTACTGAAATTTTTTTCTTCTCAAATTAACATCTCATACAGGCTACTCTTATCGGCCTACCGTATACAAAAACGATGACACCATAATTCCAGTTTTTACTGAAAATTTTTTTTTTTCAAATTATGTTCTTATACAGGCTACTAATATCGGCCTACTGTATACAAAGATGGTGACACCATAATCTCCATTTTCACTTAAAAAAATTTTTTCTCTAGTTAACAGTCAGATACAAACTACACTCATCAGCATACCGTACACAAACTTGATGATAACATAATTTCTGTATTCACTGAAAAAAATTATTTCCTGAAATAGCTGTCTGATTCAGGCTACCATTGTCAGCCTGCCGTATACATACACGAAGACACCATGATTTCAGTTTTTACTGAATATTTTTTTTTCTCAAATTAGCGTTTTGATGCAAGCTACTCTTATCAGCCTACCGTAAACAAACACGAAGACACCATAATTTCTGTATTCACTGAGAAAAATTATTTCCCGGAATAGCTTTCTGATACAGGCTACCATTGTCAGCCTACCGTATACAAACACGAAGATACCATAATTACAGTTTATACAGGAAATTCTTTTTTTCTTAAATCAACGTTCTCATACTGGCTACTCTTATCGGTCTACAGTATACAAACACGATGACACCATAATTTCAGTTTATACTGAAATTTTTTTTTTCTCAAATTAACGTTCTCATACATTCTACCATTGTCAGCCTACCGTATACAAACATGATGACACCATAATTTTTGTTTATACTGAAATTTTTTTTTCTCAAATTAACGTTCTTATACAGGCTATTCTTATCGACCTACCGTATACAAACACGAACACACCACAATTTCAGTTTTTACTGAAATTTTTTTTTTCTCAAATTAGCGATCTGATACAAACTACTCTTATCAGCCTACCGTAAACAAACACGAAGACACCATAATTTCTGTATTCACTGAAAAAAAAAATTTCTCGAAATAGCTGTCTGATACACGCTACCATTGTCAGCCTACCGTATACAAACACGAAGACACCATAATTTCAGTATTCACTGAGAAAAATTATTTCCCGGAATAGCTTTCTGATACAGGCTACCATTGTCAGCCTACCGTATACAAACATGGTGACACCATAAATTCCACTTTCTCTTAAAAAAATTTTCTTCTCTAGTCAACAGTTAGATACAGTCTAAACTCATCTGCATACCGTGTACAAACACGATGACACCATAATTTCAGTTTATACTGAAATTTTTTTTTTCTCAAATTAACGTTCTCATACATTCTACCATTGTCAGCCTACCGTATACAAACATGATGACACCATAATTTTTGTTTATACTGAAATTTTTTTTTCTCAAATTAACGTTCTCATACAGGCTACTCTTATCGGCCTACCGTATACAAACACAAACACACCATAATTTCTGTATTCACTGAAAAAAATTATTTCCCGAAATAGCTGTCTGATACAGGCTACCATTATCAGCCTATCGTATACAAACACGAAGACACCATAATTTCAGTTTTTACTGAAAACTTTTTTTCTCAAATTAACGTTCTTATACAGGCTATTCTTATCGGCCCACCGTATACAAACACGAACACACCACAATTTCAGTTTTTACTGAAATTTTTTTTTTTCTCAAATTAGCGATCTGATACAAACTACTTTTATCAGCCTACCGTAAACAAACACGAAGACACCATAATTTCTGTATTCACTGAAAAAAAAAATTTCCCGAAATAGCTGTCTGATACAGGCTACCATTGTCAGCCTACCGTATACAAACACAGTGACACCATAATTTCAGTTTATACAGGAAATTCTTTTTTTCTTAAATCAACGTTCTCATACTGGCTACTCTTATCGGTCTACAGTATACAAACACGATGACACCATAATTTCAGTTTATACTGAAATTTTTTTTTTCTCAAATTAACGTTCTCATACATTCTACCATTGTCAGCCTACCGTATACAAACATGATGACACCATAATTTTTGTTTATACTGAAATTTTTTTTTCTCAAATTAACGTTCTCATACAGGCTACTCTTATCGGCCTACCGTATACAAACACAAACACACCATAATTTCTGTATTCACTGAAAAAAATTATTTCCCGAAATAGCTGTCTGATACAGGCTACCATTATCAGCCTACCGTATACAAACACGAAGACACCATAATTTCAGTTTATACAGGAAATTCTTTTTTTCTTAAATCAACGTTCTCATACTGGCTACTCTTATCGGTCTACAGTATACAAACACGATGACACCATAATTTCAGTTTATACTGAAATTTTTTTTTTCTCAAATTAACGTTCTCATACATTCTACCATTGTCAGCCTACCGTATACAAACATGATGACACCATAATTTTTGTTTATACTGAAATTTTTTTTTCTCAAATTAACGTTCTTATACAGGCTATTCTTATCGGCCTACCGTATACAAACACGAACACACCACAATTTCAGTTTTTACTGAAATTTTTTTTTTCTCAAATTAGCGATCTGATACAAACTACTCTTATCAGCCTACCGTAAACAAACACGAAGACACCATAATTTCTGTATTCACTGAAAAAAAAATTTCTCGAAATAGCTGTCTGATACACGCTACCATTGTCAGCCTACCGTATACAAACACGAAGACACCATAATTTCAGTATTCACTGAGAAAAATTATTTCCCGGAATAGCTGTCTGATACAGGCTACCATTATCAGCCTATCGTATACAAACACGAAGACATCATAATTTCAGTTTTTACTGAAAACTTTTTTTCTCAAATTAACGTTCTTATACAGGCTATTATTATCGGCCCACCGTATACAAACACGAACACACCACAATTTCAGTTTTTACTGAAATTTTTTTTTTTCTCAAATTAGCGATCTGATACAAACTACTCTTATCAGCCTACCGTAAACAAACACGAAGACACCATAATTTCTGTATTCACTGAAAAAAAAAATTTCCCGAAATAGCTGTCTGATACAGGCTACCATTGTCAGCCTACCGTATACAAACACAGTGACACCATAATTTCAGTTTATACAGGAAATTTTTTTTTTTCTTAAATCAACGTTCTCATACTGACTATTCTTATCGGTCTACAGTATACAAACACGATGACACCATAATTTTTGTTTATACTGAAATTTTTTTTTCTCAAATTAACGTTCTCATACAGGCTACTCTTATCGGCCTACCGTATACAAACACAAACACACCATAATTTCTGTATTCACTGAAAAAAATTATTTCCCGAAATAGCTGTCTGATACAGGCTACCATTATCAGCCTATCGTATACAAACACGAAGACATCATAATTTCAGTTTTTACTGAAAACTTTTTTTCTCAAATTAACGTTCTTATACAGGCTATTATTATCGGCCCACCGTATACAAACACGAACACACCACAATTTCAGAATTTACTGAAATTTTTTTTTTTCTCAAATTAGCGATCTGATACAAACTACTCTTATCAGCCTACCGTAAACAAACACGAAGACACCATAATTTCTGTATTCACTGAAAAAAAAAATTTCCCGAAATAGCTGTCTGATACAGGCTACCATTGTCAGCCTACCGTATACAAACACAGTGACACCATAATTTCAGTTTATACAGGAAATTTTTTTTTTTCTTAAATCAACGTTCTCATACTGACTATTCTTATCGGTCTACAGTATACAAACACGATGACACCATAATTTCAGTTTATACTGAAATTTTTTTTTTCCCAAATTAAAGTTCTCATACATTCTACCATTGTCAGCCTACCGTATACAAACATGATGACACCATAATTTTTGTTTATACTGAAAATTTTTTTTTTTCTTAAATTAACGTTCTCATACTGGCTACTCTTATCGGTCTAGCGTATACAAACACGATGACACCATAATTTCAGTTTTTACTGAAAATTTTTTTTTTTCAAATTAACATTCTCATACAGGCTACTCTTATCGGCCTACCGTATACAAACACAAACACACCATAATTTCTGTATTCACTGAAAAAAATTATTTCCCGAAATAGCTGTCTGATACAGGCTACCATTATCAGCCTACCGTATACAAACACGAAGACACCATAATTTCAGTTTTTACTGAAAATTTTTTTTTCTCAAATTAACGTTCTTATACAGGCTATTCTTATCGGCCTACCGTATACAAACACGAACACACCACAATTTCAGTTTTTACTGAAATTTTTTTTTTCTCAAATTAGCGATCTGAAACAAACTACTCTTATCAGCCTACCGTAAACAAACACAAACACACCATAATTTCTGTATTCACTTAAAAAAATTATTTCCCGAAATAGCTGTCTGATACAGGCTATCATTATCAGCCTACCGTATACAAACATGATGACACCATAATTTCTGTATTCACTGACAACAATTATTTCCCGAAATAGCTGTCTGATACAGGCTACCATTGTCAGCCTACCGTATACAAACATGATGACACCATAATTTCCATTTTCACTTAAAAAAATTTTCTTCTCTATTTAACAGTCAGATACAGGCTAAACTCTTCAGCGTACCGTATACAAACACGAAGGAACTATAATTTCAGTTTTTACTGAAAATTTTTTTTTTCTCAAATTAACGTTCTCATACAGGCTACTCTTATCGGCCTACCGTATACAAACACGAAGACACCATAATTTCAGTTTTTACTGAAAAATTTTTTTTTCTCAAGTTAACGTTCTCGTACAGGCTACTCTTATCGGCCTACCGTATACAAAAACGGTGACACTATAATTTCAGTTTTTACTGTTTTTACTGGAAAAAATTATTACCCGAAATAGCTGTATGTTACAGGCTACTCTTATCGGCCTACCGTATACAAGCACGAAGTCACCATTATTTCAGATTTCACTGAAAAATTTTTTTTTTTCAAATTAACGTTCTCATATAGGTCACTCTTATCGGCCTATCGTATACAAACACGAAGACACCGTAATTTCTGATTTTACTGAAAATTTTTTATCTCTCAAATTAGCGATCTGATACAAGCTACTCTTATCGGCCTACCGTATACAAAAACGGTGACACTATAATTTTAGTTTTTACTGTAAAATTTTTTTTCTCAAATTACCGATCTGATACAAGCTACTCTTATCGGCCTACCGTAATAAAATATGGTGACACTATAATTTCAATTTTTATGTGACAAAATTTTCTTCTCAAATTAACAGTCTGACACAGGCTAAACTCATCAGTATACCGTATACAAACATGATGACACCATAATTTCTGTTTTTACTAAAAATTTTTTTTTCTCAAATTAACAGTCAGACACAGGCTAAACTCATCAGCATACCGTATACAAACATGATGACACCTTAATTTATGTATTCACTGAAAAAAATTATATCCCGAAATAGCTGTCTGATACAGGCTACCATTGTCAGCCTACCGTATACAAACATGATGACACCATAATTTCTGTTTTTACTGGAAAAAATTATAACCCGAAATAGCTGTATGTTACAGGCTACTCTTATCGGCCTACCGTAGACAAGCACGAAGTCACCATTATTTCAGATTTCACGGAAAAATTTTTTTTTTTCAAATTAACGTTCTCATATAGGTCACTCTTATCGGCCTACCGTATACAAACACGAAGACACCGTAATTTCTGATTTTACTGAAAATTTTTTATCTCTCAAATTAGCGATCTGATACAAGCTACTCTTATCAGTTTACCGTAAACAGATATGGTGACACTATAATTTCAGTTTTTACTGTAAAATTTTTTTTCTCAAATTACCGATCTGATACAAGCTACTCTTATCGGCCTACCGTAATAAAATATGGTGACACTATAATTTCAATTTTTATGTGACAAAATTTTCTTCTCAAATTAACAGTCTGACACAGGCTAAACTCATCAGTATACCGTATACAAACATGATGACACCATAATTTCTGTTTTTTACTAAAAATTTTTTTTTCTCAAATTAACAGTCAGACACAGGCTAAACTCATCAGCATACCGTATACAAACATGATGACACCTTAATTTATGTATTCACTGAAAAAAATTATTTCCCGAAATAGCTGTCTGATACAGGCTACCATTGTCAGCCTACCGTATACAAACACAAACACACCATAATTTCTGTATTCACTGAAAAAAATTATTTCCCGAAATAGCTGTCTGATACAGGCTACCATTATCAGCCTACCGTATACAAACACGAAGACACCATAATTTCTGTATTCACTGAAAAAAAAAATTTCCCGAAATAGCTGTCTGATACAGGCTACCATTGTCAGCCTACCGTATACAAACACAGTGACACCATAATTTCAGTTTATACAGGAATTTTTTTTTTTTCTTAAATCAACGTTCTCATACTGACTATTCTTATCGGTCTACAGTATACAAACACGATGACACCATAATTTTTGTTTATACTGAAATTTTTTTTTCTCAAATTAACGTTCTCATACAGGCTACTCTTATCGGCCTACCGTATACAAACACAAACACACCATAATTTCTGTATTCACTGAAAAAAATTATTTCCCGAAATAGCTGTCTGATACAGGCTACCATTATCAGCCTATCGTATACAAACACGAAGACATCATAATTTCAGTTTTTACTGAAAACTTTTTTTCTCAAATTAACGTTCTTATACAGGCTATTATTATCGGCCCACCGTATACAAACACGAACACACCACAATTTCAGTTTTTACTGAAATTTTTTTTTTTCTCAAATTAGCGATCTGATACAAACTACTCTTATCAGCCTACCGTAAACAAACACGAAGACACCATAATTTCTGTATTCACTGAAAAAAAAATCTCCCGAAATAGCTGTCTGATACAGGCTACCATTGTCAGCCTACCGTATACAATTACAGTGACACCATAATTTCAGTTTATACAGGAAATTTTTTTTTTTCTTAAATCAACGTTCTCATACTGACTATTCTTATCGGTCTACAGTATACAAACACGATGACACCATAATTTCAGTTTATACTGGAAAAAATTATTACCCGAAATAGCTGTATGTTACAGGCTACTCTTATCGGCCTACCGTATACAAGCACGAAGTCACCATTATTTCAGATTTCACTGAAAAATTTTTTTTTTTTAAATTAACGTTCTCATATAGGTCACTCTTATCGGCCTACCGTATACAAACACGAAGACACCGTAATTTCTGATTTTACTGAAAATTTTTTATCTCTCAAATTAGCGATCTGATACAAGCTACTCTTAACGGCCTACCGTATACAAAAACGGTGACACTATAATTTTAGTTTTTACTGTAAAATTTTTTTTCTCAAATTACCGATCTGATACAAGCTACTCTTATCGGCCTACCGTAATAAAATATGGTGACACTATAATTTCAATTTTTATGTGACAAAATTTTCTTCTCAAATTAACAGTCTGACACAGGCTAAACTCATCAGTATACCGTATACAAACATGATGACACCATAATTTCTGTTTTTACTAAAAATTTTTTTTTCTCAAATTAACAGTCAGACACAGGCTAAACTCATCAGCATACCGTATACAAACATGATGACACCTTAATTTATGTATTCACTGAAAAAAATTATTTCCCGAAATAGCTGTCTGATACAGGCTACCATTGTCAGCCTACCGTATACAAACATGATGACACCATAATTTCTGTTTTTACTGGAAAAAATTATTACCCGAAATAGCTGTATGTTACAGGCTACTCTTATCGGCCTACCGTATACAAGCACGAAGTCACCATTATTTCAGATTTCACTGAAAAATTTTTTTTTTTCAAATTAACGTTCTCATATAGGTCACTCTTATCGGCCTACCGTATACAAACACGAAGACACCGTAATTTCTGATTTTACTGAAAATTTTTTATCTCTCAAATTAGCGATCTGATACAAGCTACTCTTATCAGCTTACCGTAAACAGATATGGTGACACTATAATTTCAGTTTTTACTGTAAAATTTTTTTTCTCAAATTACCGATCTGATACAAGCTACTCTTATCGGCCTACCGTATACAAACACGAAGACACCATAATTTCAGTTTATACTGGAAATTTTTTTTTCTTAAATCAACGTTCTCCTACTTGTTACTCTTATCGGCCTACCGTATACAAACACGATGACACCATAATTTCAGTTTATTTTGGAAATTTTTTTTTTCTTAAATTAGCGATCTGACACAAGCTATTCTTATCTGCCTACCGTAAACAAATATGGTGACACTATAATTTCAATTTTTACTGAAAAAAATTATTTCCCGAAATAGCTGTCTGATACACGCTACCATTGTCAGCCTACCGTATACAAACACGAAGACACCATAATTTCAGTTTTTATTGAAAATTTTTTTTTTCTTAAATAACCGTTCTCATACTGGCTACTCTTATTGGTTTACCGTATACAAAAACGATGACACCATAATTTCAGTTTTTACTGAAAATTTTTTTTCTAAAATCACGTTCTTATACAGGCTACTCTTATGGGCCTACCGTATACAAAAACGATGACACTATAATTTCAATTTTTACTTGAAAAATTTTCTTCTCAAATTAACGTTCTCATACAGGCTACTCTTATCGGCCTACTGTATACAAACATGTCGACACCATAATTTCCATTTTCATTTAAAAACATTTTCTTCTCTAGTTAAGAGTCAGATACAGGCTAAACTCTTCAGCATAACGTAGACAAACATGATGACACCATAATTTCAGTTTTTACTGAAAATTTGTTTTTCAAATTAACGTTCTTATACAGGCTACTATTATCGGCCTACCGTAAACAAATATGTTGACACTATAATTTCAATTTTCACTTGAAAAAATTTTCTGCTCAAATAGCAAGTCTGATACAGGCTAAACTCATTAGCATACCGTATACAAACATGATGACACCATAATTTCTGTATTCACTGAAAACTATTATTTCCCGAAATAGCTGTCTGATACAAGCTACTCTTATCAGCCTACCGTAAACAAATATGGTGACACTATAATATCAATTTTTACTTGAAAAAATTTTCTTCTCAAATTAACAGTCTAATACAGGCTAAACTCATGAGCATACCGTATACAAACATGATGACACCATAATTTCTGTATTCACTGACAACAATTATTTCCCGAAATAGCTGTCTGATACAGGCTACCATTTTCAGCCTGCCGTATACAAAAATGGTGACACCATAATTTCCATTTTCACTTAAAAAAATTTTCTTCTCTATTTAACAGTCAGATACAGGCTAAACTCTTCAGCGTACCGTATACAAACACGAAGGAACTATAATTTCAGTTTTTACTGAAAATTTTTTTTTTCTCAAATTAACGTTCTCATACAGGCTACTCTTATCGGCCTACCGTATACAAACACGAAGACACCATAATTTCAGTTTTTACTGAAAAATTTTTTTTTCTCAAGTTAACGTTCTCGTACAGGCTACTCTTATCGGCCTACCGTATACAAAAACGGTGACACTATAATTTCAGTTTTTACTGTAAAATTTTTTTTCTCAAATTACCGATCTGATACAAGCTACTCTTATCGGCCTACCGTAATAAAATATGGTGACACTATAATTTCAATTTTTATGTGACAAAATTTTCTTCTCAAATTAACAGTCTGACACAGGCTAAACTCATCAGTATACCGTATACAAACATGATGACAGCATAATTTCTGTTTTTACTAAAAATTTTTTTTTCTCAAATTAACAGTCAGACACAGGCTAAACTCATCAGCATACCGTATACAAACATGATGACACCTTAATTTATGTATTCACTGAAAAAAATTATTTCCCGAAATAGCTGTCTGATACAGGCTACCATTGTCAGCCTACCGTATACAAACATGATGACACCATAATTTCTGTTTTTACTGGAAAAAATTATTACCCGAAATAGCTGTATGTTACAGGCTACTCTTATCGGCCTACCGTATACAAGCACGAAGTCACCATTATTTCAGATTTCACTGAAAAATTTTTTTTCTCAAATTACCGATCTGATACAAGCTACTCTTATCGGCCTACCGTAATAAAATATGGTGACACTATAATTTCAATTTTTATGTGACAAAATTTTCTTCTCAAATTAACAGTCTGACACAGGCTAAACTCATCAGTATACCGTATACAAACATGATGACACCATAATTTCTGTTTTTACTAAAAATTTTTTTTTCTCAAATTAACAGTCAGACACAGGCTAAACTCATCAGCATACCGTATACAAACATGATGACACCTTAATTTATGTATTCACTGAAAAAAATTATTTCCCGAAATAGCTGTCTGATACAGGCTACCATTGTCAGCCTACCGTATACAAACACAAACACACCATAATTTCTGTATTCACTGAAAAAAATTATTTCCCGAAATAGCTGTCTGATACAGGCTACCATTATCAGCCTACCGTATACAAACACGAAGACACCATAATTTCTGTATTCACTGACAAAAAAAATTTCCCGAAATAGCTGTCTGATACAGGCTACCATTGTCAGCCTACCGTATACAAACACAGTGACACCATAATTTCAGTTTATACAGGAAATTTTTTTTTTTCTTAAATCAACGTTCTCATACTGACTATTCTTATCGGTCTACAGTATACAAACACGATGACACCATAATTTTTGTTTATACTGAAATTTTTTTTTCTCAAATTAACGTTCTCATACAGGCTACTCTTATCGGCCTACCGTATACAAACACAAACACACCATAATTTCTGTATTCACTGAAAAAAATTATTTCCCGAAATAGCTGTCTGATACAGGCTACCATTATCAGCCTATCGTATACAAACACGAAGACATCATAATTTCAGTTTTTACTGAAAACTTTTTTTCTCAAATTAACGTTCTTATACAGGCTATTATTATCGGCCCACCGTATACAAACACGAACACACCACAATTTCAGTTTTTACTGAAATTTTTTTTTTTCTCAAATTAGCGATCTGATACAAACTACTCTTATCAGCCTACCGTAAACAAACACGAAGACACCATAATTTCTGTATTCACTGAAAAAAAAAATTTCCCGAAATAGCTGTCTGATACAGGCTACCATTGTCAGCCTACCGTATACAAACACAGTGACACCATAATTTCAGTTTATACAGGAAATTTTTTTTTTCTTAAATCAACGTTCTCATACTGACTATTCTTATCGGTCTACAGTATACAAACACGATGACACCATAATTTCAGTTTATACTGGAAAAAATTATTACCCGAAATAGCTGTATGTTACAGGCTACTCTTATCGGCCTACCGTATACAAGCACGAAGTCACCATTATTTCAGATTTCACTGAAAAATTTTTTTTTTTCAAATTAACGTTCTCATATAGGTCACTCTTATCGGCCTACCGTATACAAACACGAAGACACCGTAATTTCTGATTTTACTGAAAATTTTTTATCTCTCAAATTAGCGATCTGATACAAGCTACTCTTATCGGCCTACCGTATACAAAAACGGTGACACTATAATTTTAGTTTTTACTGTAAAATTTTTTTTCTCAAATTACCGATCTGATACAAGCTACTCTTATCGGCCTACCGTAATAAAATATGGTGACACTATAATTTCAATTTTTATGTGACAAAATTTTCTTCTCAAATTAACAGTCTGACACAGGCTAAACTCATCAGTATACCGTATACAAACATGATGACACCATAATTTCTGTTTTTACTAAAAATTTTTTTTTCTCAAATTAACAGTCAGACACAGGCTAAACTCATCAGCATACCGTATACAAACATGATGACACCTTAATTTATGTATTCACTGAAAAAAATTATTTCCCGAAATAGCTGTCTGATACAGGCTACCATTGTCAGCCTACCGTATACAAACATGATGACACCATAATTTCTGTTTTTACTGGAAAAAATTATTACCCGAAATAGCTGTATGTTACAGGCTACTCTTATCGGCCTACCGTATACAAGCACGAAGTCACCATTATTTCAGATTTCACTGAAAAATTTTTTTTTTTCAAATTAACGTTCTCATATAGGTCACTCTTATCGGCCTACCGTATACAAACACGAAGACATCGTAATTTCTGATTTTACTGAAAATTTTTTATCTCTCAAATTAGCGATCTGATACAAGCTACTCTTATCAGCTTACCGTAAACAGATATGGTGACACTATAATTTCAGTTTTTACTGTAAAATTTTTTTTCTCAAATTACCGATCTGATACAAGCTACTCTTATCGGCCTACCGTAATAAAATATGGTGACACTATAATTTCAATTTTTATGTGACAAAATTTTCTTCTCAAATTAACAGTCTGACACAGGCTAAACTCATCAGTATACCGTATACAAACATGATGACACCATAATTTCTGTTTTTACTAAAAATTTTTTTTTCTCAAATTAACAGTCAGACACAGGCTAAACTCATCAGCATACCGTATACAAACATGATGACACCTTAATTTATGTATTCACTGAAAAAAATTATTTCCCGAAATAGCTGTCTGATACAGGCTACCATTGTCAGCCTACCGTATACAAACACAAACACACCATAATTTCTGTATTCACTGAAAAAAATTATTTCCCGAAATAGCTGTCTGATACAGGCTACCATTATCAGCCTACCGTATACAAACACGAAGACACCATAATTTCAGTTTTTACTGAAAATTTTTTTTTCTCAAATTAACGTTCTTATACAGGCTATTCTTATCGGCCTACCGTATACAAACACGAACACACCACAATTTCAGTTTTTACTGAAATTTTTTTTTTTCTCAAATTAGCGATCTGATACAAACTACTCTTATCAGCCTACCGTAAACAAACACGAAGACACCATAATTTCTGTATTCACTGAAAAAAAAAATTTCCCGAAATAGCTGTCTGATACAGGCTACCATTGTCAGCCTACCGTATACAAACACAGTGACACCATAATTTCAGTTTATACAGGAAATTTTTTTTTTTCTTAAATCAACGTTCTCATACTGACTATTCTTATCGGTCTACAGTATACAAACACGATGACACCATAATTTTTGTTTATACTGAAATTTTTTTTTCTCAAATTAACGTTCTCATACAGGCTACTCTTATCGGCCTACCGTATACAAACACAAACACACCATAATTTCTGTATTCACTGAAAAAAATTATTTCCCGAAATAGCTGTCTGATACAGGCTACCATTATCAGCCTATCGTATACAAACACGAAGACATCATAATTTCAGTTTTTACTGAAAACTTTTTTTCTCAAATTAACGTTCTTATACAGGCTATTATTATCGGCCCACCGTATACAAACACGAACACACCACAATTTCAGTTTTTACTGAAATTTTTTTTTTTCTCAAATTAGCGATCTGATACAAACTACTCTTATCAGCCTACCGTAAACAAACACGAAGACACCATAATTTCTGTATTCACTGAAAAAAAAAATTTCCCGAAATAGCTGTCTGATACAGGCTACCATTGTCAGCCTACCGTATACAAACACAGTGACACCATAATTTCAGTTTATACAGGAAATTTTTTTTTTTCTTAAATCAACGTTCTCATACTGACTATTCTTATCGGTCTACAGTATACAAACACGATGACACCATAATTTCAGTTTATACTGAAATTTTTTTTTTCTCAAATTAAAGTTCTCATACATTTTACCATTGTCAGCCTACCGTATACAAACATGATGACACCATAATTTTTGTTTATACTGAAAATTTTTTTTTTTCTTAAATTAACGTTCTCATACTGGCTACTCTTATCGGTCTAGCGTATACAAACACGATGACACCATATTTTCAGTTTTTACTGAAAATTTTTTTTTTTCAAATTAACATTCTCATACAGGCTACTCTTATCGGCCTACCGTATACAAACACAAACACACCATAATTTCTGTATTCACTGAAAAAAATTATTTCCCGAAATAGCTGTCTGATACAGGCTACCATTATCAGCCTACCGTAGACAAACACGAAGACACCATAATTTCAGTTTTTACTGAAAATTTTTTTTTCTCAAATTAACGTTCTTATACAGGCTATTCTTATCGGCCTACCGTATACAAACACGAACACACCACAATTTCAGTTTTTACTGAAATTTTTTTTTTCTCAAATTAGCGATCTGAAACAAACTACTCTTATCAGCCTACCGTAAACAAACACAAACACACCATAATTTCTGTATTCACTTAAAAAAATTATTTCCCGAAATAGCTGTCTGATACAGGCTATCATTATCAGCCTACCGTATACAAACACGAAGACACCATAATTTCAGTTTTTACTGAAAATTTTTTTTTCTCAAATTAACGTTCTTATACAGGCTATTCTTATCGGCCTACCGTATACAAACACGAACACACCACAATTTCAGTTTTTACTGAAATTTTTTTTTTCTCAAATTAGCGATCTGATACAAACTACTCTTATGGGCCTAACGTATACAAAAACGATGACACCATAATTTCAGTTTTTACTTAAAAATTTTTTCTTTTCAAATTAACGTTCTCATACTGGCTACTCTAATCGGCCTACCGTATACAAACACGAAGACACCATAATTTCAGTTTTTACTGAAAATTTTTTTTTTCTTAAATAACCGTTCTCATACTGGCTACTCTTATTGGTTTACCGTATACAAACACGATGACACCATAATTTCAGTTTTTACTGAAAATTTTTTTTTCTCAAATTAACGTTCTTATACAGGCTACTCTTATGGGCCTAACGTATACAAAAACGATGACACCATAATTTCAGTTTTTACTTAAAAATTTTTTCTTTTCAAATTAACGTTCTCATACTGGCTACTCTAATCGGCCTACCGTATACAAACACGAAGACACCATAATTTCAGTTTATACTGGAAATTTTTTTTTCTTAAATCAACGTTCTCCTACTTGTTACTCTTATCGGCCTACCGTATACAAACACGATGACACCATAATTTCAGTTTATTTTGGAAATTTTTTTTTTCTTAAATAACCGTTCTCATACTGGCTACTCTTATTGGTTTACCGTATACAAAAACGATGACACCATAATTTCAGTTTTTACTGAAAATTTTTTTTCTCAAATTAACGTTCTTATACAGGCTACTCTTATGGGCCTACCGTATACAAAAACGATGACACTATAATTTCAATTTTTACTGAAAAAATTATTTCCCGAAATAGCTGTCTGATACACGCTACCATTGTCAGCCTACCGTATACAAACACGAAGACACCATAATTTCAGTTTTTATTGAAAATTTTTTTTTTCTTAAATAACCGTTCTCATACTGGCTACTCTTATTGGTTTACCGTATACAAAAACGATGACACCATAATTTCAGTTTTTACTGAAAATTTTTTTTCTCAAATTAACGTTCTTATACAGGCTACTCTTATGGGCCTACCGTATACAAAAACGATGACACTATAATTTCAATTTTTACTTGAAAAATTTTCTTCTCAAATTAACGTTCTCATACAGGCTACTCTTATCGGCCTACTGTATACAAACATGTCGACACCATAATTTTCATTTTCATTTAAAAACATTTTCTTCTCTAGTTAAGAGTCAGATACAGGCTAAACTCTTCAGCATAACGTAGACAAACATGATGACACCATAATTTCAGTTTTTACTGAAAATTTGTTTTTCAAATTAACGTTCTTATACAGGCTACTATTATCGGCCTACCGTAAATAAATATGTTGACACTATAATTTCAATTTTCACTTGAAAAAATTTTCTGCTCAAATAGCAAGTCTGATACAGGCTAAACTCATTAGCATACCGTATACAAACATGATGACACCATAATTTCTGTATTCACTGAAAACTATTATTTCCCGAAATAGCTGTCTGATACAAGCTACTCTTATCAGCCTACCGTAAACAAATATGGTGACACTATAATATCAATTTTTACTTGAAAAAATTTTCTTCTCAAATTAACAGTCTAATACAGGCTAAACTCATGAGCATACCGTATACAAACATGATGACACCATAATTTCTGTATTCACTGACAACAATTATTTCCCGAAATAGCTGTCTGATACAGGCTACCATTTTCAGCCTGCCCTATACAAAAATGGTGACACCATAATTTCCATTTTCACTTAAAAAAATTTTCTTCTCTATTTAACAGTCAGATACAGGCTAAACTCTTCAGCGTACCGTATACAAACACGAAGGAACTATAATTTCAGTTTTTACTGAAAATTTTTTTTTTCTCAAATTAACGTTCTCATACAGGCTACTCTTATCGGCCTACCGTATACAAACACGAAGACACCATAATTTCAGTTTTTACTGAAAAATTTTTTTTTCTCAAGTTAACGTTCTCGTACAGGCTACTCTTATCGGCCTACCGTGTACAAAAACGGTGACACTATAATTTCAGTTTTTACTGTAAAATTTTTTTTCTCAAATTACCGATCTGATACAAGCTACTCTTATCGGCCTACCGTAATAAAATATGGTGACAATATAATTTCAATTTTTATGTGACAAAATTTTCTTCTCAAATTAACAGTCTGACACAGGCTAAACTCATCAGTATACCGTATACAAACATGATGACACCATAATTTCTGTTTTTACTAAAAATTTTTTTTTCTCAAATTAACAGTCAGACACAGGCTAAACTCATCAGCATACCGTATACAAACATGATGACACCTTAATTTATGTATTCACTGAAAAAAATTATTTCCCGAAATAGCTGTCTGATACAGGCTACCATTGTCAGCCTACCGTATACAAACATGATGACACTATAATTTCTGTTTTTACTGGAAAAAATTATTACCCGAAATAGCTGTATGTTACAGGCTACTCTTATCGGCCTACCGTATACAAGCACGAAGTCACCATTATTTCAGATTTCACTGAAAAATTTTTTTTTTTCAAATTAACGTTCTCATATAGGTCACTCTTATCGGCCTACCGTATACAAACACGAAGACACCGTAATTTCTGATTTTACTGAAAATTTTTTATCTCTCAAATTAGCGATCTGATACAAGCTACTCTTATCAGCTTACCGTAAACAGATATGGTGACACCATAATTTCAGTTTTCACTGTAAAATTTTTTTTCTCAAATTACCGAACTGATACAAGCTACTCTTATCGGCCTACCGTTATGAAATATGGTGACACTATAACTTCAATTTTTTCGTGAAAAAATTTTTTTCTCAAATTAACAGTCTGATACAGGCTAAACTCATCAGTATACCGTATACAAACATGATGACACCATAATTTCTGTTTTACAGAAATTTTTTTTTCTCAAATTAACTTTCTCATACAGGCTACTCTTATCGGCCTACTGTATACAAACATGTCGACACCATAATTTTCATTTTCATTTAAAAAAATTTTCTTCTCTAGTTAACAGTCAGATACAGGCTAAACTCATCAGCATACCGTATACAAACAAGATGACACCATAATTTCTGTATTCACTGAAAACAATTATTTCCCGAAATAGCTGTCTGATACAGGCTACCATTGTTAGCCTACCGTATACAAACATGGTGACACCATAATTTTCATTTTCACTTAAAAAATTTTGTTCTCTAGTTAACAGTCAGATACAGTCTAAACTTATCAGCACACCGTATTCAAACACGAAGAAACTATTATTTCAGATTTTACTGAAAAATTTTTTTTTTTCAAATTAACGTTCTCATACTGGCTACTCTTATCGGTCTACAGTATACAAACACGATGACACCATAATTTCAGTTTATACTGAAAATTTTTTTTTTCTCAATTTAACGTTCTCATACATTCTACCATTGTCAGCTTACCGTATACAAACATGATGACACCATAATTTTTGTTTATACTGAAAATTTTTTTTTTTCTTAAATTAACGTTCTCATACTGGCTACTCTTATCGTTCTACCGTATACAAACACGATGACTCCATAATTTCAGTTTTTACTGAAAATTTTTTTTTTTCAAATTAACGTTCTCATATAGGCTACTCTTATCGGCCTACCGTAAACAAACACAAACACACCATAATTTCTGTATTCACTGAAAAAAATTATTTCCCGAAATAGCTGTCTGATACAGGCTACCATTATCAGCCTACCGTATACAAACACGAAGACACCATAATTTCAGTTTTTACTGAAAATTTTTTTTTCTCAAATTAACGTTCGTATACAGGCTATTCCTATCGGCCTACCGTATACAAACACGAACACACCACAATTTCAGTTTTTACTGAAATTTTTTTTTTCTCAAATTAGCGATCTGAAACAAACTACTCTTATCAGCCTACCGTAAACAAACACAAACACACCATAATTTCTGTATTCACTGAAAACAATTATTTCCCGAAATAGCTGTCTGATACAGGCTACCATTGTTAGCCTACCGTATACAAACATGGTGACACCATAATTTTCATTTTCACTTAAAAAATTTTGTTCTCTAGTTAACAGTCAGATACAGTCTAAACTTATCAGCACACCGTATTCAAACACGAAGAAACTATTATTTCAGATTTTACTGAAAATTTTTTTTTTTTCAAATTAACGTTCTCATACTGGCTACTCTTATCGGTCTACAGTATACAAACACGATGACACCATAATTTCAGTTTATACTGAAAATTTTTTTTTTCTCAAATTAACGTTCTCATACATTCTACCATTGTCAGCTTACCGTATACAAACATGATGACACCATAATTTTTGTTTATACTGAAAATTTTTTTTTTTCTTAAATTAACGTTCTCATACTGGCTACTCTTATCGTTCTACCGTATACAAACACGATGACACCATAATTTCAGTTTTTACTGAAAAAAATTATTTCCCGAAATAGCTGTCTGATACAGGCTACCATTATCAGCCTACCGTATACAAACACGAAGACACCATAATTTCAGTTTTTACTGAAAATTTTTTTTTCTCAAATTAACGTTCGTATACAGGCTATTCTTATCGGCCTACCGTATACAAACACGAACACACCACAATTTCTGTTTTTACTGAAATTTTTTTTTTCTAAAATTAGCGATCTGATACAAACTACTCTTATCAGCCTACCGTAAACAAACACAAACACACCATAATTTCTGTATTCACTGAAAACAATTATTTCCCGAAATAGCTGTCTGATACAGGCTACTATTTTCAGCCTGCCCTATACAAAAATGGTGACACCATAATTTCCATTTTCACTTAAAAAAATTTTCTTCTCTATTTAACAGTCAGATACAGGCTAAACTCTTCAGCGTACCGTATACAAACACGAAGGAACTATAATTTCAGTTTTTACTGAAAATTTTTTTTTTCTCAAATTAACGTTCTCATACAGGCTACTCTTATCGGCCTACCGTATACAAACACGAAGACACCATAATTTCAGTTTTTACTGAAAAATTTTTTTTTCTCAAGTTAACGTTCTCGTACAGGCTACTCTTATCGGCCTACCGTGTACAAAAACGGTGACACTATAATTTCAGTTTTTACTGTAAAATTTTTTTTCTCAAATTACCGATCTGATACAAGCTACTCTTATCGGCCTACCGTAATAAAATATGGTGACAATATAATTTCAATTTTTATGTGACAAAATTTTCTTCTCAAATTAACAGTCTGACACAGGCTAAACTCATCAGTATACCGTATACAAACATGATGACACCATAATTTCTGTTTTTACTAAAAATTTTTTTTTCTCAAATTAACAGTCAGACACAGGCTAAACTCATCAGCATACCGTATACAAACATGATGACACCTTAATTTATGTATTCACTGAAAAAAATTATTTCCCGAAATAGCTGTCTGATACAGGCTACCATTGTCAGCCTACCGTATACAAACATGATGACACTATAATTTCTGTTTTTACTGGAAAAAATTATTACCCGAAATAGCTGTATGTTACAGGCTACTCTTATCGGCCTACCGTATACAAGCACGAAGTCACCATTATTTCAGATTTCACTGAAAAATTTTTTTTTTTCAAATTAACGTTCTCATATAGGTCACTCTTATCGGCCTACCGTATACAAACACGAAGACACCGTAATTTCTGATTTTACTGAAAATTTTTTATCTCTCAAATTAGCGATCTGATACAAGCTACTCTTATCAGCTTACCGTAAACAGATATGGTGACACCATAATTTCAGTTTTCACTGTAAAATTTTTTTTCTCAAATTACCGAACTGATACAAGCTACTCTTATCGGCCTACCGTTATGAAATATGGTGACACTATAACTTCAATTTTTTCGTGAAAAAATTTTTTTCTCAAATTAACAGTCTGATACAGGCTAAACTCATCAGTATACCGTATACAAACATGATGACACCATAATTTCTGTTTTACAGAAATTTTTTTTTCTCAAATTAACTTTCTCATACAGGCTACTCTTATCGGCCTACTGTATACAAACATGTCGACACCATAATTTTCATTTTCATTTAAAAAAATTTTCTTCTCTAGTTAACAGTCAGATACAGGCTAAACTCATCAGCATACCGTATACAAACAAGATGACACCATAATTTCTGTATTCACTGAAAACAATTATTTCCCGAAATAGCTGTCTGATACAGGCTACCATTGTTAGCCTACCGTATACAAACATGGTGACACCATAATTTTCATTTTCACTTAAAAAATTTTGTTCTCTAGTTAACAGTCAGATACAGTCTAAACTTATCAGCACACCGTATTCAAACACGAAGAAACTATTATTTCAGATTTTACTGAAAAATTTTTTTTTTTCAAATTAACGTTCTCATACTGGCTACTCTTATCGGTCTACAGTATACAAACACGATGACACCATAATTTCAGTTTATACTGAAAATTTTTTTTTTCTCAATTTAACGTTCTCATACATTCTACCATTGTCAGCTTACCGTATACAAACATGATGACACCATAATTTTTGTTTATACTGAAAATTTTTTTTTTCTTAAATTAACGTTCTCATACTGGCTACTCTTATCGTTCTACCGTATACAAACACGATGACACCATAATTTCAGTTTTTACTGAAAATTTTTTTTTTTCAAATTAACGTTCTCATATAGGCTACTCTTATCGGCCTACCGTAAACAAACACAAACACACCATAATTTCTGTACTCACTGAAAAAAATTATTTCCCGAAATAGCTGTCTGATACAGGCTACCATTATCAGCCTACCGTATACAAACACGAAGACACCATAATTTCAGTTTTTACTGAAAATTTTTTTTTCTCAAATTAACGTTCGTATACAGGCTATTCCTATCGGCCTACCGTATACAAACACGAACACACCACAATTTCAGTTTTTACTGAAATTTTTTTTTTCTCAAATTAGCGATCTGAAACAAACTACTCTTATCAGCCTACCGTAAACAAACACAAACACACCATAATTTCTGTATTCACTGAAAACAATTATTTCCCGAAATAGCTGTCTGATACAGGCTACCATTGTTAGCCTACCGTATACAAACATGGTGACACCATAATTTTCATTTTCACTTAAAAAATGTTGTTCTCTAGTTAACAGTCAGATACAGTCTAAACTTATCAGCACACCGTATTCAAACACGAAGAAACTATTATTTCAGATTTTACTGAAAATTTTTTTTTTTTCAAATTAACGTTCTCATACTGGCTACTCTTATCGGTCTACAGTATACAAACACGATGACACCATAATTTCAGTTTATACTGAAAATTTTTTTTTTTTCAAATTAACGTTCTCATACATTCTACCATTGTCAGCTTACCGTATACAAACATGATGACACCATAATTTTTGTTTATACTGAAAATTTTTTTTTTTCTTAAAGTAACGTTCTCATACTGGCTACTCTTATCGTTCTACCGTATACAAACACGATGACACCATAATTTCAGTTTTTACTGAAAAAAATTATTTCCCGAAATAGCTGTCTGATACAGGCTACCATTATCAGCCTACCGTATACAAACACGAAGACACCATAATTTCAGTTTTTACTGAAAATTTTTTTTTCTCAAATTAACGTTCGTATACAGGCTATTCTTATCGGCCTACCGTATACAAACACGAACACACCACAATTTCTGTTTTTACTGAAATTTTTTTTTTCTAAAATTAGCGATCTGATACAAACTACTCTTATCAGCCTACCGTATACAAACACGAAGACACCATAATTTCAGTTTATACTGGAAATTTTTTTTTCTTAAATCAACGTTCTCCTACTTGTTTCTCTTATCGGCCTACCGTATACAAACACGATGACACCATAATTTCAGTTTATTTTGGAAATTTTTTTTTTCTTAAATTAACGTTCTCATACAGGCTACAGTTGTCAGTCTACCGTATACAAAAACGATGACACCATAACTTCAGTTTTTACTTAAAAATTTTTTCTTCTCAAATTAACGTTCTCATACTGGCTACTCTAATCGGCCTACCGTATACAAACACGAAGACACCATAATTTCAGTTTATACTGGAAATTTTTTTTTCTTAAATCAACGTTCTCCTACTTGTTACTCTTATCGGCCTACCGTATACAAACACGATGACACCATAATTTCAGTTTATTTTGGAAATTTTTTTTTTCTTAAATTAACGTTCTCATACAGGCTACAGTTGTCAGTCTACCGTATACAAAAACGATGACACCATAATTCCAGTTTTTACTGAAAATTTTTTTTTTTCAAATTATGTTCTTATACAGGCTACTAATATCGGCCTACTGTATACAAAGATGGTGACACCATAATCTCCATTTTCACTTAAAAAAATTTTTTTCTCTAGTTAACAGTCAGATACAAACTACACTCATCAGCATACCGTACACAAACTTGATGATAACATAATTACTGTATTCACTGAAAAAAATTATTTCCTGAAATAGCTGTCTGATTCAGGCTACCATTGTCAGCCTGCCGTATACAAACACGAAGACACCATGATTTCAGTTTTTACTGAAAATTTTTTTTTCTCAAATTAACTTTCTCATACAGGCTACTCTTATCGGCCTACCGTATACAAACACGAAGACACTATAATTTCAGTTTCTACTGAAAATTTTTTTTTCTCAAATTAGCGATCTGACACAAGCTATTCTTATCTGCCTACCGTAAACAAAAATGGTGACACTATAACTTCAATTTTTACTGGAAAAAATTATTTCCCGAAATAGCTGTCTGATACAGGCTACCATTGTCAGCCTACCGTATACAAACATGGTGACACCATAAATTCCACTTTCTCTTAAAAAAATTTTCTTCTCTAGTCAACAGTTAGATACAGTCTAAACTCATCTGCATACCGTGTACAAACACGAAGAAACTATAATTTCAATTTTTACTTGAAAAAATTTTCTTCTCAAATTAACGTTCTCATACAGGCTTTTCTTATCGGCCTACCGTATACAAACACGAACACACCACAATTTCAGTTTTTACTGAAATTTTTTTTTTCTCAAATTAGCGATCTGAAACAAACTACTCTTATCAGCCTACCGTAAACAAACACAAACACACCATAATTTCTGTATTCACTGAAAAAAATTATTTCCCGAAATAGCTGTCTGATACAGGCTATCATTATCAGCCTACCGTATACAAACACGAAGACACCATAATTTCAGTTTTTACTGAAAATTTTTTTTTTCTCAAATTAACGTTCATATACAGGCTATTCTTATCGGCCTACCGTATACAAACACGAACATTCCACAATTTCTGTATTCACTGAAAAAAATTATTTCCCGAAATAGCTGTCTGATACAGGCTACCATTATCAGCCTACCGTATACAAACACGAAGACACCATAATTTCAGTTTTTACTGAAAATTTTTTTTTCTCAAATTAACGTTCGTATACAGGCTATTCTTATCGGCCTACCGTATACAAACACGAACACACCACAATTTCAGTTTTTACTGAAATTTGTTTTTTCTCAAATTAGCGATCTGGAACAAACTACTCTTATCAGCCTACCGTAAACAAACACAAACACACCATAATTTCTGTATTCACTGAAAACATTTATTTCCCGAAATAGCTGTCTGATACAGGCTACCATTGTTAGCCTACCGTATACAAACATGGTGACACCATAATTTTCATTTTCACTTAAAAAATTTTGTTCTCTAGTTAACAGTCAGATACAGTCTAAACTTATCAGCACACCGTATTCAAACACGAAGAAACTATTATTTCAGATTTTACTGAAAATTTTTTTTTTTTCAAATTAACGTTCTCATACTGGCTACTCTTATCGGTCTACAGTATACAAACACGATGACACCATAATTTCAGTTTATACTGAAAATTTTTTTTTTCTCAAATTAACGTTCTCATACATTCTACCATTGTCAGCTTACCGTATACAAACATGGTGACACCATAATTTTCATTTTCACTTAAAAAATTTTGTTCTCTAGTTAACAGTCAGATACAGTCTAAACTTATCAGCACACCGTATTCAAACACGAAGAAACTATTATTTCAGATTTTACTGAAAATTTTTTTTTTTTCAAATTAACGTTCTCATACTGGCTACTCTTATCGGTCTACAGTATACAAACACGATGACACCATAATTTCAGTTTTTACTGAAAAAAATTATTTCCCGAAATAGCTGTCTGATACAGGCTACCATTATCAGCCTACCGTATACAAACACGAACATTCCACAATTTCAGTTTTTACTGAAATTTTTTTTTTCTCAAATTAGCGATCTGATACAAACTACTCTTATCAGCCTACCGTATACAAACACGAAGACACCATAATTTCAGTTTTTACTGAAAATTTTTTTTTTCTTAAATAACCGTTCTCATACTGGCTACTCTAATCGGCCTACAGTATACAAACACGAAGACACCATAATTTCAGTTTATACTGGAAATTTTTTTTTCTTAAATCAACGTTCTCCTACTTGTTACTCTTATCGGCCTACCGTATACAAACACGATGACACCATAATTTAGTTTATTTTGGAAATTTTTTTTTTCTTAAATTAACGTTCTCATACAGGCTACAGTTGTCAGTCTACCGTATACAAACACGATGACAACATAATTTCAGGTTTTACTGAAATTTTTTTCTTCTCAAATTAACATTCTCATACAGGCTACTCTTATCGTCCTACCGTATACAAACACGAAGACACCATAATTTCAGTTTTTACTGAAAATTTTTTTTTCTCAAATTAACGTTCGTATACAGGCTATTCCTATCGGCCTACCGTATACAAACACGAACACACCACAATTTCAGTTTTTACTGAAATTTTTTTTTTCTCAAATTAGCGATCTGAAACAAACTACTCTTATCAGCCTACCGTAAACAAACACAAACACACCATAATTTGTGTATTCACTGAAAAAAATTATTTCCCGAAATAGCTGTCTGATACAGGCTATCATTATCAGCCTACCGTATACAAACACGAAGACACCATAATTTCAGTTTTTACTGAAAATTTTTTTTTTCTCAAATTAACGTTCATATACAGGCTATTCTTATCGGCCTACCGTATACAAACACGAACATTCCACAATTTCTGTATTCACTGAAAAAAATTATTTCCCGAAATAGCTGTCTGATACAGGCTACCATTATCAGCCTACCGTATACAAACACGAAGACACCATAATTTCAGTTTTTACTGAAAATTTTTTTTTCTCAAATTAACGTTCGTATACAGGCTATTCTTATCGGCCTACCGTATACAAACACGAACACACCACAATTTCAGTTTTTACTGAAATTTTTTTTTTCTCAAATTAGCGATCTGAAACAAACTACTCTTATCAGCCTACCGTAAACAAACACAAACACACCATAATTTCTGTATTCACTGAAAACAATTATTTCCCGAAATAGCTGTCTGATACAGGCTACCATTGTTAGCCTACCGTATACAAACATGGTGACACCATAATTTTCATTTTCACTTAAAAAATTTTGTTCTCTAGTTAACAGTCAGATACAGTCTAAACTTATCAGCACACCGTATTCAAACACGAAGAAACTATTATTTCAGATTTTACTGAAAATTTTTTTTTTTTCAAATTAACGTTCTCATACTGGCTACTCTTATCGGTCTACAGTATACAAACACGATGACACCATAATTTCAGTTTATACTGAAAATTTTTTTTTTCTCAAATTAACGTTCTCATACATTCTACCATTGTCAGCTTACCGTATACAAACATGGTGACACCATAATTTTCATTTTCACTTAAAAAATTTTGTTCTCTAGTTAACAGTCAGATACAGTCTAAACTTATCAGCACACCGTATTCAAACACGAAGAAACTATTATTTCAGATTTTACTGAAAATTTTTTTTTTTTCAAATTAACGTTCTCATACTGGCTACTCTTATCGGTCTACAGTATACAAACACGATGACACCATAATTTCAGTTTTTACTGAAAAAAATTATTTCCCGAAATAGCTGTCTGATACAGGCTACCATTATCAGCCTACCGTATACAAACACGAAGACACCATAATTTCAGTTTTTACTGAAAATTTTTTTTTCTCAAATTAACGTTCGTATACAGGCTATTCTTATCGGCCTACCGTATACAAACACGAACACACCACAATTTCTGTTTTTACTGAAATTTTTTTTTTCTAAAATTAGCGATCTGATACAAACTACTCTTATCAGCCTACCGTATACAAACACGAAGACACCATAATTTCAGTTTATACTGGAAATTTTTTTTTCTTAAATCAACGTTCTCCTACTTGTTTCTCTTATCGGCCTACCGTATACAAACACGATGACACCATAATTTCAGTTTATTTTGGAAATTTTTTTTTTCTTAAATTAACGTTCTCATACAGGCTACAGTTGTCAGTCTACCGTATACAAAAACGATGACACCATAACTTCAGTTTTTACTTAAAAATTTTTTCTTCTCAAATTAACGTTCTCATACTGGCTACTCTAATCGGCCTACCGTATACAAACACGAAGACACCATAATTTCAGTTTATACTGGAAATTTTTTTTTCTTAAATCAACGTTCTCCTACTTGTTACTCTTATCGGCCTACCGTATACAAACACGATGACACCATAATTTCAGTTTATTTTGGAAATTTTTTTTTTCTTATATTAACGTTCTCACCCAGGCTACAGTTGTCAGTCTACCGTATACAAAAACGATGACACCATAATTCCAGTTTTTACTGAAAATTTTTTTTTTTCAAATTATGTTCTTATACAGGCTACTAATATCGGCCTACTGTATACAAAGATGGTGACACCATAATCTCCATTTTCACTTAAAAAAATTTTTTTCTCTAGTTAACAGTCAGATACAAACTACACTCATCAGCATACCGTACACAAACTTGATGATAACATAATTACTGTATTCACTGAAAAAAATTATTTCCTGAAATAGCTGTCTGATTCAGGCTACCATTGTCAGCCTGCCGTATACAAACACGAAGACACCATGATTTCAGTTTTTACTGAAAATTTTTTTTTCTCAAATTAACTTTCTCATACAGGCTACTCTTATCGGCCTACCGTATACAAACACGAAGACACTATAATTTCAGTTTCTACTGAAAATTTTTTTTTCTCAAATTAGCGATCTGACACAAGCTATTCTTATCTGCCTACCGTAAACAAAAATGGTGACACTATAACTTCAATTTTTACTGGAAAAAATTATTTCCCGAAATAGCTGTCTGATACAGGCTACCATTGTCAGCCTACCGTATACAAACATGGTGACACCATAAATTCCACTTTCTCTTAAAAAAATTTTCTTCTCTAGTCAACAGTTAGATACAGTCTAAACTCATCTGCATACCGTGTACAAACACGAAGAAACTATAATTTCAATTTTTACTTGAAAAAATTTTCTTCTCAAATTAACGTTCTCATACAGGCTATTCTTATCGGCCTACCGTATACAAACACGAACACACCACAATTTCAGTTTTTACTGAAATTTTTTTTTTCTCAAATTAGCGATCTGAAACAAACTACTCTTATCAGCCTACCGTAAACAAACACAAACACACCATAATTTCTGTATTCACTGAAAAAAATTATTTCCCGAAATAGCTGTCTGATACAGGCTATCATTATCAGCCTACCGTATACAAACACGAAGACACCATAATTTCAGTTTTTACTGAAAATTTTTTTTTTCTCAAATTAACGTTCATATACAGGCTATTCTTATCGGCCTACCGTATACAAACACGAACATTCCACAATTTCAGTTTTTACTGAAATTTTTTTTTTCTCAAATTAGCGATCTGATACAAACTACTCTTATCGGCCTACCGTATACAAACACGATGACACCATAATTTCAGTTTATTTTGGAAATTTTTTTTTTCTTAAATTAACGTTCTCATACAGGCTACAGTTGTCAGTCTACCGTATACAAACACGATGACAACATAATTTCAGGTTTTACTGAAATTTTTTTCTTCTCAAATTAACATTCTCATACAGGCTACTCTTATCGTCCTACCGTATACAAACACGAAGACAGCATAATTTCAGTTTTTATTGCAAATTTTTTTTTTCTTAAATAACCGTTCTCATACAGGCTACTCTTATCGGCCTACCGTATACAAAAACGATGACACCATAATTCCAGTTTTTACTGAAAATTTTTTTTTTTCAAATTATGTTCTTATACAGGCTACTAATATCGGCCTACTGTATACAAAGATGGTGACACCATAATCTCCATTTTCACTTAAAAAAATTTTTTTCTCTAGTTAACAGTCAGATACAAACTACACTCATCAGCATACCGTACACAAACTTGATGATAACATAATTTCTGTATTCACTGAAAAAAATTATTTCCCGAAATAGTTGTCTGATACAGGCTATCATTATCAGCCTACCGTATACAAACACGAAGACACCATAATTTCAGTTTTTACTGAAAATTTTTTTTTTCTCAAATTAACGTTCTTATACAGGCTATTCTTATCGGCCTAACGTATACAAACACGAACACACCACAATTTCAGTTTTTACTGAAATTTTTTTTTTCTCAAATTAGCGATCTGATACAAACTACTCTTATCAGCCTACCGTATACAAACACGAAGACACCATAATTTCAGTTTTTACTGAAAATTTTTTTTTTCTTAAATAACCGTTCTCATACTCGCTACTCTTATTGGTTTACCGTATACAAACACGATGACACCATAATTTCAGTTTTTACTGAAAATTTTTTTTCTCAAATTAACGTTCTTATACAGGCTACTCTTATGGGCCTACCGTATACAAAAACGATGACACCATAATTTCAGTTTTTACTTAAAAATTTTTCTTCTCAAATTAACGTTCTCATACTGGCTACTCTAATCGGCCTACCGTATACAAACACGAAGACACCATAATTTCAGTTTATACTGGAAATTTTTTTTTCTTAAATCAACGTTCTCCTACTTGTTACTCTTATCGGCCTACCGTATACAAACACGATGACACCATAATTTCAGTTTATTTTGGAAATTTTTTTTTTCTTAAATTAACGTTCTCATACAGGCTACAGTTGTCAGTCTACCGTATACAAACACGATGACAACATAATTTCAGGTTTTACTGAAATTTTTTTCTTCTCAAATTAACATTCTCATACAGGCTACTCTTATCGGCCTACCGTATACAAAAACGATGACACCATAATTCCAGTTATTACTGAAAATTTTTTTTATCTCAAATTATGTTCTTATACAGGCTACTAATATCGGCCTACTGTATACAAAGATGGTGACACCATAATCTCCATTTTCACTTAAAAAAATTTTTTTCTCTAGTTAACAGTCAGATACAAACTACACTCATCAGCATACCGTACACAAACTTGATGATAACATAATTTCTGTATTCACTGAAAAAAATTATTTCCTGAAATGGCTGTCTGATTCAGGCTATACCATTGTCAGCCTGCCGTATACAAACACGAAGACACCATGATTTCAATTTTACTGAAAATTTTTTTTTCTCAAATTAACTTTCTCATACAGGCTACTCTTATCGGCCTACCGTATACAAACACGAAGACACTATAATTTCAGTTTTTACTGAAAATTTTTTTTTCTCAAATTAGCGATCTGACACAAGCTATTCTTATCTGCCTACCGTAAACAAATATGGTGACACTATAACTTCAATTTTTACTGAAAAAAATTATTTCCCGAAATAGCTGTCTGATACAGGCTACCATTGTCAGCCTACCGTATACAAACATGGTGACACCATAATTTCCACTTTCTCTTAAAAAAATTTTCTTCTCTAGTCAACAGTTAGATACAGTCTAAACTCATCTGCATACCGTGTACAAACACGAAGAAACTATAATTTCAATTTTTACTTGAAAAAATTTTCTTCTCAAATTAACGTTCTCATACAGGCTACTCTTATCTGCCTACCGTATACAAACACGAAGACACTATAATTTCAGTTTTTACTGAAAATTTTTTTTTCTCAAATTAGCGATCTGACACAAGCTATTCTTATCTGCCTACCGTAAACAAAAATGGTGACACTATAACTTCAATTTTTACTGGAAAAAATTATTTCCCGAAATAGCTGTCTGATACAGGCTACCATTGTCAGCCTACCGTATACAAACACGAAGACACCATAATTTCAGTTTTTATTGAAAATTTTTTTTTTCTTAAATAACCGTTCTCATACTGGCTACTCTTATTGGTTTACCGTATACAAACACGATGACACCATAATTTCAGTTTTTACTGTAAATTTTTTTTTCTCAAATTAACGTTCTTATACAGGCTACTCTTATGGGCCTACCGTATACAAAAACGATGACACTATAATTTCAATTTTTACTTGAAAAATTTTCTTCTTAAATTAACGTTCTCATACAGACTACTCTTATCGGCCTACCGTATACAAACACGAAGACACTATAATTTCAGTTTTTACTGAAAATTTTTTTTTCTCAAATTAGCGATCTGACACAAGCTATTCTTATCTGCCTACCGTAAACAAATATGGTGTCACTATAACTTCAATTTTTACTCAAAAAAATTATTTCCCGAAATAGCTGTCTGATACAGGCTACCATTGTCAGCCTACCGTATGCAAACACGAAGACACCAAAATTTCAGTTTTTATTGAAAATTTTTTTTTTCTTAAATAACCATTCTCATACTGGCTACTCTTATTGGTTTACCGTATACAAACACGATGACACCATAATTTCAGTTTTGACTGAAAATTTGTTTTTCAAATTAACGTTCTTATACAGGCTACTATTATCGGCCTACCGTAAACAAATATGTTGACACTATAATTTCCACTTTCTCTTAAAAAAATTTTCTTCTCTAGTCAACAGTTAGATACAGTCTAAACTCATCTGCATACCGTGTACAAACACGAAGAAACTATAATTTCAATTTTTACTGAAAATTTTTTTTTCTCAAATTAGCGATCTGACACAAGCTATTCTTATCTGCCTACTGTAAACAAATATGGTGTCACTATAACTTCAATTTTTACTCAAAAAAATTATTTCCCGAAATAGCTGTCTGATACAGGCTACCATTGTCAGCCTACCGTATACAAACACGAAGACACCAAAATTTCAGTTTTTATTGAAAATTTTTTTTTTCTTAAATAACCGTTCTCATACTGGCTACTCTTATTGGTTTACCGTATACAAACACGATGACACCATAATTTCAGTTTTGACTGAAAATTTGTTTTTCAAATTAACGTTCTTATACAGGCTACTATTATCGGCCTACCGTAAACAAATATGTTGACACTATAATTTCCACTTTCTCTTAAAAAAATTTTCTTCTCTAGTCAACAGTTAGATACAGTCTAAACTCATCTGCATACCGTGTACAAACACGAAGAAACTATAATTTCAATTTTTACTTGAAAAAATTTTCTTCTCAAATTAACGTTCTCATACAGGCTACTCTTATCGGCCTACCGTATACAAACACGAAGACACAATGATTTCAGTTTTTACTGAAAATTTTTTTTTCTCAAATTAGCGATCTGACACAAGCTATTCTTATCTGCCTACCGTAAACAAATATGGTGACACTATAATTTCAATTTTTACTGAAAAAAATTATTTCCCGAAATAGCTGTCTGATACACGCTACCATTGTCAGCCTACCGTATACAAACACGAAGACACCAAAATTTCAGTTTTTATTGAAAATTTTTTTTTTCTTAAATAACCGTTCTCATACTGGCTACTCTTATTGGTTTACCGTATACAAACACGATGACACCATAATTTCAGTTTTTACTGAAAATTTGTTTTTCAAATTAACGTTCTTATACAGGCTACTATTATCGGCCTACCGTAAACAAATATGTTGACACTATAATTTCAATTTTCACTTGAAAAAATTTTCTGCTCAAATAGCAAGTCTGATACAGGCTAAACTCATTAGCATACCGTATACAAACATGATGACACCATAATTTCTGTATTCACTGAAAACTATTATTTCCCGAAATAGCTGTCTGATACAAGCTAGTCTTATCAGCCTACCGTAAACAAATATGGTGACACTATAATATCAATTTTTACTTGAAAAAATTTTCTTCTCAAATTAACAGTCTAATACAGGCTAAACTCATGAGCATACCGTATACAAACATGATGACACCATAATTTCTGTATTCACTGACAACAATTATTTCCCGAAATAGCTGTCTGATACAGGCTACCATTTTCAGCCTGCCGTATACAAACATGGTGACACCATAATTTCCATTTTCACTTAAAAAAATTTTCTTCTCTATTTAACAGTCAGATACAGGCTAACCTCTTCAGCATACCGTATACAAACACGAAGGAACTATAATTTCAGTTTTTACTGAAAATTTTTTTTTTCTCAAATTAACGTTCTCATACAGGCTACTCTTATCGGCCTACCGTATACAAACACGAAGACACCATAATTTCAGTTTATACTGGAAATTTTTTTTTCTTAAATCAACGTTCTCCTACTTGTTACTCTTATCGGCCTACCGTATACAAACACGATGACACCATAATTTCAGTTTATTTTGGAAATTTTTTTTTTCTTAAATTAACGTTCTCATACAGGCTACAGTTGTCAGTCTACCGTATACAAACACGATGACAACATAATTTCAGGTTTTACTGAAATTTTTTTCTTCTCAAATTAACATTCTCATACAGGCTACTCTTATCGGCCTACCGTATACAAAAACGATGACACCATAATTCCAGTTTTTACTGAAAATTTTTTTTTTTCAAATTATGTTCTTATACAGGCTACTAATATCGGCCTACTGTATACAAAGATGGTGACACCATAATCTCCATTTTCACTTAAAAAAATTTTTTTCTCTAGTTAACAGTCAGATACAAACTACACTCATCAGCATACCGTACACAAACTTGATGATAACATAATTTCTGTATTCACTGAAAAAAATTATTTCCTGAAATAGCTGTCTGATTCAGGCTACCATTGTCAGCCTGCCGTATACAAATATGGTGTCACTATAACTTCAATTTTTACTCAAAAAAATTATTTCCCGAAATAGCTGTCTGATACAGGCTACCATTGTCAGCCTACCGTATACAAACACGAAGACACCAAAATTTCAGTTTTTATTGAAAATTTTTTTTTTCTTAAATAACCGTTCTCATACTGGCTACTCTTATTGGTTTACCGTATACAAACACGATGACACCATAATTTCAGTTTTGACTGAAAATTTGTTTTTCAAATTAACGTTCTTATACAGGCTACTATTATCGGCCTACCGTAAACAAATATGTTGACACTATAATTTCTACTTTCTCTTAAAAAAATTTTCTTCTCTAGTCAACAGTTAGATACAGTCTAAACTCATCTGCATACCGTGTACAAACACGAAGAAACTATAATTTCAATTTTTACTTGAAAAAATTTTCTTCTCAAATTAACGTTCTCATACAGGCTACTCTTATCGGCCTACCGTATACAAACATGAAGACACAATGATTTCAGTTTTTACTGAAAATTTTTTTTTCTCAAATTAGCGATCTGACACAAGCTATTCTTATCTGCCTACCGTAAACAAATATGGTGACACTATAATTTCAATTTTTACTGAAAAAAATTATTTCCCGAAATAGCTGTCTGATACACGCTACCATTGTCAGCCTACCGTATACAAACACGAAGACACCAAAATTTCAGTTTTTATTGAAAATTTTTTTTTTCTTAAATAACCGTTCTCATACTGGCTACTCTTATTGGTTTACCGTATACAAACACGATGACACCATAATTTCAGTTTTGACTGAAAATTTGTTTTTCAAATTAACGTTCTTATACAGGCTACTATTATCGGCCTACCGTAAACAAATATGTTGACACTATAATTTCAATTTTCACTCGAAAAAATTTTCTGCTCAAATAGCAAGTCTGATACAGGCTAAACTCATTAGCATACCGTATACAAACATGATGACACCATAATTTCTGTATTCACTGAAAACTATTATTTCCAGAAATAGCTGTCTGATACAAGCTAGTCTTATCAGCCTACCGTAAACAAATATGGTGACACTATAATATCAATTTTTACTTGAAAAAATTTTCTTCTCAAATTAACAGTCTAATACAGGCTAAACTCATGAGCATACCGTATACAAACATGATGACACCATAATTTCTGTATTCACTGACAACAATTATTTCCCGAAATAGCTGTCTGATACAGGCTACCATTTTCAGCCTGCCGTATACAAACATGGTGACACCATAATTTCCATTTTCACTTAAAAAAATTTTCTTCTCTATTTAACAGTCAGATACAGGCTAACCTCTTCAGCATACCGTATACAAACACGAAGGAACTATAATTTCAGTTTTTACTGAAAATTTTTTTTTTCTCAAATTAACGTTCTCATACAGGCTACTCTTATCGGCCTACCGTATACAAACACGAAGACACCATAATGTCAGTTTTTACTGAAAATTTTTTTTTCAAATTAACGTTTTTATACAGGCTACCATTGTCAGCCTAACGTATACAAACATGATGACACCATAATTTTAATTTTTACTTGGAAAAAATTTTTCTTCAATTAACGTTCTCATACAGTGTACTCTTATCGGCCTACCGTAATGAAATATGGTGACACTATAATTTCAATTTTTATGTGACAAAATTTTCTTCTCAAATTAACAGTCTGACACAGGCTAAACTCATCAGTATACCGTATACAAACATGATGACACCATAATTTCTGTTTTTACTAAAAATTTTTTTTTCTCAAATTAACAGTCAGACACAGGCTAAACTCATCAGCATACCGTATACAAACATGATGACACCTTAATTTCTGTATTCACTGAAAAAAATTATTTCCCGAAATAGCTGTCTGATACAGGCTACCATTGTCAGCCTACCGTATACAAACATGGTGACACCATAATTTTCATTTTCACTTAAAAAATTTTCTTCTCTAGTTAACAGTCAGATACAGTCTAAACTTATCAGCACACCGTATTCAAACACGAAGAAACTATTATTTCAGTTTTTACTGAAAATTTTTTTTTTCTCAAATTAACGTTCTCATACAGCCTACTCTTATCGGCTTACCTTATACAAACACGAACACACCAGAATTTCAATTTCTACTGAAAAAAATTATTTCCCGAAATAGCTGATTGATACAGGCTACCATTGTCAGCCTACCGTAAACAAATATGGAGACACTATAATTTCAATTTTTACTTGAAAAAATTTTATTCTCTATTCAACAATCAGATACAGTCTAAACCCATCAGCATACAGTATACAAACACGAAGAAACTATAATTTCAGTTTTTACTAAAAAAATTTTATTTTTCTCAAATTAACGTTCTCATACAGGCTACTCTTATCGGCTACCGTAAACAAATATGGTGACACTATAATTTCAATTTTTACTTGAAAAAATGTTCTTCTCAAATTAGCGATCAGATACAAGCTATTCTTATCTGCCTACCGTAAACAAATATGGTGACACTATAATTTCAATTTTTAATGAAATAAATTATTTTTCGAAATAGCTGTCTGATGCAGGCTACCATTGTCAGCCTATCGTATACATACATGATGACACCATAATTTCTGTTTTTACTGAGAAGTTTTACTATTTTTAAAGTAGCGGTCTGATAAAGGCTACCCTTATCAGCCTACCGTATACAAACATGATGACACCATAATTTCTGTTTTCACTGAATAAAATTATTTCCCTAAATAGCTATCTGATACAGTTTAGCATTGTCCGCCGACCGTATACAAACATGATGATACCATTATTTCTGTTTTTACTGAGAAGTTTTACTATTTTTAAAGTAGCGGTCTGATACAGCCTTCTCTAATCAGCCTACAGTATACAAACATGATGACACCATAATTTCTGTTTCTATTTAAAAAAAGGAATTCCCGAAATAGCTGACTGATACAGTTTACCATTGTCCGCCTGCCGTCTACAAATATGATAATACTAAAACTCATGTTTTTACTGAAAAAATTTTTATTTTTAGAGTATCATTCTGATACAGCCTTCTCTTATTATCCTACCGTATACAAACATACCGACACCATAATTTCTGTTTCCACTCTAAAGAATTATTTCCCGAAATAGCTGTCTGATACAGGCTAAACTCATCAGCCTACCGTATACAAATCTTTGTTTTTGTAGTGGCGGTTTGATACAGCCTTCTCTTATCAGCCTACAGTATACAAACATGATGACACCATAATTTCTCTTTTTACTGAAAAATTTTGCTATTTTTAAAGTAGCTGTCTAATACAGGCGCCCTTTATCAGCATTCCGTATACAAACATGATGACATCATAATTTGTGTTTTTCCTGAAAAGTTTTTTTATTTTTAAAATATAAGTCTGATACAGCCTTCTCTTATCAGCCTACTGTAAAAACCATGATGACACCATAATTTCTGTTTTTACTGAAAAATTTTTTATTTTTAAAATAGATGTCTGATACAGCCTTTTCTTATCAGGTTACAGTAAAAGAACATGATGACACCACAATTTCTGCTTTTATTGAAAAAAAGTAATTCCCGAAATAGCTGACTGATACAGTTAACCATTGTCAGCCTACCGTATACAAACATGGTGACACTTTAATTTCAATTTTTACATAAAAATATTTTCTTCTCAAATTAACGGCCTGATACAGGCTACCCTTATCAGCATACCGTATACAAACATGTTGACACCACAATTTCTGTTTCCACTCTAAAAAAGTATTCCCGAAATAGCTGTCTGATACAGTTTACCATTGTCCGCCTACCGTATACAAACATGATGATACCATTATTTCTGTTTTTACTGGAAAGTTTTACTATTTTTCAAGTAGCGGTCTGATACAGGCTACCCTTATCAGCCTACCGTATACAAACATGATGACACCATAATTTCTGTTTTCACTGAATAAATTTATTTCCCCAAATTGCTATCTGATACAGTTTAGCATTGTCAGCCTATCGTATCCAAACATAATGGCACCATAATTTCTGTTTTCACTCTAAAAACTTATTTCCCGCAATAGCTATCTGATACAGGCTAAACTCATCAGCTTACCGTATACAAATTTTTGTTTTTGTAGTAGCGGTTTGATACAGCCTTCTCTTATCAGCCTACAGTATACAAACATGATGACACCATAATGTCTGTTTTTATTGAAAAAAAGTATTTCCCGAAATAGCAGACTGATACAGTTTACCATTGTCCGCCTACCGTATACAAACATGATGACACCATTATTTTTGTTTTTACTGAAAAATTTTTTTAATTTCTAAAGTAGCAGTCTGATACAGGCCACCTTTATCAGCATACCGTATACAAACATGATGACATCATAATTGCTGTTTTTTCTGAAAAGTTTTGCTATTTTTATAGTAGCGGTCTGATACAGCCATCTCTTACCAACCTACCGCTACAAATATGATAACACAAAACTCATGTTTTTACTGAAAAAATTTTAATTTTTAAAGTACCTGTCTGATACAGGCTACCCTTATCAGCCTACCGTATACCAATATACCGACACCATTAATTTCTGTTTTCACTCTAAAGAATTATTTTCCGAAATAGTTGTCTGATACAGGCTAAACTTATCGGCTTACCGTATACAAATCTTTGTTTTTAAAGTAGCGGTCTGATACAGCCTTCTCTTATCAGCCTACCGTCTATAAATATGATAACACAAAACTCATGTTTTTACTGAAAAAATTTTTATTTTTACAGTACCTGTCTGATACAGGCTACCTTTTAGCAGTATTTCGTATACAAACATGATGACATCATAATTTCTGTTTTTCCTGAAAAGTTTTGCTATTTTTATAGTAGCGGTCTGATACAGCCATCTCTTACCAACCTACCGTCTACAAATATGATAACACTAAAACTCATGTTTTTACTGAAAAAATTTTTATTTTTGAAGTACCTGTCTGATACAGTCTACCGTTTTCAGTATTATGTATACAAACATGATGACATCATAATTACTGTTTTTCCTGAAAAGTTTTGCTATTTTTATAGTAGCGGTCTGATACAGCCATCTCTTACCAACCTACCGCTACAAAGATGATAACACAAAACTCATGTTTTTACTGAAAAAATTTTTATTTTTAAAGTACCTGTCTGATACAGGCTACCCTTATCAGCCTACTGTATAGAAACATGATGACACCATAATATCTGTTTTAACTCTAGAATATTATTTCACGAAATAGTTGTCTGATACAGGCTAAACTTATCAGCTTACCGTATACAAATCTTTGTTTTTGAAGTAGCAGTCTGATACAGCTTCTCTTATCAGCCTACAGTATACAAACATGATGACACCACAATTTCTGTTTTTGTTGAAAAAAGTATTTCCCGAAATAGCTCACTGATACAGTTTACCATTGTCCGCCTACCGTCTACAAATATGATAATACTAAAACTCATGTTTTTACTAAAAAAGTTTTTATTTTTAAAGTATCAGTCTGATACAGCCTTCTCTTATTATCCTAGCGTATACAAACATACCGACACCATAATTTCTGTTTCCACTCTAAAGAATTATTTCCCGAAATAGCTGTCTGATACAGGCTAAACTCATCAGCCTACCGTATACAAATATTTGTTTTTGTAGTAGCGGTTTGATACAGCCTTCTCTTATCAGCCTACAGTATACAAACATGATGACACTATAATTTCTGTTTTTACTGAAAAAAAGTAATTCCCGAAATAGCTGACTGAAACAGGCTACCATTGTCAGCCTACCTTATAAAAGCACGATTACACCATAATTTCTGTTATTACTGAAAAATTTTTTTATTTTTTAAAAAAGATGTCTGATACAGATTTCTCTTATCAGCATACCGTATACAAACAAGATGACAACATAATTTCTGTTTTTACTGCAATAATTATTTCCCGAAATAGCTGTGTGATACAGTTTACCATTGTCAGCCTGTCGTATACAAACATGGTGACACCATAATTTCAATTTTTACTTTGAAAAATTTTCTTCTCAAATTAACAGTCTGATACAGTCTAAGCTGATCAACCTACCGTCTACGAATATGATAACACTAAGACTCATGTTTCTACTGAAAAAATTTTTATTTTTGAAGTAGCGGTCTGATACAGCCTTCTCCTATCAGCCTACAGTATACAAACATGATGACACCATAATTTCTGTTTTTATTGAAAAATTTTTTATTTTTAAAATAGATGTCTGATAAAGCCTTCTCTTATCAGCCTACATTAAAAAAACATGATGACACCATAATTACTTTTTCTATTGAAAAAAAGTAATTTCCGAAATAGCTGACTGATACAGGCTACCATTGTCAGCCTACCTCATAAAAACATGATGATACCATATTTTCTGTTTTTACTGAAAATTTTTTTTATTTTTGTAGTAGCGGCCTGACACAGGCTACTCTTATTAGCCTACCCTACATCATATGAAGTCCCGTGACGCGGCCATCAGCCTGTTCTCTGTTTGAACCACCTAGGTCGCGCGGGGGCTGAGATTTTTAAAAAAATCTAGAAAACTTTAAAACCACTAGGCGTATCGAAGCCACGCCAAGTATCGAAGCCACGCCCACATCATAGGATGTCCCGGTAGGTGGCTGCTGACCTTCCAATAGGGGATAAACATGCGAAATCGTACAAGACCGATGGAGCATGCCGGAACTATTGAATTGTCGGAAGTCCGGCTACGACCTCCTCGTGGTGCCACTGGTAACAGATCTTCAGTACGGTCATGTCTCTGCTGAAGATCTGGCCAACAGTAGCCTGGGCATCCAATCCAAGGGTGGAACAGCATATGCCCAGGGATGCGTGGCTAGGGGAGAGCCTAGTCGCTAATATGCAAACTCTGGATACCAGGCGACCTCCAGTTTCAATTAAAACCCTTCTCAAGGTACAAGGGCTCTGCCTTGGGTGACTGTTTATTTCCCTATTACTCGTGGGAACACGTATGGATGATCCTAAAAACAAAAATAATGAGGGTGATGCACCTCTGAAAGCATCAACATCACAAACATCAACCCAGGAAACAGTTCCTATGGTTGACAAAGTCATAAGAGGAGCTAAAAGCTTAGATAGCTTAAGCGAATCTTAATCAAGGAAAACATGGACATGGGACTAATACAAGAACCATGGACATTGAGAGGACAAATAAAAGAACTCAACACACCAAATTGTAAGCTAATTTACGATAATAAATCCAACAGGCCCAGAACAGCCTTGTTGATAAAAAACAATATAAACTTTTCTCCAATTCCAGGATTTATCTCACAAGACCTGGTGGCAGTACTGTTGGAGGTGCCTACAGAGTCGGGTAAGCAAAAGGCTATAATAGCCTCCGCTTACTTCGACAGCACAGAAGCAGAACCTCCACCTAGCTCAACTCACAAACTAGTACAGTACTGCAAGGAGAACAACACCCAGCTGATTCTGAGCTGTGATGCCAATGCTTTGTTTTATGGGGAAGCTCAGACACTAACAAAAGAGGTGAGTGCCTTTTAGAATATATTAATTGTAATAATATTATAGTTAATAACGTAGGCAATAAACCCACCTTTAGAAATTTCATTAGGCAGGAAGTCCTTGACCTAACCCTGTCTACACCAAGTATTTGTGAAAAAATTATTGATTGGCATGTGTCGGATGAAACTTCTATGTCAGATCATATGCACATTAGATTTGACATAAAAGCAAACGTTTTACACATCCAATTCAACCAAACCCTGAATGTATCATACTAACTGGACTTTATATGATGAACTCCTGAGATATCGCATAGATCAGGAACATATAATAGATACCAGAGATGAACTAGATCTAGCAGCGGCTAGACAACAACACTCCCTGCAAAGTTCTTTTAATGACAGCTGCCCGGTAAAGCCAAAGCAGATCGCTAGAGATGTTCCCTGGTGGAACCGGGAGCTAAGCAGATTAAGGTCTTCAGTCAGAAGACTATTCAATAAAGCTAAACGTTCTGGAGAGTGGTCCGAGTACAAAAAAGCTTTAACGGCATACAATAAAGAACTAAGAAAATTCAAAAGAAAAACTTGGAGAAGCTTCTGTGAGAGTGTTACAGAGTTACCTCAAACAGCAAGACTTCACAAAGTTCTCTCAAAAGTACACTCCAACGGAATAGGTTTACTAGAAAAACCTAATGGGGAATACACTCTGAACCAGGAAGAAACCTTAGAACTATTACTAAGTACACACTTCCCAGGCTCAACAAACCTAAAGAGCGAGATTGTTCTACAAGAAACTCATACAAGGGTTTCAAATAGAACTCATAGTCTAGCCAATAAAATTTTTACAAAAGAAAAAATCTTATGGGCGATAAATAGCTTCAAACCATACAAAGCACCAGGGGGAGACGGTATCTACCCAGCACTCTTGCAAAAGGGAGCTGAACTGATCTCTTCGAACCTAACTAACTTGTTTAAAGCAAGCTTTAGACTAGGTTATATTCCCAAACTGTGGAGAAAAACGAAAGTAATCTTCATACCCAAAGCGGGCAAAAGTCTTGTTGCCCAGCCAAAGTCATATAGACCTATCAGCCTGTCCTCTTTTCTCCTAAAGACAATGGAGAAAATAATTGATCAGCATATTAGAGACAGCGTTCTTGTGAAAAAGCCTCTAAATGCTAATCAACATGCTTACCAAGCAGGCAAATCTACTATAACTGCTCTCCATAGCTTAGTTTACAAGTTAAACAGGGCTATGGACACAAAACAAATTGCGCTAAGCGCATTTATGACATTGAGGGAGCATTTGACAACACCTCATTTGAATCAATTGCGAGGGCTGCCCTAAATAAGGGATGTGAACTCCCAACAATTAACTGGATTAAAGCAATTCTTAGTCAAAGAGAAATCGAAACTACGTTAGGAGAAAAATCAATGACGATTAAAGCCGTCAAAGGTTGCCCTCAAGGAGGGGTTCTATCACCTTTGCTATGGTCTATAGTAATTGATGATCTACTATACAGGCTTGATTCTCTAGGATTTGAAGCACAAGGTTACGCAGATGACCTAGTAATAACAGTTAGAGGCATAGATGATGATACAATATCTATGCAAATCCAAAAGGCTCTAAACCTTATTAACAAATGGTGTTGTGAGGAAAATCTATCCATAAATCCTCACAAAACTACCATTGTACCCTTCACTAGAAAAAGGAAAATACAAGCAAAGAAACCTTCCCTAAAAGGAACACAAATAGAATTCTCAGATGAAGTTAAATATCTAGGAATCATTCTAGACAGCAAACTCACCTGGAACAAACAAATCAACAAGTCCATTGAAAAGGCCACCTTTGCCCTATGGAACTGCAACAGACTCTTTGGCAAAACATGGGGACTAAAACCGAGAATGGTTTATTGGTCATACACGGCCATCATAAGACCCATACTCACATATGCTTCAGCCATATGGTGGCCAAAGACAAATCAAAAAACGGTTCAAAATAGACTCAACAAAGTACAAAGACTAGCGTGTCTCAGTATCACAGGAGCTCTAAGAACTACTTCAACGGCAGCACTAGAAGCCATGCTCAATCTGCCTCCTCTTAATATACAAATTAAGAAAGAGGCACTTAATTGGGCCTTAAAATTTCAGAGAAAGAGAGAACTCAAACCGGGTAATCTCACACACAATCTTAAAATTCTTGAAGAATTTAAGAACTACCAAATCAGTCAAGTGACTGACGAGATGGAAACAATATTAAACTTTGAGAAGCCATTCAAAGCAATATTTCCGGATCGCAAATCATGGCGCGAAAACCAAATAACCCTTGAAATAGGTGCCTCAATATGGTACACAGATGGCTCAAAAACCGAGCAAGGTTTAGGAGCAGGGGTAACAGGCCCAAAAAGAAGCCTTTTTAAATCCCTAGGCAAACATGCATCGGTTTTCCAAGCTGAAATACATGCGATAGACATGTGCGCCACTGAATGCCTAAAAGAGGATTCAATAAGGCCACAGTCTACATAATCTCGGACAGTCAGGCAGCACTTAAAGCTCTCAAATCACATAAAGTTGTATCGAGGCTAGTATGGGACTGCCTAACGACTGTTAAAAGACTTGCTACAACAAACAAAGTCTACCTTATATGGGTCCCAGGACATGAAGGTATCAGAGGTAATGAGCTGGCAGACTCTCTGGCTAAGAAAGGTGCCAACTCAAATTTCCTCGGACCAGAACCCTTCTGTGGACTACCACGAAGCCACACAAAACATAATATTAGGGAATGGGAAATGAAGAAATGTATCTCCTACTGGGAAAAAACTCCCGGTAATCAACAAGCGAAGGAGTTTATTAAACCTTCAGCTAACATCTCCAAAAAACTACTCAACCTCAATAGGAATGAGTTAAGAACCATCACGGGTCTTCTCACCGGGCACTGTCCACTTAATTATCATTTAAGTAGGATTGGGCTACAAGAGGATGACAAATGCAGATTCTGCAAGGGAGCCAAGGAGACCTCAAAACACATTTTATGCGAATGTGAGGCGTTGGCCTCTAAAAGAGTGCAACATATGCATCAACTTTTTCTAAAACCAGAAGAAGTTTGGTGTGCACCTTCTCATAGAATTTTAGGATTCATTAAAAGCCTAAACCTATGAGAAACACGGGCTGTACGAAAGATCTATAAAGGTCGAAGTGCAACAATAGCCCCTAAATATCTATCTATCTAGGATGTCCCGGTACGCAGCCATCAGCCTGTCCTTTGTTTAAACCTCCTAGGTGGCGCAGAGGCGGAAATATTTAAATAAAACTAAACCACTTTTCAACCACAGGGCCTATCGGAATCACGCCCCGTATCGAAGCCACGCCGATATCATATGATGTCCCGGTAGGTGGCTGCTGACCTTCCAATAGGGGATAAACATGCGAAATCGTACAAGACCGATGGAGCATGCCGTAACTATTGAATTGTCGGAAGTCCGGCTACGACCTCCTCGTGGTGCCACTGGTAACAGATCTTCAGTACGGTCATGTCTCTGCTGAAGATCTGGCCAACAGTAGCCTGGGCATCCAATCCAAGGGTGGAACAGCATATGCCCAGGGATGCGTGGCTAGGAAACCACACCCCGTATCGAGGCCACGCCTACTTTATATGATGTCCCGTGACGCGGTCAAGAGCCTGTCCTTTTTTGGAATCTCCTAGGTTGCAGGGAGCGGAGATATTCATAAAAAACTAAACGACTTTTGCACCACTGGGCGTATCGAAGTTACGCCCCGTGTTGAAGCCACGACCACATAATATTTGTCCCGTGAAGCGGCCAAGAGCCTGTCCTTTGTTTGAAACTCCTAGGTCGCGCGGGGGCGGAGATTCTCAAAAAAAACTAAATCACCTTTAAACTACTGAGCGTATCGAAGCCACGCCCCGTATCGAAGCCACGCCCACATCATATGATGTCCCGTGACGCGGCCATCAGCCTGTCCTTTGTTTGAACGTCCTTGGTCGCACGGGGCGGAGATATTTGAAAAAAACTGAACCACTTTTGAACCACTGGGCTTTTCGAAGCCACGCCCCGTATGTAAGCCACCCCCACATCATATGATTTTTCGTGACGTGGGCATCAGCCTGTCCGTTTTTTGAACCTTCTAGGTCGCGTGGAGGCGGAGATATTTTAAAAAAACTAAACCACTTTTGCACCAGTAATTGTATGGAAGCCAAGCCCTGTATTGAAGCCACGCCCACATCATATGATGTCGCGTGACGCGCCCATCATCCTGTGCAATGTTTGATGCTTTTTGATTGGGCGGGGGCGGAGATATTTGAAAAAAACTAAACCACTTTTGCACTATTAAGCGTATCGAAGCCACGCCCCGTATCGAAGCCACGCACACATTATTCGATGTCCCGTGACGCGGCCATCAGCCTGTCCTTTGTTTGAACCTCCTAGGTTGCTCAGTTTAATTTTAATTTCTCGAAGTGTTTGAAACAAATTCTTTTTATTATAATTATTAAATTTATTTCTTATAATGTTGTTACATTTTCTGAGTTTTTATTAATAGTAACTTGTAACATAATTTCTTTTATACAAGTAAACTCTTATCTTTCTAGTTGTTAATAGATAATTATGTTCTTCTTAAAATAAAATTTTCTACATTTTGGATTTTGACCTGCATTTAGATAATAACTTCCTCTAATAAAGTGATTAATGTTTTATAGATTATGAAGATTTATGAAAAATATTTATTTTTCTTTTGAAAATAAATATTTTTGTTTTTCAAAAAATTTGGAAATTAATTATTATTTAAGAGCCCAATTTAGTAAAATGGCCTGCAAAGTGACCACCTACAGCCTACATTTTTCAACCGATTTTCATGAAATTTCGAATATAGATAGGTGGAAGGGAATTGTGGTCCTTAAGTGGAACACATTTTTAAATTTTGGTCCTTAAATTTTTTTATATTCGATTTTCGAAAGGTACAGATAAAAAAAAAATTCACTAAACTTTTCACACTTTTTTCATGTATTAAAACGTTTAGATACTATGATTTTTTCTTATAAGATTTAAATATAACCTTTTCCAAAAAGTTTTAAAAAAAATTCACGGAAATTGGTAACGTAGTTTAATTATTATCAATAAAACAAATTGTTAATTTTTCATAAAATTTCATTACTAATTTTTCATTTCACATACATTTTTTTGCATACTTATGGGCTTAAATAAGAATTACACAGATAGTAGAAACTCTATGAACTCGATGCAAAGAAAATTGCAATTTTTGTAGTATGTGTGATAATAAAAATAACGTAAACAGCATATAAAAGTTATGTGTAGTTAAGCTGCACATACATAGCTAGGTATATAGATATATTAGCAACACATTTTGTATGGGAATGGTGATCGGTGACGATGAATATGAAATAATAGAATTAGCATGATATGAACATACATATGTACATATATACTATGCATAAAAGCATATTTTACTAACTGTTGTTGGATTGAAGCTAGTGCATTTTGGGTTTTAGTGCTAATTTTTTATACTCTAAATATTAGAAAAATTATAGTGTTACATAGAATTTAAAAATCATATTTCAGTGCATTTTGGGTTTTAGTGCTAATTTTTTATACTCTAAATATTAGAAAAATTATAGTGTTACATAGAATTTAAAAATCATATTTCAGTGCATTTTGGGTTTTAGTGCTAATTTTTTATACTCTAAATATTAGAAAAATTATAGTGTTACATAGAATTTAAAAATCATATTTCAGTGCATTTTGGGTTTTAGTGCTAATTTGTTTTACTCTAAATATTAGAAAAATTATAGTGTTACATAGAATTTAAAAATCATATTTCAGTGCATTTTGGGTTTTAGTGCTAATTTGTTTTACTCTAAATATTAGAAAAATTATAGTGTTACATAGAATTTCAGTGATTATTTAGTGATAAATCTAATATTTTATTAAAAATCATATTTCAGTATTTTTGAATACTACTTTTTCTTATTTTGAATGAATGTTCATTCCTTGAGCCTGTACACATTATTATACCAAGTTAGAAAAAAATTATACCATATTGTTTCTTTTGCATGACTTTGTCTTATAGTATATAGTATAATTTTTATTGCATGTTAAATTCCTGACTAATAAATTAATTTACACTTTTTTCGTGCGTTTTATTTTTTATAATGGGTAGAGTAAGAAAAACGAAAAATTTGAAATACGGCGTAAAAAAACGCGTAAAACGTTACTGTGGCGGTACGCAAACTTCTTCAGAAAGCTTACAAATTGAACGTGAAACAACACCGGAAAAAAAATTTGAAATAAAAGGACGGCGGATAATCGATATCAGCCTTTTTTATCGTGGTTTACAAGAATTCAAACATCTCGGAAGTTTTGAATGTACGTTGAAAAATTTTGATATTGTCGGAGAGAAATGTAACGGTTTAAATTCGAAAATTTATTTTGAATGTAATATGTGTAATAGCAAATTTTCGGTTCAAACGAACGGAGATGAATATTCAATATCGGACGTAAATTACGGTGCGGTTTTGGCTGTTACGTCAACTGGAGGTGGCTACAGTAACTTAGAGGAATTGACCAGTGTTTTGAATATACCTTGTATGTCATCTGCTACATACAACAATATTCGGAAAACCATTGGTCAAGACTGGATGCTTACTGCTCGCTCAAGCATGCTAGCTTCTGCTGAAAAAGAAAAGCAAGCAGCTATTGAAAGAGGTGACGTAGATGCAGACGGTTTTCCTTTTATTACTGTGGTAACCGATGGTTGTTGGTCAAAACGATCGTACAGAACTAATTATTCGGCATTATCGGGCGCAGCTGCAATAATTGGTTATCATACCCAACAAATCATTTTCCTTGGCGTGAAAAATAAATTTTGTTTAATTTGCGAACGTGAAAAAAATAAAGGTAAAGAACCGCGTGATCATTCTTGTACCTTAAATTATAGTGGTTCATCAACAGGAATGGAAGCCGCCATAATCGTCGAAGGCTTCCAAAATAGCGAAAGTATGTACGGGTTGCGTTATAAAAGGTTTATAGCGGATGGTGACAGCGCGGTGTACAAAAGATTCTCGACGCAAGACCGTACGGAAATAGGGTAATTCAAAATTCCTACATTCAAAAAATCGAGTGCCGAAACCATCTTTACCGCAATTTAAGAAATAAATTACGTGATGTGTCAAAAAACACAAAGTATTCAGTAAAACTTCGAAATTTTATTTTTTCTAAAAACGCGCGAATTGAAATCGGCATAAAAAAAGCTGTACTTCATTGGAATTCGGAGCAAAATCTAAATTTACATGATAAAGTTACTTTTTTGTCGAAAGATATATGAAAAATATTCCTTATCATGTTTTCGGGAGTCATGAAAATTGTGCTGAATACTTTTGTTCAAGAAAAATCGAGCCGGAAAATAGAATCGAGGAAATGAAGATGAACGGTATTTTTAACGATCTTACAACAATTTTCAATAATCTTAGTTGTCACGCGAACAGTTTAATTTATAATGTTGATTCAAATGTTGTTGAACATTTTCATTCGTTAGTAAGTAAATTTGTCGGTGGAAAACGAATTAATTTATCAGGATCGAATTCATATACAACGAGGTGTAATGCTGCTCTTGTTCAACATAACACCAAAGCAGCATAAGATCAACTAAGTCGAACGGTATTTATAAAAAGTCCTAACGGTAGATTAAAACGTCTAATGCTACAACGAATTAAAAATAATTCCACGAATTTATTACGTTCTAAAAAATTAAATTTTAATAAACGTAAAACGATTACGACTCGAGATGAAAGTTACGGTACGGAAACTTGTCAAAAACCTGACATGTCTGAGGAAAATTAAATTTTAATACAGAAAGAAATAATAAAATCTTTGAAATCGAACCAAAATAATCGTGTTGCAATTGAAAAAAAAACTCGTGACCAAGCTAATTCGGATGAATGGTATCAGTATCGTCGTAATTTACTGACTGCATCGAATTTTGGAAAAGTTTGCAAGCGTAAAGTGAAAAATTTCGGTAATTTGGTCAAACAAATTTTATATTCTGATTTAACTTCTATTCGCGCTATACGATACGGGAAAGACAATGAAGAACGCGCTATGAATCAATTGGCAAAGCAATTAAATATTGAAATTGAAAAGTGTGGTTTATTTATCGATGAAAATTTCGAATTCCTAGGCGCTTCACCAGACGGTATCGTGGGTAAAACGGAAATAGTTGAGATCAAATGTCCATTTTCAGCTACTGAAATGGATATTGATCAAGCGATTCGAGATAAAAAAATCACATATTGGAAATGTAATAAGAACACAAATGAAATAACAGTCGATAAAAATAATTTGTATTGTTACCAAGTTCAAGGCCAATTGAATATAACGCGGCGTGATTTCTGCTATTTCGCGGTTTGGACGTCTTCTAACAAACCTTTGAAGGTTAAAAAAATTTATCGCGACGAATCCTTTTGGACAACTAACTTGCCCAAGCTTAAAGATTTTTATTTTAAATGTTTGCTACCGGAAATTATAGATCCCCGAAATACAAGAAATATGCCCATTCGTGAACCTGTTTCTTGATTTACCTTTTCATATAATTGAATTTCCGTTTATATTGCATGAGTATGATTTTTTGAATATTTTTTGAAGTACATACTTAGATTTAGAATGACAAAGAGGAATAGGCCTCCTGGGGAAACCTCTCTAAAAAAAACGCGTTAATCATTCTACCTCCAAGGTGACGCGGAAAGACTGAATTGAATTGAAAAATAATATGTACAATATTTAAAATTTCTACAAATTCTTGATATTTTGAAAAGCTTATAACTATATTATATCGTATTATTTATTATTTTAACACTTCATTGAATTTTTGACCGTTTTTTTTTTTAAAGTTGAATATCTCAGGACTCTAAAAACCGATTGACTTGAAATTTCTGTACAGTATTAGGCTTGTCATTCTCTATAAAACTCTTTCTAGCACCAAAAAGATCCCTGAATTAGGACGCGAGTTACAGGGCGCTAAACATAAAACTCACACGAAGGAGTTTTAAGTATCAAAATGTTACATTTTTTGACTGCTTATAAAAGTATGTTGCCGTGAGACTAAGGAGCTGAAATTTGGTCAGGATATTTCTTGAAGGTTCTAATATTATATGAAATTTTAACGGTGAATATCTGTTAACTAGGGCAAAAGGTATAGAGTAAAATACGAAAAAAATCATTTTTTCAAAAAAAACTTTTTTTTTCCTTTCTATAAGGCCCTCCTTAGTTCATACTCTGATCCTTGAAAAAAGTATGCGTTTCAATTTTAGAACTATTTTCTGACCTAGTGCATTTTATTTGAATCAAATCGGTAAAACAAAGCCCGAGATATAACAGTTCAAAGTTGAAAAGCCACGTATCCTTCCATATAAAAATTAAAAAAATAAAATAATTCAGTATTTTTGAATTTTTAGCTACATAAAAAATTTGTTGTACATATGAAAAATTTGTGACTCGCGCAATGAACCTTCAACTGAAATAATTTCAGCTATAACAGCTGTATGCTAGTTGTAGTCCATAGAACAAAAAGAAAACAGGTGTACATACACATTTTACAAACGTACATCCATGCAGTATGATCGCTATATATAGCTATAGCTATGAAAATTTTTCAAATCATATAGACCAAAACTTAGAAGAAATTTATTTGCTTGTGTTGGTGCAGACACAAATACATTTCAGACGATGTTGTTGTTGTTTTCGAAAAATTTTTTTACTAAGTTTGGCTCTTAATTTCATTTATATTTTCAATTTGTTTTGAATGTATATCTTCTAAATTAATCGTTACATTAACCAAACCTAAGCTATTATACAAAGGCAATATTAGATTTTGTTGGATTTTACTATAATTATTATTACTATATATTGTTTCATTAATTTGAATTTTACAGTTTTGAAAGTGAATAAGATTGTTATTTTTTATTACATATCTTAAAAAATTACATTCATTTGTAATATTAGTTTTAAAAATGTTTCTAGTTATTATTAGACTTTCTTCTAACTCCATAATTTTTTGTACTTTTGTTTAATTTAAATTTACAATTTTCATGATTTTGTTCATATACGTTTTGTATACATTCATTACTTTTAATTAATGTTTTTTCATACAATTGATTTTCATTTTCATATATTGATTCATTAAATAATATATAATTATTTTAGTTTAATTATATCGATTTCTGTTTTATTAGAATTAGGGATTGAGATAATTTTATTTGAAAATTTAGGAATCAAAATTACAATATTGTCTTGTAATTTTTCAAACTCGTTATTTAATGATATAATATCTGTGTTTATTTCTAGAGCATGCGAACTTTTTACAAATTTCTCTTCATTATGACTAATGTTAAAATTGAGATCTTTAATTATTTTTTTTTGTTTGTATATTGTCTGTAAGTCTGTCTAAATGTTCCTGAAATTGAGTATTAATATGAACTTGTTTATTTGATGATGTTATTAAATTATGGTTATTTTTATCTATAAGTCTTAAATGTTCTTCGATTTCTTGTCTGTCGTCGTTGTCCATTGTACCGATTAACCATTTTAAAGTTTTTCCATCTAAATCAATTAAACTTCTTGTTTCTCTAGGTTGTGGTAAGATTGAATACAATTTGAATTTTGTAGATGTTAAGGAATTATATAGTGAAGTAGTTAACTGTGGGTCATCAAAGATATTTTGATTTATTTATTTATTTATTCTACAATTAGGTTAACAACTACGATGTTCCTTAACCTAATTAATCTAACCGAGGTCGTTAGACTATATCGGTGTACATGTGTTATTAAATATTACGAACTATATCTACTTAGAGCTATCTATGCCTATTCACACTTAGCGGCTAATCTTAAAGTTTAGTATCACTAATGCTAGGTTGCGCTTATGCTTAGGAATATATATATTTAACTGCACAGCTACTTATCTAGGAAAAAAAACAAAATAGTAGAGGAGTAGAGAAAAGGTGAAGGTGTGGTTAATCGAAAATTGAAAAATTATGTTTATATTATACCGGTACGTTATACCTGCTAAATTCATTAAAATTACTTATTTATTTATGATTATTTTTATTAAGAATTTAAGTTTTGAATCCTTATTCTTATAATTATTTATGGTATTATTTTAGAGGAGTTAGGCCTGATGTGTTAGCCGTCGTACAGCTGTCGTACAGTGTCAGATGACGGGATGAGGGGTGTTGTAGGCCGTCATTTTGTCTGTGACTATCTTTATGATGGAGGTGGCATCAGAAGAGTTGACATCCAAAGATAGTCTGTTGGATGCTAGAAATGCAAGGCGTCTCCTAGCGAACAGTTCCCTAAAACGATGACACTCCACAAAGATATGTTTGGATGATAGATCCACATTGCAGCCTAAGGGGCATGCTGCTGGGGCAGTTTTATTGTAATGTGGCGCGGCATACCGATGTAGATTTGGCTTGTCGAAAATGGAGAATGTGAAAACAAAAATTGTCCGGAGTCGATGTTATTGCGCGATCTTACTTGACAAAGTCGGATTATCCTTTCCCGTCTCACTGAGCGAAAGTCACACGGGTGTTCCGTCACAGATGGGAGATTGCACGACGCTTTAGCTGCTTGGTCAGCAGCTTCATTGCCAGCAACACCCACATGCGATGTGCACCAGAGTATATGCATGTTTGAATGGTTCGCGAGTATATTACGTATTTCTATCGTCAGTGGATTCGTGTTGTTGCGATTTTCGACAGCTTTAATCGCAGACATGGAATCGGCTGCCACTGCACGAGGACCCGACTCACCTGCCAGAAGCTGGCATGCCTTCAACAGGGCCATGGTCTCCGCCGTGAAAACCGATGTCCATGCCGGCAATTTCTCCTTTAGCAACGTGGAACCCGACGAGTCAACCACGGCGTAACCGGTGGCATTCTCCGATTTCGACGCATCGGAATAGAGAAATCTGTCAGGGTTCAGCACTTGCGATTTCTAGGAATGTGGACCTTTTAGCGTTAGCGTCGTTTATGTTGGTCTGTGCGTGTTTGTAGTGAAGTTGTTTCTGTACACTTCTCCATGTGGGGATATCAGGATTGGTGTAGGTATTAGATGGGGGTGTTAGTAGTTCCAGAGGGATACTATCAATGGCTTTCTTAAGGCATGAAGATTTGAAGTACTTCGTTGATCGCCTTGCCATGATATCATCAATTATTAGGTAAAGGGGGGCCTTTGGGTTGTGGGTGTTTTTGAGGATGAAATTGGAGAAGATTTTGTCAATTCTGTCTAGTATATGGTCGAAAGTTGATTCCGCCAGTAGGGATTGGACGGGGGTGGTTTTTAGAGCACCTGTCGTGATTCGGGTGGTAGTATTGATACAAGTTTGCAGCTTATTCAATGTACGTTTGGGGCAGTTCCTGAACAGGCAGATACCATAGTCCAGTCGTCCGTAGGTAAGAGCTTTACCCACTCCAACTGCCGTGGGTAAACCGTATTTCCCGTTGCAGACAACCTTGAGGAGGTTGTTAACCTTCGCAATGTTGCCCGCCAACCGGGCTATGTGTAGGTGCCAGGAGAGATTTTGGGTAAACGTAATACCTAGAATTTGTAGGTGTGAGGAGAAGGGGACCGTTGTTATCGGGAGTGAGGGAATTGCGATGCAGTTTTCATTACACTTCTTTTTCCTACAGACGTGCAAAGCTTCAATCTTAGCTGGGCGGATGAACGCGCCAGTTTCAGAGCACCATTCGTTGATGGTTGAAAAACCTGTCTGTAGTGATTTGTTGACCTTTGGCGTGGAGCCCGAAGAGTGTAATATAATGTTGTCTGCATACATGTAGGCATATAGGTCAGATATGCTTTGGATCCTGACTGCTAGGGAGTGTATGTAAATGTTGAAGAGGGTGACTGAAAGGGGAGAACCCTGTGGGATGCCATGAGCAACGAAGTGAACAAGGGATCTGTGTCCTAAAACTCTGACCGTGATTCGTCTATCATTTAAAAATGATAGGACGGTTTTGATCAGGTTTAGATTGATTTTCCATTCGATAAGCTGAGCACCTATGGTGTGGGCAAGGACTCTATCATACGCTTTGTGAAGGACTATTGAAGGCAGGGTGGCGTGTTCGGCTTTCTCGAGAGCACATGACAGGTTGTGTTGAAGCTCGTACAAGAGGGATAAACATCCCCTTGACGGTCTGAAACCGTGCACTACATGTGGGATTCTTTGCTCGAGAAACCAAGAGAGTCTATTAGCTATAACTTTCTCTAGCAGTTTGGTGGAGGTGTTGAGAAGAGAGATTGGTCTGAATTGTGTCGGGCTGAGGGGGGTAGTTGATTCCTTTGGTAGGGGTATGACTTCAGCTAGCTTCCAAACGAAGGGGAAGCATCCTGAAGTCATAATTTTGTTAAATGTTTGAATCAAACGGGCTTTCCAAGTGGGGGTGGACTGTTTGATCATACCAAAGGTGATTTTGTCCAGACCAGGGGCTGTACTCTTGAAGGTTTTGAGAGTGTTCTCAAATTTCTCTTGAGTGATCGGATGTGATAGCAGAGTGGATTCGTATGAGTTTAGGAGTTCATGCTTGTTGGTGTTGAAAGAGATGATAGCTGATTTGCACTTATCGTCAAGGCTATTGAAATTGATTGTCTCCGAAGAGAAGAAGGTGGCTAGAGCATTGGCTGCATCTAGAGGGCTGTCTACTAGAGAAGGGAGGGCTTCTGTGTCGTCTAGTTTAATGGGGAGAAAGGAGCGATTGTTCTCACGGCCGAGGATCCTGCTAATTTTACACCAATTTTCTTTTAGGGTACTGTCAGGATTAATAGAGTCGGCGAAGTCGATCCAGGCTTGCTTTTTCGCTGATTTGGTATGACGTTTCAGCATCGCCGAAGCTTTGCGGAAGGCAATAGCACTTTCGCTGGAATTATGGGACTTAAGTCTCTTCCAAGCAGAGTTTTTCAGCCTTATCAACCTTTTGGTCTCCGAGGAGAACCAAAGAGGCGTGGAACGTGTAAAGGGCTTGGAGATTGGGATGCTTGAATTGGCTGCTACTCTGATACTCTTTGTGAGTATCGAAATTTCTTGATTAATATGATTTGATGGGGGGTTTTCGTCTAGGAACAACGTTAAATTTGTTCTGAAAGAATTCCAGTCTGCCTTGGATTCGACAAATCTAGGTATATGAATGGGTGTGGATGACGGTGCATCCAAGGTACATTTGATTGGTAGATGATCACTACCATGCGGAGGAAGAGTTGTCCACAGCATTTTGGCAGCGATATCTGTAGAGGCCAACGATATATCAATATGGGTTAACTTGTTAAAAGTATTAATGTGAGTTGGTGCGCCATCGTTCAGGACCACGAGACGCGAAGAGTCCAGCCAATCTTCAATCAATTTGCCTCTACGATCCAACATATCAGAACCCCATAGAGGGTTGTGAGCATTGAAGTCGCCGAAACAACTGACGGGACCCTGGTCACCACCGAGTAGTAATCCAAGGTCATTGGTGGGGTCCACGTGACTGTGCTCTAGATAAATGTTGACCAATGTGATGTTTAGTGGGTTATTTATTTTGATTTTAATGGAAGGATTAGTTGTGTTAGTGGGGAGGCGTGAGAAATGGATGCCATTCCTAACCATCACAGCCACTCCGCTCTTTCGAGCTTCGTGGGTGTTGTGTGTCAAGATGGTGTATCCATGTCTCACAAAATCAGGGGAACTAGCAGGGATGTGTGATTCTTGAATCATCACAACATCCGGTTTGTGTCTGGTTATTAGTAAGTCCAGTTCGCCAATCCTGTGCCAGAAACCAGCCATATTCCATTGAAGTATGACAAATCCAGGTCCAGGATTGTAATTGTATCTGTTCATAAGATGTCATCAGGTTAGCTTATAGACATGGTTCGTCAGTAATAGAGGTTTCGTCATCTTCCGATTCCGATTCGAACGTTATAATCTGTTTAGGTGAATCTACTTCTGTTTGTGTTAGTCGTTGGGAGGGAGGAGTTAGTGTTGGTGTTCGTGGTGTACTCTTCAGATATTTTATTTTGTTGAAATGTGCCGGTTGCTGTTATAGGTTATGTTACTACAACACTGTATCACCTCGCTATTTTCAAAATTTAGAATTTTTGAATAAAAATAAGCTCCGAAATGGAGTTAGTGAAATAAAGTAATCAAAATACGTGTCCTATCACCAATTATATACTACACTATTTTTATAATTATCTCTATTTAATTTCACTATCAAATAACACTTCAAACACAGCGCATACACAAACGATTCACTCACAGTCCATATTTTGATTTTCTTGAATAGAGCATCCTGTATTTTTCTTATTATTTCTTCATAACTATCTAAATTAATTATATGAAGTACTTTATCATAACTAGAGATTACATCAGTCGGAGATTGTTCAATTATAATATATCCAGACTCGCTATTAATTTCTTCAAGTTTAAATTCACAATTGGTTGTCAATACGAGGGATGTCAGAAGGTATATTACTCGAATCATTTTGAACCTGCAAAGAGATATTTTCATTTTGATACTTATATTTTCTTTTAAATTGTTTTTTGTGAATCTTTCTTTTATTTGCATAGAACTGATTATTATTTTTTTTAATTTCCGTTTTCTTATATTTTGGTGCTAGTTTCTTTTGAGTTCTTGGTATACTTGGTTTTACGTAGACTTTTTCGTTTACAATTGGTTCTATAAATTCTTTTCTATTTTTATTTAAGCATTCTATATTTTTTCTTTTCTTTTCATGAATTCGACTTGCTATGTTGTCTAATTCATTTAAATCGATTTTGTTATTAATGAAATCGTTTGGTCTTTTATTTGTCGTTTGATGAATTGTATCGTTATAAATTTGGGTTGCTTAAATTACTTTTTCTTTTAGAGGTCCTATTTCTTTTCTAGCATTGAATATTCTTATATGTTCGTTAAGCGTACCATGAATTCTCTCTATATCTGAATTTCCTGTTTTAATGTAAGGTGTAGTAAAATGCAATTCTATATTCTCTTGCGCACAAAATTCTTTTAAACTCAATGTTTTGAATTCACTATCGCAAACCATTTTCTTTGGTTTTCCTAACAAAGCTAAGCGAAATTTCACTTGTTCTAAAATTGATATGTATATTATTTCTATCATTTATTGGAAATATGGATAGATGTTTCGTATATTTGTCTATAAATGTTAAAAAATATTCTTTTTGTGATGGAATATAAATATCGATATTTAATATTTCATTTGATCTTTTAGCAGTTTCGGTTATTTCAAAATTAATTTTTTCGGGATTTCTATCGTGTTTTGCTTCTTGGCAAATCTCGCAATTGTTTATAAACCTTCTAATTACTTCTCTTAGTTTTGGAAAAAACCATTCATCTTTTAATTCTAAATAAGTCTCATGTATTCCTCTATGATTATGTTCGTTATGTTTATCTTCAATTAGTTTTAGAGCTTTATTATAATTTAAAATATTTTTTAGATTTTTTACACATCTTAATATTTTTATTTTATTTTGACCACTGAAATGTTGTACATATAAATCTTGGATTTCTAAAAATTTAGCTTTATTTTCACAATATATACCTATTATACGCTGATTTGGTATGAATTATTTGATGGCTTGTATAATATTTAGAGGATTTCTAATAATTAATTTTCTTAGACCTGTATAAAGACTTTTCATTTCATTTTTCAGATTTTCATTGATATCTACTTCAATTTGTGTTTTGAAAATATTAAGTGGTTTTTCAGACAAGGAAATATAATCTCTGCTATCTTGCTGTCTATGTATTGTCGCTAAATCGCTTTCATGTGATTCAACTTGATCATTTACATTTATCTCGATCCTACTTAAAAAATCTGCCACATTATTTTCTTTTCCTTTTAAGTATTCGATATCAAAATTATACTCATTTAATTTTATTTTCCATCGTGCTAACTTGGAATGGGGTTCTTTCAGTGATCTTAACCATACTATAATCAATGACAATGTATTCTATAACAGACTAATTATTCCCATATAGCGAAATAGTCAGAACCAGTTGACCTCTAATCTCAAAGTTTGGCCTCCAATCTAAAAGCTGTTCAAGCTCTTTCTTATTCTCAAAGTTTTTTCCTCATTTCACACTTTTTTAAAATATTGTTACAAAATTGGCCTTTTGAACGGAAAAAAAGGAAAAGGAAAAAAAACCTTCCTCAAGAGAGAGAAAACAAAACCTTTGCCAAGAAAATCAAAAGGAAAGAAAAAATAAGGCGTCCGAGAGGGATTTTTTGAAAGACAAAAAGCAAAGAGGATGTAGGCAAAGGGGCAAAGCTTTAGTAAAATGAAATAAAACACAATTTATAATTTAACAAAATTTTCTATTGTTTATTAGAAAAAAAAGAATTTATAATCCTACAACTCCTATGCAGCAAATTAAAAAAAATAACCGAATAAACAAACAAAATAATTTCGTAACTAAAAAAACATATAGCGGCAAAAAAAAAAAAAAAAAAAAAAAAAAAAAAAAAAAAAAAAAAAAAAAAATAAAAAAAAAAAATTTAATGTAAAAAAAAAAAATAATAATAAAAGAAGAAGAAGATTGAACTACGTACAAAAATTTAATAACTATAAAAGCAAAAAAAAAGAAGAAGAAGATAGAGCTGATTATAAAAAGAGAGAAAGGAAAATGGAACCGAGTACAAAATTAATAATTATAAAAAACGGAAGAAGAAGAAAATGGAATTAAACACGAAATTTAATAATTTTAATAGTAAAAAAAAGAAGAAAAGGAAAATAGAACTGATTATAAAAAAAATTCTAATTATAAAATGGAATTGTGAGGAAGTGAAGGAAGTGAGCCCAGTAGGAAAAATAGACAACCAAAAAAAACGCGTATACAAGTCAAGTGAGGTCTCTGGTTGTTAAGCCTATGGGTAACTCACGAGAAATGTATGGGCAGGCAACTCTGGTAAGTTAAAACGAATCTAGCCAATGTGGCAACGCGGATATTTGACGTTTAGATTTATTTCAATGTGTTTTAAAAAATTTAAACAAAGTTCACTTCGCGAACCTAACCCCGAAGTTAATTTTCGAATATAATCGCGACGTGCACAAAATCAAAATAAAATAATAGTAATAATAATAAAAATAATAAAAAAAAATGAAAAAAAAAGAAAAAAGTTAAAATAGAAGTGAAAAAGGAGTGATAGTGAGTGGGTAAAATGTGTATGAAGAAAGAAAGTTTAAAGTGAAGTGAGTGGACTAGATAAAATGTGGTGCTGAAAGGGTGTAACTGAAGGTGTGTATAAGAAAAAAATAAATAAGAAAGAAAAATAGTTTTGAGATTTAAATAAAAAAAAAAGGAAGAAAAAAAAAGTGAAAAGAATAAAAAAAAAGTGAATGGGAGAAGTGTAAAAAAGGAAACGTGTAAAGAGGTAAGTAAAAGTGAAAGTGGAGTGTAAGGTTTAAAGGTGTTAAAGGAAAAAGAGAAAGAGAAAAAAAATAATAATAAAGACTTACGTACCTGTGAAAAATTGAGTGATGTAAAAAGTAAATAAAATAAAAAAGTAGAAGTGATTAAAAAAAATTAGTAAAAAAAACTATTGAGTTGAAAAAAACTGTGAAAATAAAAAAAATAAAAAAAATTTATTACGTGGAAAAACTTTAAAAAAAATTCGCAAAAGAAATCACAGACGAAAAACCACCGCACTGAACACTGCTAAAAATTAACTATCTCCCGGGTGTTTTAGTGACCTTCCTTTTATAGTCTTTTTGCAAAATTCGCGAATTTTCGGTGGAAGTTCTTTGTTAGGTTTCCAGTGAGGTGAGAAGATTCTTTTACTCTCACTGGAAAATCTTCAACTTTCTTTACAGAAAATTCGCGAATTTATTGATTTTTCATCGCTTTTGTTGTGTTCGTGTAGTGTTGTTTTTGTGTAGTGATTTTACGTGGTGCTTGGTTTTTTGTTGTTGTGAAAAAGAATTTTAGGTGTGTGCTTTGTTGTTTTTGTTTTGTGTTTGTTTCTTTTTATTGTCCTTTCTTCTTTTTATTTAATTTAACTATTTTGATCATTTTTCTATTTTTTTTAGGATTGGCTTGTGTTTAATAGGGGTTTCTGGTTTGGGCACCGATTTTATTAAAATTCGGTGTTCAATTGGAAGTTCCTTTTATTTACAGCCCGTTTTCATCAAATTTAGATTTATTGTTCAATTTTTTTTTTATTATTTGTGTGTTAATTATCCTTTCTTTTCAGGCAAATAGGACGATGGGATGCTGCGTTGGAGTCGATCAAAAGGTAATTTCTTTTCAATACCATTTTGATGAAGCTTATTAATGAGATTTTTATTTGGTCTATTTTAGGTTGACTACAGCCGGACAAAGATTGCAACACTGCCCCCCGCAAAGAATGCTCAAAGTTCCGACTGAGCATTAGTCTCATGCCCGCCGAAATGTAGCAACAATATTTCTAGTTGATGTCTGTATTGTGTTTGTTTCCTAGTTTTCTTCAACCCTAGGACTAGTAGTCTAGACACGATGCCATTGGTGCTAATGTTGTGTTTATGAGTTTTTGCCCTGCAAAATTACTCAGTTTCACTTGCGTCCAGTCTTTTCAAGGTGTCGTAGCCCGGATCGCAAAGATCTTGAAACAAAATAATGGTTTTTTGCACTTGACAGTCGTGTCTTTTCTTGAACACTTTTACAGGATCACCAACTTAGTGAGGCATTTGTGGCGAGGACAGCGTTACTGTATCCCTTCGCTATCTCCTGGAAAGAAGGTATTTGATGTTAGACTTGATGGACGGGTACTATAGATAAAAGAAACTTTGGTTCAAACCGTTGACAGTTGTAGAACAGAGATGTAAAAGGAGGGTTAAAAAAAAAAGAAAAGGAACAATGGAGACAGCAAGATAGCAAACCAAGCATCTTCCTCACAACAACGTTTTTAGCAGCAGATGGGGGTCGACCACCGATGCTCTCCTTCCATTACGTCTACTGAAACCAGGCTGATTGATGTATGGCACCTACAGGGCTTCTGTAAAGAATCTTCGAAATTATTGTTAAAAATATCTGTCTTTAGATGGTAGTGTTAAGTGCGATGGGATGTAGGGTTATTTTCTAACGGGTGCTAATCGATCACGGTGTACCACGGATTTACGACTAGTGACGGTATTTCGGATACGATATACGACGTCGGTAATTTTCTCTAGAATTTCGTACGGACCGTCCCAGTGCTTTTGAAGTTTCGGACACCGACCTATTCTCCGTTTCGGATTATATAGCCAAACGAGATCTCCGATTTCGAACGGTTGAGCTTTAGCAGATAAATCGTACCGATCTTTCATCCTGCGACTAGCGTTAGTTAGCTGGACCCGATTGAACTCGTGTACCTTACGTAAGCGTTCTTGTAGTTGAAGTACATATTCAGGGATCGAATTCGCTGGGGTGTCCGGAGGGTCGCCAGTGACTAACTGTATCGGTAAACGAAGCTCTCTACCAAAGTTCAACATAACAGGAGTTTGTTTGGTACTTTGCTGAACTGCTGACCGGAACGACAAGAGTAGAAACGGTAGGTACTCGTCCCAGTCCCGTTGATGGCTTTCGACAAACTTGGCAAGATAATCTAGTATTGAGCGATTGAACCTTTCGACTAAACCATCACTTTGTGGATGTAGGGGAGTCGTTCTAGTCTTGTCGACACGGAACCTTTTCATCACCTCAGCAAAGACCTCTGACTCGAAATTTCGACCTTGGTCAGAATGGAGTTGGAGACACAACCCAAAACGGGAGAAAACGTGAACGATCAGGGCTTCAGCTACTGTTTCAGCGGTCTGGTCTTTTATAGGGATAGCTTCAGGCCACTTAGTGAAGTAATCCATCACGACGAGGATATATCGGGATAGATTTTTGGTTACTGGCAGGGGACCAAGGATGTCGATGGCAATCCTTTCGAAAGGGGAACCTGAATTTCGGACTTGGAGAGGGGCTTTCGTCTTGGGTATTGGACCTTTTCTTTGTTGGCAAACCACGCAACGTAAACAGTAATTTCGAACATCGGTGGAGTACCCGGGCCAATAATACCGTTGTCGAACTTTTGCCATGGTTTTGTCGATCCCAAGATGTCCTCCGCTTGGTGAGTCGTGCACTTGGGCCATCACGTCTGCCTGCAGGTCCCGAGGAACCAGAATCTGCAGGACAGGCTGCCGGTTCACTTCAAGCTGTCGGTAGGCCACGTCATTTTTAAGAACTAGAGATGAAAACATAGCCCAGTAGCTCTTAACTGTTGGTTCACAGTTGCTGATGGTTTCTACAGCGGGTCGCTTTCCATCTGTCAACCAACGTTTCACCTGTGCCAAGCAAGCATCTCTGTCTTGTAGCCGTGACATGTCTTCTACGACCCGAAGCAGCCTGACTGCTACATTTTCCTTTTCCTCGAGGCGATGGCAGTAGCTGCAGGAGACGGATTCGCACGGTCGTCGGGACATTGCATCGGCGTTACCATGGCTTTTTCCTGGTCGGTGTTGTATTTCGAAGTTGAACTCTTGAAGCCTCTCAATCCAGCGAGCAATTTGTCCTTCAGGTTCCTTAAAATTCATAAGCCAGCGAAGCGAAGCGTGGTCCGTTCGTAGAAGGAAAGCTTTACCGAACAAGTATGGTCGGAAATGCGAAATGGCTTTGACGACAGCGAGCAGTTCTTTCCGCGTTACACAATAGTTTCTTTCAGGGCGACTGAACGTTTTACTGTAGTACTCTATAACGCGCTCTTGACCGTTTTGGACTTGCGAAAGAACTGCTCCCCACGCCAGGTGACTTGCATCGGTGTCAACTATGAACGGTTCTGAGTCGTTGGGTTGCGAAAGGATTGGGGCTGAAACCAGTTTGTCCTTCAGGCTGTCAAACGCATTCTGGCATTCTTCAGCCCACAGGAACTTTGCACTCTTCTCCGTAAGGGCAGTCAGGGGTTTGGCGATTGTAGAAAAGTCTTTCACGAACCGTCGGTAATACGCACATAACCCGAGAAAGGATTGGACGTCCTTTTTCGAGGTTGGCACTGGCCAACTTTTAACAGTTTCAAATTTTTCGGGGTCAGTGGCCAGTCCTTTCTCAAAAATCGTATGACCGAGGAACTTGACCTCCCTCTGACAGAGATGACACTTTTTAGGAGAGAGCTTGAGTCCTGCGCGCCGAAGACGCTGGAATACCTCCGCCAGGTTTTTTACAAGGATAGGAAAAGTTGTAGCATGTACCAAAAGATCATCCAAATAACCTAAAGTGACCGTATATGGGACGTCTCTCAGTACAATTTCCATCAGGCGCTGAAAAGTAGCTGGGGCGTTAGTTAGACCAAAGGGCATAACGTTGAACTCGTATAAGCCAGAACCTATACTAAAAGCAGTTTTTTCTCGATCTTCTGGGTGCATTTCCACTTGGAAGTATCCAGACACCAAATCTAAAGAGGCAAACCAAGAGGAACTACCAAGGGCTTCCAAAGTAAGATCGATGCGGGGTAGGGGGTAGGAGTCTTTTTTAGTGACGTCATTGAGCTTTCGATAATCCACACAGAACCGAAGCGATCCATCCTTTTTGGCCACTAACACCACTGGAGAGCTCCAGGGGCTAGTAGACGGTCGGATAACGCCTTGCTCCAGCATTTCTGCGATCAATCTCTCCGCTTCCGTACGGCGAAACAGGGGTATTCTCCGTGGTTGTTGTTTAATAGGTTTCGCAGCACCCGTGTCGATTCGATGTTGGAGGATCGTCGTGCGACCGATGTCGGTGCTGGAGGTGGAGAACACATCGAAAAAGTCTGCTAAAAGTTTCCAGAGGACTTTCCTTTGACCTGAGTCTAAACCGTTGCTAGAGGAATTGAATAGGTTTTGCAGTTCGTTTGGTAACTCACTTATATTGGAAATGGACATCCGTAAAGGTTGGTAGCAACGTTGAGAGTGGTGGGTTAACTGAGGGACAGTTGTCGAAGGCGCTTGGAAGAAGTAGGAGAAAGTTCGAGTGAATTTGAGCCCATTGTAGTGAAGTGAAACTTGGCTCGAGAAATTTTTGAACCTTCCACACCTAATTCTGACGAATGAAAAAGTAAGTTGGAACCTTTCCAGGCTGGTAGAAGGAAGGCAGGGGTAGGCTGGAAAAGGAGGGGCAGGAGAAAGGAGATCCAGAAAGTGTTCCCAGTTTTCACCAGTAAGGCTTTCAAGGAGGGCAGGGGTAGGAAGGAGGCTGAACCTTTCCAGTTCGAAAGGAGAAAGGTAGGAGTGAGCTGGAAAGAGTTCGCGTCCAGTGGAAGTAGAAGGGTTGAACTCTTCCGCATCAGTAAAAGAAGGAGGGTGATCGGGAAAGGGTTCGACCTCTTCATTCAGTTTTCCCTGAAGAGTGTTGTGGTTACGAGGGTGTGGAGAGTTCAATTCGATCTTCCTACAAGCACCCGCAGACAAGGGCTCCTCAGTTTCCAACGGTATAGTAACGTTGTCCACCTGAAAAATGTTTTTCCTGAAGTTAAGGATGCATCTGTAACGTTTTAGGAAGTCCATTCCCAATATACACTCATCGTGTATATCAGCTACGTAAACGATATGGTCAAAGGAAAAGCCTTGAAAGGAAATTAGAACAGCGGCTTTTCCTTTTACGGGAGAAATTTCGCCTGTCACGCTCTGGATGACTGCAGAAGATGGTAAAAGTTCGCAGTCGTGCTGGAGCAAAGCAGGATGGATTACGGTCTGAGTGGCACCTGTATCGATTGTTATTTTACAGTCGCCTCCGTTGACTCGACCAGGTATCCTGAGGTTGTTGGAGACTTCGGCGACTGTAATTTTTATCACAGGGCCACTTCTCGCCACTGAGCAAGGCCCTACTTGCTCAGTGGCAGGAAGTTTGACGACGTCGAAGGGGCAGGCAAAGAGGGTTCGGCAGCAGCTGGCGAGGTTTCGGAAGGTGGTGGGTTCCCTGTTGACCTGGCATCGAACGAAACCTTAACCGCTCGCGGGCTTCTAGAGGTCGCCTTCACCTCGAAGGTTACATGATCTCCCTCCTTCGGGTGCCAGCTGGACACTCTGTTCACCACGAGGTCCTCCTTGTGAAAGAAGACTTCACCCTGTGTGTCACTTCTCGTAATGAACCCATATGCTTTGGTCCTATTGTAAAATTTTATTCGACCGGTGACCCGGGCTGTGGAGGACGTGGCTGGAGTCTTGGAAACGGGGATGGGGCTCAGCTTCGGCTCCTTTAAGCTGAGCGATCCTCGTTTCCCGACTCCTCTCTGACTTTCTTCGTGTCTCCGCGCCTGGGTGACACCGTCGCTCGAGCGACCTTGAAATGTTTTCGGCTGGCCCGAGTTGCGCCCCTGCTAGCCTCCAAGCGAGTCGCCAGCGCTAGAGCAGCTTGCAACGTACCCGGGTCAGCCTCTCTCAACCTCGTCTGAATATCCGCGTCCGCCAGTCCGTTGATAAATTGTCCCAACGCAATACGGCTTTTCGCGGTCTCAGGGCACTCTGGAAATGCCAGGCATACCAGCCGCTCGAGGTCAGTGGCAAACTCAACCACCGATTCCTTTTCCTTTTGGGACCGATGGCAGAATTGCACGTGAGCCACCGAGCGCTGGTATTGACCGCTGAACCGTTCGTCCAGGGCGTTATCCAGCAGGGTGAAGCTGTCCCGCACTTCCTGTGGCAGCGTGTAGTAGAAGGTTTCCGCCGTCGACGTCAGGTGCGCTGGTACATATACCGCCAGGTCTTCGTTGGTCCAACCATTCGCCTTTGCGACGACCTCCAGGCGCTTCCGATATGCCTGCCAGGGCTCCTTACCGTCATACTCCCTTAGATTGACTTTGACCCTGGCGGGAGCTCTGCCGGACGCAGTTGGGTTATGCGCGAGGTCGTCCAAGTACCCCGTAGACCGCCTAAATTCGGGTACAACAGGAGGTAGTCCGACGCGCTCAGAATAATGTGGAAGATTGGCTCTGGTCGTTCTTGTGGTGCCCTCACCGAAGTTTCGAAGGAAGGGGTCTACTATTACCTCGCAGTCGAAGGCAGGAGGGGTAGTGGTCCTGTTGGATCGCGATTGATGATCGAACTCGGCGAAGGCAGGAGGAGCAGCATTTGCAGCGGGGTCTGTGGGCTGATCACCAGCGAAATTGGGTAGCTGATCGGCACAAAACTGGTTCATTGCCTGTGGGCCACCACTCGCATTGCCACGAACAATTGGAGGTGGCGTAGGCAAATTCGCCAACTCCGATAGGTTGTGGAATCTTGGGGTCGGTGATCCACCACGTGCCAAGGCGGGGTTAGCTTCTTCTAATGCAAGGATTCGTGGTAGGACTGTATTGTTCATTACTTGTTGCGTTTGCCGGAACTCCTCAGCCATTGTCCTCACTAGCTCAGTAAGGTTAGTTAGTGCGTCGCCAAGGACAGCAAATCGGTCGTCACCTGCATCCGAACCATTGGTAGAGCGAGACATTTTTGATAGAAGTTGGTAGAACAAGGAAAGCAACAAGAGATTGGTTTTATAAAAGCAACGAAGTTGGGGTGTCTGTGGAGAGGTTTTTATTTAAAAAAACCGATCGGACCCCACAACACTTGACACCAATGTTACAAAATTGGCCTTTTGAGCGGAAAAAAAGGAAAAGGAAAAAAAATCTTCCTCAAGAGAGAGAAAAGAAAACCTTTGCCAAGAAAATCAAAAGGAAAGAAAAAATAAGGCGTCCGAGAGGGATTTTTTGAAAGACAAAAAGCAAAGAGGATGTAGGCAAAGGGGCAAAGCTGTAGTAAAATGAAATAAAACACAATTTATAATTTAACAAAATTTTCTATTGTTTATTAGAAAAAAAAGAATTTATAATCCTACAACTCCTATGCAGCAAATTAAAAAAAATAACCGAATAAACAAAAAAAATAATTTCGTAACTAAAAAAACATATAGCGGCAAAAAAAAAAAAAAAAAAAAAAAAAAAAAAAATAAAAAAAAAAAATTTAATGTAAAAAAAAAAAATAATAATAAAAGAAGAAGAAGATTGAACTACGTACAAAAATTTAATAACTATAAAAGCAAAAAAAAAGAAGAAGAAGATAGAGCTGATTATAAAAAGAGAGAAAGGAAAATGGAACCGAGTACAAAATTAATAATTATAAAAAACGGAAGAAGAAGAAAATGGAATTAAACACGAAATTTAATAATTTTAATAGTAAAAAAAAGAAGAAAAGGAAAATAGAACTGATTATAAAAAAAATTCTAATTATAAAATGGAATTGTGAGGAAGTGAAGGAAGTGAGCCCAGTAGGAAAAATAGACAACCAAAAAAAACGCGTATACAAGTCAAGTGAGGTCTCTGGTTGTTAAGCCTATGGGTAACTCACGAGAAATGTATGGGCAGGCAACTCTGGTAAGTTAAAACGAATCTAGCCAATGTGGCAACGCGGATATTTGACGTTTAGATTTATTTCAATGTGTTTTAAAAAATGTAAACAAAGTTCACTTCGCGAACCTAACCCCGAAGTTAATTTTCGAATATAATCGCGACGTGCACAAAATCAAAATAAAATAATAGTAATAATAATAAAAATAATAAAAAAAAAATGAAAAAAAAAGAAAAAAGTTAAAATAGAAGTGAAAAAGGAGTGATAGTGAGTGGGTAAAATGTGTATGAAGAAAGAAAGTTTAAAGTGAAGTGAGTGGACTAGATAAAATGTGGTGCTGAAAGGGTGTAACTGAAGGTGTGTATAAGAAAAAAATAAATAAGAAAGAAAAATAGTTTTGAGATTTAAATAAAAAAAAAAGGAAGAAAAAAAAAGTGAAAAGAATAAAAAAAAAGTGAATGGGAGAAGTGTAAAAAAGGAAACGTGTAAAGAGGTAAGTAAAAGTGAAAGTGGAGTGTAAGGTTTAAAGGTGTTAAAGGAAAAAGAGAAAGAGAAAAAAAAATAATAATAAAGACTTACGTACCTGTGAAAAATTGAGTGATGTAAAAAGTAAATAAAATAAAAAAGTAGAAGTGATTAAAAAAAATTAGTAAAAAAAACTATTGAGTTGAAAAAAACTGTGAAAATAAAAAAAATAAAAAAAATTTATTACGTGGAAAAACTTTAAAAAAAATTCGCAAAAGAAATCACAGACGAAAAACCACCGCACTGAACACTGCTAAAAATTAACTATCTCCCGGGTGTTTTAGTGACCTTCCTTTTATAGTCTTTTTGCAAAATTCGCGAATTTTCGGTGGAAGTTCTTTGTTAGGTTTCCAGTGAGGTGAGAAAATTCTTTTACTCTCACTGGAAAATCTTCAACTTTCTTTACAGAAAATTCGCGAATTTATTGATTTTTCATCGCTTTTGTTGTGTTCGTGTAGTGTTGTTTTTGTGTAGTGATTTTACGTGGTGCTTGGTTTTTTGTTGTTGTGAAAAAGAATTTTAGGTGTGTGCTTTGTTGTTTTTGTTTTGTGTTTGTTTCTTTTTATTGTCCTTTCTTCTTTTTATTTAATTTAACTATTTTGATCATTTTTCTATTTTTTTCAGGATTGGCTTGTGTTTAATAGGGGTTTCTGGTTTGGGCACCGATTTTATTAAAATTCGGTGTTCAATTGGAAGTTCCTTTTATTTACAGCCCGTTTTCATCAAATTTAGATTTATTGTTCAATTTTTTTTTTATTATTTGTGTGTTAATTATCCTTTCTTTTCAGGCAAATAGGACGATGGGATGCTGCGTTGGAGTCGATCAAAAGGTAATTTCTTTTCAATACCATTTTGATGAAGCTTATTAATGAGATTTTTATTTGGTCTATTTTAGGTTGACTACAGCCGGACAAAGATTGCAACAATATATTCTCTTTTCTATCTATTTTCCATACAATACATAGAAAATTTTAACAAAAATTTGAGAAATTTTAATATTTTTAACTCGCTATACAATCATTCTAATGGTTCTCATTGCTATACAAAATCATATGGAAACAGCTTTCCTTTTACTGCATATTCAGATATATGGTAGAATACATATCATTTGGTTTAGTATAAAAATTTAACCAATTTGTATGAGGAATTGAAGACATAGGATTTGAAGGTATATTTCAAAAAGAAGAAGTATACAAGCAGCTAATTTGCATATGATCACATTTATAAATTTTAATGATAATTTACATATCAAATTTATTAATTTGCATATCAAATTTGATCGTTTATCAGGTCAAATATAATGTTCATATCAAAATGATATTTTTAGAAAATAATTTTATTGATAAATTTGATCCAAAATCCTTAATTTTCTAGCACTAAAAATCTTTTTTGCACCAGGCAATCAGAAATCATAGCGATCAAAAATTTAAACAAAATCATCTACAAAAGTATCAAGTGTTTTTGTACTTTAACGATTATATAGGACATTGTATTTATCCATATAAGAATTGTTTGATAGTATTTTTTAATAATAATAATATCCATATTGATATACAAAATTGTATTTGGACAGCCGCTGATATACTTTCGTTTGATAGTATATATTGACGGTAAGAAAAGAAAAACAAGGAGGTGTTATACACATGTTTATCTTCAATACATAATATCACTTCAAATAGAAAAAACGATCTTTTTTCCTTATTACCCTTTATACCTTACCTCTATACATTTTTCAATGCAAAAGACCAAAAATATATAGTTAATCACCGCACAAAAAAAATTGTATATGTGTTTGAAAAAAATTTAAAAATTATTTACTTTATGCGTAAATGGTATTTTTGTGTTTTGTTGTTTTTGGAAAAGATTTATGATGTGTATGGTATATGAAAAATGAGAAATGTATGAATATAATATTTTTATTGTTGCATTTTTTTTTTCTTGTGTTTGCTTGTGTGTATATATTTTAAAGTAAAAATATATAATCAGAACAGCATTAGATATTTTGTAATGTAAAATAAAATAAAAACATGCCTGTTAATTCTGATCTCCTGATCCATTACAGATAAAATTTTCATATTTCCTAATGAAAACCCACGAAAAAATTTCTGGATATGAAAATTTACGAAAATGTAAAAATTAATTTCTAAAATTATTTTTAAAATTTTAAATAACAAATACATATTTTAAGGGATACATAAACAGCAAATATATACCATATATTGTACATATTGAAGAAACAGGTATAATTTTTTTGTTTGAAACCAGAAACTAAATTTACAAGTTGAATACTTTTTAAATATTTTTATGCGTATATTTTGGCTCGTGTTGAATTTACAGCATATTTCAATAATCAATATATGCATTAAAAAAATTTTTAGAACGACAAATAGGAATTAGATGTATATATATTTGTTATATGAATAATAATATTCTGTGCCTAAATGAGTAGTAAACGAAAGTTTTCTCATATATTTTTTCGTGAGAGATAGAAACTTTTCGTCTCTCATACTTCCCCGCACAGGTCTACAAATTTTTTGGAAACTGCTGATTTTCGAATGTACTGCCAGTGTACATCTCTATGTATCTGCTTTGTGCTATAATGGTCTATGGTCTGTTTGTACTAAAAACTTTCTTCCATAAAGGTAAGGTCTGAAGTAATTTGTTGCCCATACTAAGGCTAACAATTCTTCCTCTATAGTGCTATAATTTTTCTCATGGTCGTTAAGACTTCTACTAGCGTAACATATAGGTTTGCCTTTTTGACTTAACACAGCTTCTAATGCAAAATTGCTAGCGTCGGTAACCAAAATAAGTTTTTCATTAAAATTTGGGTATTGCAAAAATTTTTTCAATTTTTTGAAAGATTCGTTATATTCGACATTTAAATTTATTTTTGCTGATTTTTTTAGAAATTTTACCATTCCATGTGCGATTTTGGAATAGTCTTTAATAAATTTCCTATAAGGTCCTATGAGTCCTAGGAAAGACTTAATTTTCTTTACAGTATTTGGTAATGGAATATTGTTAATTATTTCAATTTTTGATGGGTTTGGTTTTAGCCCTTCAATTGTTCGCTCTGTTTAGCAAAGAAATTGCATTTATCGATCTGAATTTTATTTATAGAGTTTATATGTTCTTGAAGAGTGGTGCTAAAAATAAGGATATCGTCCAGATACACAACACAAATTTTATTTATGTATTCTCTGTGGATAAAATTCATCATTCGCTGAAATGTGGGTGGTGCATTTTTTAAACCAAATGGCATCCTGACAAATTCATAATGTGCTTGTTGTGTACTAAAGGCTGTTTTGTGTCGATCTCTTTCATCTATAAGGATTTGATGAAAACCTTTAGCAAGATCCAATGTAGTGAAATATTGAGCCCTACCTAATTTACCAAATATGTCGTCGATGTTAGGAATTGGAAATTTGTCGCTTATTGTTACTTCATTAAGTTTTCGATAGTCTATTACTATTCTCCACTTTTGTTCACCTGAATTATCTTGTTTTTTTGGTACTACCCAAATTGGTGAATTATAAGGACTTTTACTTTCGACGATGATGCCTTGATTAAGCACATCATTTATTTGTTTCTCGACTTCTTTTATATGTACTTCTGGATATCTATACAATTTTGAATAGATGGGTACGTCATCGTTAGTTTCAATTCTATGGGTATATTTTTAACGTGTGTTAAATCGTCGCCTTCTTTGTAAAATATGGTTATATTATTTTTATCGATTTTATTTAATTCTTGTTTTTCTTCAAAATTTAAATGATTAGTGACAAGTTTTTTTATTATTTCTTCCTTTTTAGTAGGGTAAAAATGTATGTTACAAATTTCACTCAAGTAATTATCCTTAGAATGTCCTTGTAATGTTAATGTCCAATCTTCATAGTTAATTTTTGCTTTTAGTGGATATAGAATATTATTTCCCAATGTACCGTCATATTTTCGATTATTCATGTCTATTACCGTGATTTCGAATGGTTTATTATCATAAAATCAGGAGGTAGAGGAATAACAAGTTTTTTATTTACAGAAATTTCACCGTAGAGAGTAGAGATTATCATTTTTTTTTACCTACTGGTTTTTTTTATTACGGATGTCACGGCTCCAGTATCTATTAAAAACGATAAGATTTTACCGAGTATTTTAGTTTTTATAATTAGTAAGGATCTTCCGAGACAATTATTAGAAAATTTATCTCATTATTATCGATATCCATCGGTTGAGATTTTTCATTATTATTATTTTGTGGGTAAGGTTGTTGATTTACGTGAAAAATTTCGATTATTTTGTGAAAAATTACCACTGTTACCATTAGGAAATGTTTGTCTGAAATTATTATTTCTAGAAAAATTACCACTGTAACCATTATTAGGGAAAGGGTTTCTTGAATAATTCCCATTATTAAAAGGGATATTTGATTTATTATACTGTTTTGTTTTTGTAAAATTTGTTTCATTACGTCTAGTAAAATTTATATTTTGATTTTGTTTGTCTGATTGGTCTCTTTGTCTATAATTCTGTCGGTAATTACCTTCATGTTGTATTTGATAATTTTCTTTTAAAGCATCATATGCTTCTCTTAATGTAGAAATATATTTATTAACAATTATTGAACTACAATTGGGTGAGATTGATTCACAAAATATTTTCATAATAAATTTTTCATTTAAACTAGGACTATAATTACTTGGCTTGTCTGTGCTTAGATAATATTTATTGTTTAGTTTATTTAATATATCATTTAAAATTTCAAATTTCTTTGGGGTATTAGGATTTTTATCAATACTATTAGCTTTTATTATTAAATCACTAAATGATTGTTTGATTCCAAAATAATTTATTAAAATTTTCTTAATTCCTAACCAATCGTTAATATTTTCGTGTCTTAAAATAATATGTTGAGCTTCTCCTACAATTTTATTTTTTACTTCTTCAAAAATAAATCCTTTTGAATTTTGATTATAACTTTCAATAGATTTAATTAAAAATTCTACTTTATTAATAAATATTAGAAGGTGTCCAGGATCTTCAGTGCCATTGTAAAATGGGAGACGTTCTACGTATTCTTTTGTAGAAGTTGTTGTTGTTAAAGCTGATGCTGTTGTTGTTGTTTCTGTTGTCGTTGATGCTGATGCTGTTGTTGTTGTTGTTTCTGTTTCTGTTGTCGTTGATGCTGATGCTGTTGTTGTTGTTGTTGTTTCTTTAGTTTCAGCTTCGAGTTCTAATGATGATGATGATGATGATGATGTCTTCAGACTTCTAATTTCCTCTTTTGTATGGTATGGGATGTATCTTCTCATCACTTTCACTGAATATATGTACATATGTATGTATTATGTATGTTATTTATTTATTTATACAAAGAGAATTGAAATATTTTGAACCATGTGTATTGTATCATGTATGTACATATACACAATATATTGTAATATATACGTATACATATTGTAATATATACGTATTATATTTCACTTCTCTTTGCATATACTTACATCGGTACACATGTACTTTGAACAATTTACAGCAAATTATTTTTGATTTTTCTCTACTTTTTTTTATGTAATTTTAAATTTATTATAATTAATTTTATGCAATTTAAGGTGAAATTCTTTGTAGGGCACTGCCCCATGTGCCCTTAAGGTAGACCCGCGTCTGAATAGAGACATCCCTTTATACTCGTATACGGCTAATTCTAATAAAAGGTCGACAATTTATTAAGTTTGATGTGATGAAAAAATTGTGTTTAAAATTATTTTTTTTTTAATAAATTTATGTTTTTTGCTTTCATATCATAATTAATAAGTTTTTTAACTTATTTAACTTTCAAATAATTTTCTTCTCAATTCTGATGAGTTTACAAAAACAAATTTCTTTCCTTACTTATTATATTGGACAGTTTAAAATTATATATTTTCCAAAGTCTTTTATTATAGAAAGTGTTGTAATATGAAAAGTGTTTCTATGATTTCCTTTTACTAATGTTTCCGCCGAAATATGTATTGAAAAAATTTTTTAAGGCTAGTCTGAATTTTAGAGTCTTTATTCCGAAATGTTGTAGGCAACTCTTTACCCTTTTCAAAGTGTTGTGAGACGTTTTTTTATTTTCATTCATTTAAAACCAATTTATACTTTAAAAAAATTCAATTTCAGTGCAAAGATGCTTAAAACAAAATGTTACGGACGTTGCTGCGTGCCTGGTTGTGGAAATAAAAGATTTAAAGGCGGTAAAATTGTTTTTTTGTCTTTCCCAAAAGATGAAGCTGAACGAGAGATATGGATTGAGTTATACGGTCTCGCAAATTGTTATAATTCGCGCGCGCTTATTATTTGTGAATCGCATTTTAAGTTAGACTACCCAAAACAAAACAAAATTATCTCAAAATGTTAGACCATCGCTTAACCTTTCAGCTTGTTCAAATTCCCAAATTTTAAATGAAATTTTGGAAAATCTCCCGATTTTTAAATCTTCGAATGCATCCCTTCGTACATACACCTAAAGAGTTAGAAAAACCTTCAACTTTTGTACCATCCTCTTCTATTCGAATATCACCCGCGCGATCTAATGCATCTTCAATTGAAAATATAAAATTTTCGTTTCCTAGCTTTTTAGATAGTCGAGAATTATACATTTCTACGCCAGACCCTCTCGGGAAGAAATTACTTTCAAATGCAGTCAATGCAAAAATAATCCAAAAAAAAATGTTTATTACACGAAACAAATTTCTAGATTAGGAAGAATTTTGAACCGCGTTTCGAGTGAAAAAAGAAATTTGTTAAAAATTTTACGAAAATCCAAACGGGAAATTAAAGAATTAAAAAATAAGGTAAAATTATACGAGGAAAAATCGGTATATAAGAACGAAAATGTTGAAAATTTTTGTAATATTTTGACAAAATGGAATCAAGGAAGATATTCAGAAGAAGAGAAAGTACTTTGCCAAAGTATTCATCTCAGATCTCCAAAATGTTATCGGTTTATGAAGGAGGTTTTACATTTTCCATTACCATCTTATTCTTCTCTTTATAGGTGGCGTCCGTTAAAAAATATTGTTCCGGGTTTAAATTTAGAAAATATAAGGTTAATTCAATCTAAAATTCAAACATTGAATGATCACTCACTTTTTTAATAAAAAAAGATTTAAAATACAATAGTCGCAGCGATAAAATAGAAGGATTTGTTGACAATGGTAATGAAAGATAGAATATTTTGGCAAAGTCTGTCTTGGTTTTCATGATTCGCGGAATATTTGATAATTTTAAATTTGTTTTAAATTACTTTACATCTGCTAGTAATTTTCCGGCTTCTGATCTTCGACACGTTTTGCTCTAGAATATCGAAATTCTGAATAAAATGAAACTTCGCGTGCGCGAGTTAAGGAATCCGCACAAGGGTGATACAAAAAAAAAAAGATAAAACACAAAGTTTAATTTTACAAAATTTATTTTTTAAGTCAAAAAATTTTGGTGTTTACAATTTGGTGTTCTAAACTGAACTGCTACTTCTCTAACAAAATTATATTTTCGTAATCTTAATTTTCACATTTTTTATATAAAAACAAAATTATAATATTACAATTGTCTGGGAATTTAGAAAAATACAATTCACATTTAGGTTTTTTAATTTTGTTGATTTAGCATATTTGATGGAAAAAATAAAGTTTTAAAGAATTTATAAAAATGTAATTTTGTAAATAAAGCATATTTGATGAGAAAATAGAGTTTTAAAGAATTTATAAAAATGTAATTTTGTAAATAAAGCATATTTGATGAGAAAATAGAGTTTTAAAGAATTTATAAAAATGTAATTTTGTAAAAATATAAAGGTGAAATACGAGATACATTTTATTATGCTATGTTGGGTGTTGATAAGGCTTGGAGCCGTAACTCGCGCAATTGTTTGTGATCAAGGATCTAATAATAGAGCAGCTGTAAGTAATTTGAAAACTAAGAATTTAGATAACTTTTTTTGTTAATAACGGAAATAAATTTCAAAAAATTTACATTATACACGATATTTGTCACGAAATTAACAATATTTTTAGTTAAGTTTCTTCTTCTTCTGGTTCACTTTGTTTTAAATATTTTAAAAATTATTAGTACATATTTACTTACATATTATACCTACATACATATATTTCCGAATACATACATATTTTTCAAAAATTATATAAATAATTGATCTATTAGTTAAATGCATAATACCCACATAATATGATAATAAAAAATTTTCCTAAACTTAAGTTGAATTATATATATGTACATATATGTACCTATATCTACCACAAAAAATTAAAATAAATTCTTCTTTTCAGAATGAAAATAAGTTAAAAAAAAAAACAACTAAAAAACATGAAATTTGACAACAATAAAAATCAGTACAACAATGAAAAAGGAGTAAAATTCATATCCAATTTAATAAAAATTATTTTATAAAAATTAAAAAAATGAATAAGAAACAGAATATTTTACAAATATGAAAATTAAAAATTTTTTTTTCATTTCATACATAGTTCACATATCACAATAGACACAATAATATCATAATCAACAATCATTATTCGCAATTGTATTGTTTTTGTTTTTCGAAACAAAATATAAATATCCAAAAATGTATACAATCAGAATCAAAACAAAATTTAATAATGTGTGTGAATGAAATAGAAAATAAAAAAACATATGGTAGATTTCGACGATATTTACGAAATTTCGAAATACATATTTAAAAAACTTTATACTTGTACAATTGCACTTGCAGAGCTTGAAGAACTCAAGTGCTTTACTATTGGAATATAACGATCAAATTTTGTTGATTGTTTAAGAAATTTGAAATGTAACAGTCAAGTAACGGAAAAATTGATCGTCTAATTATATATGGTCTTTGACATAGGTCTATACTAAAAGAAATATCAAATAGGCTATCTTCAAAAACGCATCGTCACTTTGTAGCGATGCGGTATTATTACAGTATCATCACGTTTGCTACATACTGATGCGATGCTATTACAAATGCAAATTTTTGACATTTTTGAATGATTCTTATCGGTGATGTGATTTCCAATATTAATGTAATAATTTTAATTATATTGTTATAAATTTGATTTCCTTACTAAAAATATTATAAAATAATAATAATATGAGCACTATCAAAAACTTACTCAATTTTGTCCCTCCATTAAGAATTTTTTATTTTAGATTGTAGAGAAACAAATTAATAACAATTAATTTCGTAGCAAATAAAATAAAATTTTGAATTATCATATAATGATTGTGGTTATGTAAGTTAATAAAATCTTATTTCAAAAGCTGAAAAAAAATCAAAATTTATTTTAACAAATTTATTTATTTAAAAAGACTACAAATAATGGGTTCGAAAACTAAGTTACAACTAAATGTTCTAAAAAATATAATTACAAAAGAAACTTAAGGTTAAGAATATTTTACATTTATGAAAAGTGCAAATTCAGCATCAAATATGTGAGAATGAAATTTTATGGGAACCAAAACTGGTAACTTTGTTGCAACGTGATTTGTTGAGCAATATGATCGTTGGTTACCAACGGTTGGTAACTCTTGCGACTTATATATTTTGGAGTTGTCCAAAATAAAAAAAAATAAAATAAAATTAAACAAATAAAACACAAGTTATTTTCCTTTTTAAAATATATCAACTTTATTGTTTATGACCGAACAAGCTTTTTCTTTTAGAACTGACCTCTTAAAGCAATAAACTTAGAATGAATCTCTTCGTAAAAATTAACATTTCATTATCATAAGATTTCTCCTACCAAGGTTATCAAATTACAATCTTTTTAATTATTTATTACCTTAATTTTACAATTGATATTCTCATACTTATATTAACTACATAGAATAGTAATATATGCATTATTAGCATATTGATGTGAACGGAAAAAGTAATGTTAGAACTTTTACTAAGAATTGGCATTTAAAAAAGATTATTTAGCTACTTTCTTATGGGAACATTGAATTTAATTAATTACCATGACATTGGTTTATTTGTTGCTTTGATTTTATGACATTCTGGTAAATCAGTATTGTCCAGATGCTTTTTCTCATTTTGAAAATCAATATATGTAACTCCTCCCCGCTTTAAATCAGAAGCCTCCGGCTTCATATTAGTTATAACTTTAATTTTTCCGCTCCTAGTTTTACAGTTTAAAAATACTACAATAAATAATAGCATTATGATTAATACAGATATTATGGATATATTTGTGCCATATATTATATTTTTATGGAATTTTAATTCTTCTATTTCTTCAATATTATTTTCATTTTCAATTACAATTTTCTTAAAATTAATAGGTTTTTCATTTATTGTTTGTATATATTCGGATGGATAAAAGTATTTATCCAGTACTGTAATTTTCTTATTGTGAAATTTCATTTGATTTATATTTATAGTACAATTATTAAAGTTAATCAGAAAATTTCCATTTAATTTGTATTTTCTTTTGTCACAATTTTGTGTCAATGTATCATTATACATATTTTTTAATAAAATGGTTTCGTCGTCTATTTCTTCTATACTAGTTTTATTATTAAATTTAAGAGAACATCTTTTTTTTTACAATACAATGTTTACTTAATTTTAGATCTTTAATACCTAATGTATCGTCATAACTATATATTTTATTATTTATTTCAACTATCAGGTCATCATTTTCGTCAATTTCTAAATTTTGGGAATTTGGTATTGGTTTTATCATTTGTAACTCTACCATTATATAGTCTTTTGGGACTTCGATTGCAAAAACTAACACTTTACTTCTGTATTCCATTATTCCTGCTTTTAAGAGTTTTAATTTATGTATGTCAACATTGTATAAATCTAGTTCTTCTGAGGTTAGCATACTTGGATGTATGATATTATTTTTTGTTGACGCTATATTATCAAGAATTTGGTTCACTTTATTTTCTAAATAATTTAATTTTGTTTCCTGATCTAGAAATGCAATTTTTTCGCTTATATTTTTAACCTGTATGTTTGATTTATTTATTGATTGTAGAATTCTTGTTCTATCGTCTTCTATTAAGATTTTTAAATTTAGAATCGTTTTATTGAAATGATCATTAATTTTTATTTGTTTATTCAATGTTTGGATACTATTGTGATTGTTTTCATTAATAATTTTCAAATGTTCTAGTATTTCTTGTCTGTCATAGTCATCCATGGTTCCAAATAACCATTTCTGTCCAGTACCTACGAAATTAATTAGTCCTCGTTTTGGTCTATACGGTGTTTGTATTGCTCTTAGTTTACTTTTTATTAGTTTTATTTCACTATCTAGTATTTGTCTATTTTTTATGTCTAAATATTTTATATTGTAAGAAAGTTGTTCTAAAATTTCTGATAATTCATTCAGATCAATAATATGTAAAATTATGTCTGTATTATTAGCTATTTCAACTTCTTTAATTCTAATTCTAACATAACCGTTTGATTCATTTATTGGATGAACTTGCAATAGCCCTTGTACTGCAGTTATCATCATTATTATAATTATTAGAAATACCTGAAAATTTATAAGGTCTTTTAATATTCGAGAAATAAACATTTTCTAATGGATATTTTCTAAAATAAGGTGCATCCTTATGTCTAACCCTTCTGTAATTTTTAATGTACCCTTCTTTTCTTTTCTCAACGTAATCTTCTCTACTTTTGTTTAATTTTCGTATATACCTAGCTTTCTTTTGGTTTAGTTTGTCTACAAGGGGGGTCATGTCTGTTAAACTATGGGCTAACATTGGAGTCATTTCGATACTAGAGTGATACCGATTATTATAATTCCCTATGACCTTGTATATTTTTTGCTCAAGTGAAATATTTTCATCTATTGCTTGAATTTTTTCAATTATTGTTGAATGTAATCTTTCAACATCTGCATTACCAGTATGGCTATTGGGTTTAGTCCAATGCACTTCTATTTCCTTATCTTGTAAGAATCGTTTCAATTGTTCTGATTTGAATTCATTATCCATAATAATTTTCTTTGGCCAATTTCTATCGTTAATCAAATAGGCCACTGCAAATTTTGTTAACTTATCTATTATAACTACAAAAGTTTGTTTCAGGTAATGAAAGACATCTAAATGTATAATTTCGTTTTTTGATTTGGGTGTTTCAGTAATATTCAATTTAGGCTTTATGGGGTTCCTATTATATTTTATTTCTTGACATATAGAACAATTATTTATTATTAGTTGTATATGTTCTGCTAATTTAGGGAAATAAATTTTATCTTTTAGCATTTTATAAGTTTCTATTATACCACTATGTAAGGATTCTTTAGTGTGATATAGTGAAATCTGCTTGTGACATTCCTCTTCAGTTTCAATTTCTTGTGCTCTTTTTGTTGATTTTATGAATTTTATTGTTTTATTATTTGAGAATAACTGTATAATACACTGTTGCACTTTATTATAGTCCCTATTATCAACTTCTGCATATATACCAATACGTCCAGATTTTATATGTGTTTTTAGAATATTTTTTATTGCGTTTTCGTCGTTTTGTGGATTAATTTGTATTATCCGTCTACCATGTTTTGTCTCTATCTCATTCGTGGGGCTATAGGTTAAAATTATTTGAATTTTATATTTATTAACAATTTCTTCCCTAATACCAATATGATCAAGTAATTGTTCGTCTACCGAATGCATTGTATCAGACAGGTCCATATTGGATTCACTGCTGTTTTCATTATTTATTTGGGGGCTGTTTTCAATTCGGCTGAGAAAATCTGCTACTTTATTGTCCCTACCCTGAAGGTACTCGATTTCAAAATTATACTCCTGTAATTTTAAAATCCACCGTTGGTTTCGTTGTGAAAATTCCTTACCTTTGTATTTTGTATTTAAGTATTTTATCGGTGCATGGTCTGTGATAATTTTAAACCTCCTGCCATATATATATGGCCTGAAATAATTCAGTGCATAAACTATAGCCAAAAATTCTTTATCAGTTACACTGTAATTTTTTTCATGTTTATTTAATGTTCGTGAAACGTAGCATATTGGATGACCTTCTTGGGAGAGAACGGCTCCAATCGCATATTCGCTAGCATTCGTTGTTATCACAAACTGTTTATCATAATCTGGATATTTTAAGATGGGGTGCGAAGCTATTAAAAGTTTCAAATTTTCGAATGCTTCTCTATATTGGGGGTCATTAATATTTATTTTCAAATCTTTTTTAAGATATTTTATTAAGCGATGTGCTATTTTAGCATAATCCTTTATGAATTTCCGATAAAAACCCGTCATCCCCAGAAAACCTTTAAGTTGTTTTTCTGTTTTAGGAATCTCTATCCTTTTTTATCTTCAATTTTGCTAGGATTAGGCTTTATTCCCTCTTTTGTTAGAATGTGCCCTAAAAACTCGGTCTCTCTTTTCATAAAACTGCATTTATCTGCCTGTATTTTCAGATTATGTTCAGTCAATATTTTAAAGATTTTTTCTAAAGAGTTCAAATGTTCTTCTAAAGTGGTTGAAAAAATTAGGATATCGTCCAAGTACACCACACATATTTTATTAATGTAAAGCCTTAATATTTCATTCATTAAACGTTGAAAAGTAGCAGGTGCATTCTTTAATCCGAATGGCATCCTGACATACTCATATAACCCTGCTGGTGTTACAAAAGCTGTTTTTTCTATATCCTGCTCTTTAACCAAAATTTTATGGTATCCCTTTGCTAAGTCTAAAGAACTAAAATACTGAGCTTTCCCTAGTTTATCAAGAATACTATCTATATTAGGTAGGGGGTATTTGTCGTCGATTGTAACTTGATTAAGCTTTCTGTAATCGACTACAATTCGAAATTTTTGTATTCCTGAATTATCTCTTTTCTTTGGTATAACTATTATTGGGGAGCTATATCTGCTGTTACTTTTTCTAATTATTCCTTGGGCTTCCATTTCCTTCATTTGTTTTCTCACCTCTTCTTCGTGTTGGGGCGGATATCGATATAATTTGGAATTTATTTGTTCTTGAGTTGTAGTTTTTATTTCATGTACAATACTGGTGGTGTTTGTTAATTTGTCCCCTTCTTTAAAGAATAGCTTTTTATATTTACTTAATAACTTTATAAGTGAAGAATTTTCTATTTCTGATAGATGAGACAAATTAATATTTATTAAATCGCTTTCTTCTAACATATTTACTTCTTCGTCTAGTATTTTATTAAAAAATGAGATTTTAACACCACTTTTTAAAATTATTTCCTTATTCTCCATATCGATTAATTTTACATTATTCTCTATCCAATCCATACCTATTAACAAATCATATGGTTTAGATAAATTTATTTTTATCCATCTCATTCTAGCATTTTGGGGTAACTGAAATTCTTCAGGGCATAAGGTTTTCACTAATTCTGTAGGTTTTGTAACCTGCCCCTCTATAGTACAGATTTTTGAAATTTCACCACCTATTTTCTCATAAATATTGTCAAATACTCTACTTGAATTTAAAAGGCTAATTGTCGAACCGGTATCTATCATAGCAATAAGTTTTTCTTGTTGTATAGTTAAAATAACATAAATTTTTCTAGTTTCCGAGGCTAATTTATAAAAAACTCGTTTTCGCTTAATTGATTTACTTCGTTACCACCGTTATTAGTACTCAATGAATCTACATCCATTGGCAGAACTTGATTAGGGTTTTGATTTCGAGTTTGAGGTCTAAATGATTCGTTTCTAGGATTTATATTATTGTTATTGGGGGAAAAATTATTGAAATTTTGACGATTATTAAAGTTGTTGTTTTGTCTGTACTGTCTCGAATTGTTGTTTCGATATTGTCCTGAGTTACTGTTGTAATTGTAATTTTGTCGATTTTGACCTGAATTATTGTTTAATTCTTTATTATTATTTTGATTTTGTCTATATGAACCTTGTTTTTCTTTCATAAAATTACTTGATTTTATAGTTTTTAAATTATAATAATCTTGACCTATATATTTATTTATTACAATTCTAATTTCCTCTAAACTATATTTATTATAAATTTCAGCTGCCAGTGCTCCAGCTGTAATTTCTTTAATCTTTAGGACAAGTGCACTACTCAAATTATTGATTATTTCATTTTGAAAATCACTGAATAATGCACATTCTGATATACTATCCACAATAATTCTTATTTTATCTAGTAATTCTACAATTGAACTCACCCTTAATCCATTAATGTCCTGAACAATTCGTCCTTGATCCTTCGTTGGTTTATACTGTAGTTTCAATTTGGCCTTGCACTCCTCCCATGTTGTTGGTGCTGATATTGCTAAGTAGTTTTTTGCTGCTCCCAAAATTTTTTCATTATGGATGACGATGTATACTTGTGTTTTTAGGTTTCCATATTCTTCTAGTGCTCTTTCCACAGATGTAATAAAAGCTGGTAAAGTCCCTGGTCGTCCTTCGAATGTAGGCAAATATCGAATTTCTTTTTCGATTCTACTTCGTAGGGATTGTTGTTGATTCTGTCTATTAACGATGTCGGTCAGAGCAACTAAACATTGTTCGATAATATTTGGTTGTTGATTTTGTGCCATTTCTCTGTTTTGATCAATTATACGATGCCTGTTTATTCTTCTTTCCAGTTTTGTGTTTGTTTCTTCGCAATTTAGTAAATTGTTCTTTAAATTGCTTTGTATCCCACTTTATTGGAAGAATGTACATATATACATATATATATATATTTTTTTTTTTTTTTTTTTTTTTTTGTACACTATTATTTAATATATGCAATTATGTATTTGGAAATATTGTTTTCACTTCACTTATAACACTCATATATTAATCAATTTCACAAATATTATATATTTTATATTGGTTATAAGTATTTAGTAAAAACATTAAATTTTTTTTTTTTTTTTCACAAAATTTATTTGTTCGAATCACTGGATCCTTGTTCTACGGAAAAGGATCCTACCGACTGCGCCACTTATATATTTTGGAGTTGTCCAAAATAAAAAAAAATAAAATAAAATTAAACAAATAAAACACAAGTTATTTTCCTTTTTAAAATATATCAACTTTATTGTTTATGACCGAACAAGCTTTTTCTTTTAGAACTGACCTCTTAAAGCAATAAACTTAGAATGAATCTCTTCGTAAAAATTAACATTTCATTATCTTAAGATTTCTCCTACCAAGGTTATCAAATTACAATCTTTTTAATTATTTATTACCTTAATTTTACAATTGATATTCTCATACTTATATTAACTACATAGAATAGTAATATATGCATTATTAGCATATTGATGTGAACGGAAAAAGTAATGTTAGAACTTTTACTAAGAATTGGCATTTAAAAAAGATTATTTAGCTACTTTCTTATGGGAACATTGAATTTAATTAATTACCATGACATTGGTTTATTTGTTGCTTTGATTTTATGACATTCTGGTAAATCAGTATTGTCCAGATGCTTTTTCTCATTTTGAAAATCAATATATGTAACTTGCGTAATCAATGTGTCTGGGAAATGAATTACTTTTTATATTATGTTGAATATCTGGGAAACATGTTAACTCTTCCCCCTTTAAATCGAAATGTCCTCATTTGATTTTAAAAAAATGGTATAATAAAAAGCTTCTGTTAATGTCCTATTGGATATTTTGTGTCCAATTTCGTTATCGGAATTGTATTTGGTTTTCCTATGTTTGTTGTATGAGCGATTTTTATTGTTTTGTTATTTCTATATTTTATAATGAAAAAAACTATTAAGGTGATTGTAATTAATGTGAGCGAACTATAGTTTATGATTTATTAAAATTTTTTTTTTTCAGCTTTCAGCAGTTCAATTTCTTCGGTATTATTAATATAAATATCCTTCATCATTTGTAGCGAAAGAATCTCTCTCAATCGGTTTTCTTGTGGGTTTGGTTGTAAGATTGCTAGGTATATCTCGACTGCTGTTTTTTCTTTTGAGATAAAATTGTTGTTGTTTATGATTACTGATGTGTTGTCGAGATTTTGCATTTCATTTTCTATAGCAATATCGCCTTTGAATTGATTTAATAGGATTAGACCTTCTGAAATTTCTTCTACTATCGGTATGTGTTGATTATTACTCTGAATGCATTTAGGAGGACGACTTTTGAGCAAATGGTAGAGACAAGGATTCACTGATGTCAACGATACTTTTCTGATTGCAGATTGAAATGGTGTTACATTTCTTGCACTCGTCGATAATACCACAAATTTTCTTGCTGTTTTTTATAATCTTTTTATATTCGGTGTCAATAACTTTGTTGTTTCTTTTAACTGGTTTTATAATTAGTTTTTCGTAATTCGTAGGTTTTTTGAAGTTGTCAGAGAGATGTAGATGATGTGGAGGAGGCAAGAGTTATTTGTAACGATTTTGACGTCTGTAAAATCTAATGCTTCTTCCGTAGTAGCGTATGAAAGATTATCTTAATTGATTGTGTCGATGGCTAATTTGATTTCTAAATTTGACAAAATGAGGGAATTTATAATTCCTAATTTAGCCCAATGAATTGCGTATTTAATGTTTATTAATTCGGTTTTGATTAAATTTACTTTGTATTGAATATTAATTGAGACAATTTGTGAATTTGTGTAGTCGAGGATTTGTGTTTCAGCAGAAGCAGCGTTTAGAGAATACCTGTAATTATAAGGAGGTTGGGGAAATTTAGTTTCTTATGTTACTTTTATGGACCACCTTTCCTGATTCTGAAACTGTAGTATTTCTATTTTGTTTCACTACTTCGGGTTTGTATCTGATAGTTAGTTTTGAGCCTAATCTTTTATTGTATTTAACGTAAATCGTTTGACCTGGTTGGTAATTTTTTATAGGTTTTCGTGTTTTATTATGATATTTTATATCTTGTCCCTGTTTTTGTTTTATTTTTTCGATGTTGCTAAGGCGACTTTTCTCAAACTGTTCTGGAGTTATGTTGAGGGTTCGACCGTAGTAAGTATAGCTCGACCGGTTTTTTTCCTGTAACTGAATGAGTTTAGTGGTTATACTCATTAACAGCTCTTTTAAATAACTCCTCAAAAGTTCTTTCTGTTTCATTGGATATCAAACACCTCATTATCTCAGACAATGTTAAATGGAATCTTTCGATTTGTCCATTCACTTCACTTTTGTATGGAGGGGTTTTGAAGAGTTTTATCTTTAAATCTTCTTCCATAATTGAAACTATGGTATTTGATTTTCGTTAGTTTGGTGAATTTGTCTATAGCGGTTAATACCAATTTGTTTTCGGTTTAATAAATATCGATGTGGAGAGTATGTCCTGGATAATTTGTAATAGGTGTGGGTTGAATAACTTGATTATTGGGGTAGCGATCATATTTATTTTCCTTGCATGTGGAACATCTTTTAACTAAGGTCCTAATTTTTTTGCTCATTCTTGGAAAATACAAATTTTGGATTATCTGTTCTTTATTTTCATTACCTCTCAATGGGATCTGGTGGAAACTGCTTTTCAGGTCTACGATAGTGAAGAATTCTACATTTCCTAGATAGCTAAGATGTCGTTTATTTCCGGTATGGGGTACTTATCTGGTATTGTGACTGAATTTAACTTGCGATAATCGATGACCATTCTATACTTTTTTTCTCCGCATGCTCTTCCTTTTTCGGACGACCCCCAGTCGGGAAGTATAGGGGGATTTTGATAGTCTTATTACACCATCTTCACGAAGTTTTTTTATCTGTTTTTCAACTTCGTCTTCAAGGCACATAGGATATGGGTATGGTCGAGAATAAACTGGGTCTGAGATGATAGTTCGGATTTCTCCTTTAACAATAGTGGTGTAGGTAAGCTTTTCGTTTTCTGTTTGGACCAAGAATATCTATTAATGCATGGTGGGTGACTTCAATACTACCTGCCACTGAATTTGTTATAAATGTTTTCTCATTTTGGATAGGATTGCGTACATACCGTGGTTGGATATAGTTTTTATTAGAGCTGGTGTCTATTAAAAATTTGAGAATTTCACAGTTTATCACTTTGTGCTCTAAATAAGGAAGCGAAGAGCTTTTTACTCTAAAAAATGAATATCATCTAGTTGTTCGGTCGTTTCTTGATCGATATCGTACTCTGGTGCTGTTTGCGTATCAGTGTATGTTATTCTACAAAAGTCTGCTCGTGCTCGGAATCGCATTTGTTCATCTGTTCGTAATAAGGTTGAAGATTTGTATCCTCGCAGCCTTTTCGGTATAATATAATTTGTTATGGAATGAAACACTCTTAATCAAGTCTTGACTACTAATGATTTTATTTCAATTTTTAATTCTAGATCTAAGTTACAATATTCTTATCTCTAAAATATTTGAATGTAATATTATGCTGATTAAGCATAAACAAATAATATGTAGATGATACATTGTATGAGATTCTTAGCATAAACAAATGTTAGTTAATACATTGTATGGGGTTTTACATTGTATGAGATTTGTATTAAAAGAATTTATTTAGCTGACTACGCAGAATGCAAGTGTTCAAGTAAGAATTTGAAGTACGAAGTTTTATGTTAGAAAAATGTGATTAGTACAGGGTGTACGTAACATATCTCCCCCCTTTAAATGAAGATTAGTAGGTGGAATAAACTTATCTTCGGTTGAAAATCCAGTGTTAACATCTGCATGAGAAGAATGAAATGATCGTCTTGAATTAACCCGAATGGGTCTCGATTGTCTATGACGATCGATGGCACTGGGAACACAGGGTGTATACAATGTCATTTCATGATGAGCAGCTGTTAAAGTTTCTCTGTTACCAAAACATTGGTTGTAAATTGTGACAAAACATCCACTTCTAGAATTTGTTTCTTCGTTTTTGGAAAAAGCATTATCAAAGTATATAATCCTATGTACGAACATAATTTGTGTAAAACTGTACAAGAAATGATGAAACCAATAACTTTTAATGCAATAATGAAATTATTTCCATGGTGTAGTATTTCATGGTTTTCGAATATTCTATTCATATGTTCATCAACAATGTTTAGTCGATGTGCTGCGTGATTTAGTTCATCTAATTTGATATTTGCAAGGTGGATTGGAGATAAATTTAAGTATGCTTTGCTTCTATTTAATGATGATTTTGAACAGCAAACGTCTTCTAGAATATTAAAATCAGGGATAATATTGAAATATTCAATAGAATTTACATTTTCAGCGGTCGCGACATTGCAATATACGGAAAAGTAGGTTCTATATAAACATACTGTGAATTATTTTGAAAAATTGGTAATGGTATAACTTTATACAAATTAAAAATTTGTTCGTTACATATTGGTATCATTATTACAAAAATATGTAAATTTTCCATTATCATAAAATGCTTTTTAATTTAAAGTACTTATTTCTAAAAGTTTATAAGCAAAATCATATTTTAAAGGTACAGGAAAGTTTTTTCCATTTCTAATAATTTTACATTTTTGTTTAACACATTAATAAAATTTCTTGGAGTTATAATAAAAGGATGAATAACATTAGTTTTAGTTAAAATAGTTGCATCTATTAATAAACTAAGTTGTTCTTCTAATTCATTAGCAAGATATGTAAGGAAATTTAAATTGTCTAAGATTATAATAGAATTTCCAAGATTTCGATCTGCATCTACTATATTTTCCATAAAATCATTTAATTTTTTAATGTTTACATTAAATTTTTCTTCATTTATTTTCAAATTAAAAATAGTATCATTGAAATTATAAATTGTGGAAGTGATAACCTGTATTTGCTCTTTCATTATAATTTGCAGATTTTTATCATCTTCTTCGAAATTTTTAATAGCTTCGTTATATCGAGCTGCATCATCTGCATCGGGTGTGCCGAAAAACCAGTTTAAAATATAATCGCCACCGTTAAAAATACCACGTTTTTGTCTTTGTTTGTGATCAATTAGTTGAATAAGAGTTTCCTCTTTTTGAAAAAGTTGAGCAATTTTTAAAGATAAAATGTGCAGGGTTTGTTGGCAGTGTGAAGCGTATGTATTATTTGGTGTTGTAGCACATAAATATTTAGATCCTTCATAGATTTTTTGAATTTGTTGTAATTTTGATGAATAAAAACTAGTGTTTGTATACACTAAAAGATGCCAGTAATCATTATAAAATTTAACATGACCTAAATGTTCGTAGAATATGCCACTACCATTAGTTATGAATTCGATTTTGAATGAATTCGCTTTGCATGAGAAGATGAGGATGAACCTGAAATAGAGTTATATGGTTTTAATCTGTTTATGTGGACACGAATTAGCTTTTTCCTAATTTTAATTGTAACATTTTGATTATTATGTAAACGAGTAATTGTATAAGGTGCTTCGTAATTAGGATTTAGTTTTTTGTTTTGGCCTAATTTAGTTTTATTAATTTGTAGTAAGACTTTGTCTCCAATTTTGTAATTAGGACGATATACTTTTATCATATTGATTTTTTGAGTTTTTTTTTGATTTTATGAGATTTTCACGAGCAAGATTTAAGGTTTTATTAAATCTATATTTTAATTGATTATAATATGATTGGTAAGTATATTTCATTTCAGGATTTGAAGTTAGAGAACTAGGAAGAATTGGTTTATGACCAAACAGTAGTTCGTAGGGAGTAAACTTAGTGGAGGCATGTACACTAGTATTATATGCGTACATAGCCAATGGAACATAAGTACTCCAATCGGTCTGGTTTTCATTAATGAAATGTTTAAGATAATCTTTGAGAGTCGAATGTTACCTTTCTAGTGCGCCATTTGACTGAGGATGATATGCTGTTGTGAAAATATTTTTAATACGAAATAGTTTAGATACTTCGCTTAATAAATTAGATGTAAATTCTGTTCCTCTATCAGTTAATATAGTTTTTGGTATACTGAACATAGTAATGAATCTTACGAGATTGTCTGCGATATTTGATATGGGAATTGCGTAGGAAAATTTCGTTAAATCATCTCGCATGGTAAGTATGAATTTATTACCATCTTCGCATATTGGTAAAGGACCAACGATATCGACTGCTAATTTTTCAAATGGTTGTGAACTTGTGCTTGTTATTTCCATTGGAGCTTTGTATTTCTTTCTCAAAGTTTTGTTTAGTTGACACGATTTACAATTTTTTACATAACTTTTGATATCTTTTCTCATATTTGGCCATTTTAGTTTTGGATTTTGAGATAGAATATAATTCGTGAAATCCTGTATTTATAGATTCAGGATTAGAAGACATAGAAAGTAATTCACTTGTAAATATATTTTCATCGTCGAGATCATTTGCAGTTAAATAAGCTATATGGTCTTGAGATTTTAGGATATTTTCATGACTTTCATTGAAGTCGTGAATATTTGGAGTGAAAGAATTGTAGTAAAATCGGACATAATCTTCGAATGTTTCTTTTGTTTGATCTAATTATAATTAATTGGCTTGATTAACTTGAGGTATATGTGATAAAGTATCAGCGTTTGTGTTGATTTTTCCTGGTTTATAAACGATCTCGTAATCGTATTTTTCGAGTTTCAAACGCCAACGAACTAGTCTAGACCCTGGGTCTTTAACGGTAAAAAGCCATACCAAAGGTCTATGGTCTGTAACGATTTTAAGGCGTCTACCATATAGGTAAGGACGAAAGTGATTAACTGACCAAACGATAGCTAGGAGTTCTCTTTCAGTTGTATTATAATTTGATTCAGCTTTATTTAGTGTCATACTAGCGTAAGCTACAGGAGCATCAGAACCAATTTTAACTTGACTCAAAACAGCGCCTATGGCAAGCATCGGTTGACAGAATAAAATCTGTTGAAAAATCAGGATAAATTAATAAAGGTTCACAAGTTAATTTTGTTTTGAGAATGTCAAATGCTAATTGTTGCTCAGCATTCCATTTGAATTCAGATTCTTTTTTCAAAAGATTAGTGAGAGGACGAGTAATTTTTGAGAAATTTTCAATAAAGCGGCGATAATAACCGGCGAGGCCTAAGAATGATTTGATTTCTTTTGAATTTTCAGGTACTGTAAAGTTAGTGACAGCCTTAATTTTTTCAGGATTTGGTTTGACACCTTGGTCAGTAATAATATGACCTAAATATAATACTTCTTTTCGCATAAATTCGCATTTGTCGGGCTGTAAATTTAGATTACTTGAACGGAGTCTTTGGAAAACGTTACGGAGTTTTTTCTCATGATCTTGAATAGAAGATGCATAAACGACTATGTCGTCAAGATAGACAAAACATTGAGTTCCTTGCAGACCAGTTAGAACATTATTCACTAATCTTTGAAAGACTGAAGGGGCTTTTTTCAACCCAAACGGCATGCGTATGAACTCATAATGACCCGTAGGAGTGGTGAATGCAGTTTTAGCACGATCTTCTGGTTTTACTTTTATTTGATGGAAGCCAGAGGCAACATCCAAAATAGTGAAGTAAACAGCATGACCTAACTGATCTAAAATATCATTTATGTTAGATAGTCGAAACGCATCACCTACAGTGACATTGTTGAGTTTTCTGTAGTCAACGACTACACGCCATTTAGTCTTTCCGGAAGCATCAAGTTTCTTCGGTACTACCCAGAGAGGAGCAGACCATGGTGAAACAGATGGTTTAATAATGCCTTCTTTAAGCATCGTTTGAATTTGATTATTGACTTCCTACTTATGCTTTTCAGGATAAGGATACGTTTTGGCGGCGTTGGGATTTGAATTATTTGTATTTATTTCGTGAAGTATAGCATTAGTACATGTGAGAGATTCGCCATTTAGGTAAAAGATGTCTTTGAATTCCTTGCATAAAGTTACGATAGAATTTTCTTCTTTTGCATTGAGATGGGATAATCTTAGATTGATTCTTTTATTTCAGGATTTAGAACATTAATATGGACTACAGTTTCAGTTCTTGGATTTAGTATAAATGAATTTGTAAGATCATTTTGAGATAAAACTGGGATATCACCAAGTTTAAGTTGCAGAGTTTTTGTTTTATAATTTATAAGAGCATCGAAATCTTGTAAAAATTCATTTCCTAGTATACAGTCGTATGGTATATTGGAGTTTTGAGATAGAACATGGAATTTGTAATTTATTGTTTGTTTTGGGAATTTCAGAGTGATTTCTGAATATCCAACAGTTTGAATTGGATTGTTTTTACTTATGCCGTTGAGTGTGATTTGTTCTTTTCGATTTATAAAAGCTATTTTATTTAAGGATTGAGCTTTAATTATTGATACATTAGCACCTGTATCTATAAGAAGTTTGATTTTTTGATTTTGTGAATTACTCGTAGGAGAAGGAATAGAGACAAATGAATTTGTTTGTGTAAATAAAATGTTTTCAACTAATCGTGAATGGATATCGCCTCTATTGACGTGGATTGCTCTGGTTGGGCGATTTGCACCGGAGAACCACACTCGTTTTTCTGGACTTTGGGCTTTATTCTTTTTTTATTATTATTGTATTGTCTTTTACAACACTCTTCAATTTCGTGACCCTTATTTTTGCAGTAGCGACAGAATTTTTCAGTTTTTGAGCTTGAATTTTGATTTGATTTAGAGGTTCTATTTGTAGTCTGATATACTCGAGCCTTAACGATTGAATTATTATTTTCCTTTTGAACAGGGTTATTAGACCGATTTTGTACAGATTTTGGAAAAGAGTTTCGAGAATAGTTATTAAAAGTATTTCTATTTATAAAATATTTAGTATGATTGTACATATTTTGTATTTGTTCTTCGGCAATAGCAACACTAATAGCTTCATTTAATGTGTTAAGAACCCAATATTCATCAATTGTACAATTTCATTACATATTTTATATTTTTAAACTCCTCATTATAGGTTTAACTAAGTTAATATTAATTCTAAACAAAATTTGTTAACAGTGCAAATTTGTTATACCACATTTATGAAAATTATTAGAAAGAAAGTATCAAATTACAATGCAAAATTTAAATACTAAGCAAAATTATTATTAAAAATGTATTTTAATAACGTAAAAGAATTTTATTAATTTGACGGTTTTGTTTACTATGCAGTTTTTTATAAATAATTTTTATCAAATAATATTAAAGGTAAATTTATGATGACTAAGTTTTTTCATACATGTGTTATTATGAATTTTCACTAATTATTTTAGAAAATTTGTATATATATAGGGAAATTTGTATCGAATAAATCACTTCTTTGAATTCAGTGAATCAAGCCTTTTATTTTCTCTAGGTGAGGCTGCTTAGAGCACTGATTTCTTGAAGACTTGAGATTTTCTTTCAGCACAATATTCAGGTATTGAACTTGAATATTCTCCAAGCACTCGTAGCATACAGGTTTTGTACTTGAAGGCTAACAATTAAATTTTTCAAAAGGAAACATACAGGTTACAGGTTGTGTACTTGTAATCTAACTTCTAATAATATCATCGCCAATTACAAGTTCTGTACTTGTAATTTTTTAACTTTCAAATTTCGAACAGCGGTAAATAACCTAATTTATCGTTCATTAAAACATTGGTGACCCCGACGTGATTATTATCACGTAATATACATTTTATTTTTTCATTAAATTTGACCGCGAATAATTTATTTTTCCTAAAAACAAAAGGAGGGCAAAAGTTTTAAAAATGGAGGTTGCAGAGTTACTTTGTACAATTTCATTACATATTTTATATTTTTAAATTCCTCATTATAGGTTTAATTAAGTTAATATTAATTCTAAACAAAATTTGTTAACAGTGCAAATTTGTTATACCACATTTATGAAAATTATTAGAAAGAAAGTATCAAATTACAATGCAAAATTTAAATACTAAGCAAAATTTATTTTATGATTATTATCACGTAATATACATTTTATTTTTTCACTAAATTTGACCGCGAATAATTTACTTTTCCTAAAAACAAAAGGAGGGCAAAAGTTTTAAAAATGGAGGTTGCAGAGTTACTTTTAATTATATCAGAACAAGATACGATAGGGTTCGAAACGGATATGTTGTGGACCAACTGCAGAAAGGACTCCATCACTCGCAAAACAATAGACTATCTTCAAAAGAAATTGACACAATTGGAGGAATTATGGATGAAATTTGCAGCCAATGATGCAAAAATTAAAATGTTTTCGGATCAATACCCAGACGAGTTATATTTTAAAAATCAATATTTTCAACAAGGTGAAATCATTTATAATAAGTTTAAAACCAACATTGAACAGCTTATTTCAGAAAATTCGGAATTGGGTCATGACGAGCCAAAAGATGTCATTCAAGAAAATATACCAAAAGAGTTAACTGGTCAAAATGCAATGGTTGAAGAAAATGAAGCTATAAAAGAGGATCTGGTTATGAAACGAATCAAAATCCAAAAGGTGCTAATGTAAACTATCACCTATTTTTTTAGAAAAAATTGAAAGAGCGTTCTATGAAGTAAAAATCAATTTGCTAAACCACCAGGCACAAGAACTCAGACGAAATAATCAAGAAATTTAGGAAATTAGCTCTGAGGAAGAACCAGAGGGATATACAAAAGAGTATTATTTTGAACTCGAAGAATGGATTCAAGATACTCTCATCAAATTACAAGAACATCTTAATGGAATGTCGGCTAGATATTCTAATGAACCCATAACATACAATAGCTCACTTAAACTACCCAAATTAGTCATACCAAAATTTGATGGAAATTATTTAAAGTGGATAAACTTCAGAGATTTATACACATAATTGGTACACGAAAAACCCATGAGCAACATTGAAAAAATTTATTATCTGATGAATAACATAACGGGTGAACCATTTAATTTAGTAAAACATTTACCAAACTCAAATGAAAATTACCACACGGCATGGCAAATCATTTGTGAGAGATACGAAAATAAAAGATTCTTAGTATCAGCATTGCTAAACAAGTTTTTGAATCAACAAACCAACCATACAGAATCAGCCACATCACTTCAGTCCTTACATGATACTACCAAGGAAGTTGTGTTAGGTCTTAAAAATGTAGGTTAAAGAAATTTGACAAGTACACTATGATGCTATATGAACAGTCTCTCACGTCTCCAAAAGAACTAACGCCGTTGAACGTCGTCCTAACATTTCTTGAAAAACGATTTCAAGCTTTAGAAACTGTAAGTGGACGCACTCCTTTTAATAAATTTCAATCTCAGCGACCATCATCTGCGTTAACAGCTATGACCAGCCACAATAGTCCTTGCGTGACGTGTAAAGCAAATCATCCATTATTTGCGTGCAATTCGTTCTTAACGAAAACACCTGCTGAACGCCTAAAAATACTAACTAAGTACAAGCTCTGCATCAACTGCCAATACTTGTACAATGCGACCATGTACTAAGTGTTCTAAAAAACACAACACATTGGTGCATACAGATTGTTCAACACGGAATAACAGTACACTACCCGAAAAGTTCAAAAGCACGACTTCAGATATGTCAACCACCAAATACAGGCAGACCTCTGCTGCGCAAGAAAACCAATCAAATCCAGTATCACTGGCAGTTCAGCCATCTTCAACATAACAAAAATACGTACTCTTAGGAACAGTCAAGGTAATTGTTGTTTCTCCAAATGGAAACCAAATTCCTTGCAAGGCAATATTAGACTCTGGTTCACAACTAAATCTCATCAACAAGCAGTAGTCAAGAAATTGAAAATTGCGGAAGTTCATGATCCCCTCAATATATTAGGCATAGGTCATGGTAAGCTGTACACTCAAGACAAGGCAAACATCCTAATAAAATCTCGCACCACTGGATACTCATCAAGAATTGAAGCCAGAATTTCGCCAGAAATCACAAAATATCATCCTGACAAAACCTTAAATATATCTGGTTGAACCATTCCTGGAAATATACAACTAGCTGATCCTGAATTTTTCCGTCCTGGAAAAATAGACTTGCTCCTGGGAGCTGAAAAATACTTTGAGCTCTTATCAGTATGTCAAATAAAATTATCCAATGAACTTCCCGTGTTACAAATCACTGTCCTAGGATGGGTAAGAGGAGGAACAATTCAGAGCAGTCACAAAACACTAGCACCTCTATGTGGTATATGTACTCAAGATGAAGAAAGCCAATTAGCACCATTATTAAACAAATTTTGGAACATAGAAAACTCAGAAACCACATCATTGAAATTAAGCCCTGAGGAAAAGAAATGTAAAAATTTCTTCACATCTACCACTAAAAAAGACCAAACAGGCAGATTTGTGGTGCGTTTACCATTTGCTATTGAAGAATCAAACTTGGGTGAATCAAGGAACTCAGCCGTATCAAGATTATTCACCCTGCAACAACTAAACTTACGGTGGTATTTGACGGATCCTCCAAAACAACAACAAATCAATCTTTAAATGATGTACTTCACACAGGACCAATTTTTTTTATATTTCTATGAAAATTATGGAAATTATAATCTTACTTGAGCAGATGAACAACTTGCATTTTGCGAAAAATGATGAAAAATTCCTTAGTAAAGTTGAAAAGTCTGGAAGATTTAATTTTTTTCCCTCGTAGAATTTCCTTTGAAGAAAATAGTAAAGAATTTTCAGGAACAAAAGTAGTTTTATAAAGTGATGAACCTTTGTGAAAAATGATGAATTTTGACGACGAATTGATGTTGATACTTCATGTTACGATACTGAAAATAAAATTTATTAATTCCGATGATGGTCAAACGTCCACGAGGAGCTGGTTTCACACTTACCGTTGAACCAAAAGAAAATCATAACTCGAAGTTTCGGGCCACCTGATGAGACCAAACCGGTCTACTTTAGGATACCGGCTGCTTCAGCCTGTCGTGGGATCTTTGGACTCACCGTGAAAAAAGGGGCTAACAGAATCGTAACATAGTCGTAGACCGGCTATGTACAATGACAATTTAAATAAATATATATGAAACCCACAGGAAGATTGAGAAGATTGGGAACAAAAGGACAGGATTTCTAGTTAGTCGGCTGGAGGTATCCCCCCCCCCCCCCGCCCGCGAACCACTCACCGGCTCTAATCACGCCGTCCGCCGACCATCTCAGTGCATCAAGTCAGCGTGCTCACAATCATTTTTTTTTTCTTTTATTATTTTCTTTTTTTTTTCTTTTTCTTTTTTTTTTATTTTTATATATACATATATATGTATATATATATATATACATATATGTATACTCGTTTTTTTTTTTTTTGTTAATTAACTCTTTCTTTGTATAGAAAATTTTCTTTTTTAAAGTCAGAATAATTTAATGAACAAAAGAAAAACCACAGTTAAATAAAAAAAAAATGAAGCAAAATATACTCCTATATTATGATATTTAACATTTATTATTAATTTGTTTTTTGTTTTGTTTTTTCATGTGCCTAATACACAGGTTCTATTTATAAAAATGACATATCTTAATACAATATTTCTTTTTCTTTGTGCATATTTTTTTTGTTTTTTTTTTTTGCATACTTAATTTTCTCTATAGACTATTCTTATTTCCATACAAAAAGGCAATAGAAACATTATGTAATTTCTCTCTTTTAACATCATTAACATTGACAAAAAAAAAATTAACACAAAATCCAAAGGATTCATTTATTTGTATATCTGAATAGGTTATAACATACGTGAAAAGAAAAATAAATTCTAACCAAAAAGAAATTACATCATATTTCGTTGCGTGAATCATAAATCCCAACAGGATATGATTTAGTTTTGAACAAGCTTAATAATAATGGTACTAATTATGCAGTAATATAATTCAATTGTAACCCTATACCTAATAGTGAGTTAATAAACCCTGATTAAATTTACATTTTTTTTATAAAAAAAACCATATAAAAAAATATACTATGTATAACCTCAATTTTTTTTTTCTTTTCTTCAAACTAAACTAATAAAAAAAATTAAATCTTCACTTAACTTTATATAATCCTGAGTTGGCGGATGAGTCAGGTGGTTTTCCTCAGGGAATCCCTCGGAGCGGTACCGTAAAGGTAACAGTACACCATCATCCTTACAGCTTGCGTTTGGTGATCTGGAAATGCTTTTTTTTTTTACTTGTTTAACTTTTAATTAAATTACGATCTAATATTTAAATTTTCTTTATATATATTTTAATTATAATGCAATATTTTTATTGTGTTTTTGTTTTATTTTCTTCTCTGAAAACTAAATATTACTAGTATTTTGTATCTTTATATACTATAGTAATTGAAAATCTATTTTATTTTATGTTATTATTATTATTATTATTATTATTATTATTTTTTTTTTTTCATTACACTTCATTTGCCTTAAATCAAAATTAAGAAAAAGAAGAATATATACTATATATTTACGTTTAGTTAATTTATTATTATTACCAACAAGAAAAATATGAACTAAATTTTGAGGTGGATTTTATACACATTACACATTTTTTTTTTTCTTTTAAATAAAATTTCTTTGTTTTTTCTTCGTCTTTTTTTTGTTTTTCTTTTTATTTATTTAGATACATATATAATTGAATGAATTGAATTAGGAATATAAAAAATATATTATAAACACGAGAGTTTCACTTTATAAATTTATTACCAATTTCAATGTTTCACAATATTATTATATTTTTATAAAATATTTGTTCATAATAATTTTATTATTATATTTTATAATATAATTGTTCACAATAATTTCAATAATTTTATTATTATATTTTATAATTTAATTGTTTTCAAAATTCAATTCTATTTTTATTTAAATTCGGCATCTAAGAAACTACAACAAACTTTTACTGAACCTTTTATTACTTATAACATCCACAAATTAATCCGTTCAAAATTTAAGTAACTAGTCCGTTTGAGAATCAAGATCAGAATAAATTTTATAATTTAATTTTTATATTCATCTATCCCTAAATTTTAGTTGTTTATCTTAAGATTGGAATTCCTAATTGTTTATTTAAAACGGAATTCGCATTTGTTTATTTTATAATGGAATTTGCAAGATTTGTAAAAATGTATTTCGCATTTACTATTACTAATAATTAAGCAAATTCTTTGTTGTAATAAGAAAGCATTGATTGTAAAGCTGTGCTTATTAGCAAAAATCATTGTTTGAAAAATTGCGCGTGATACATATAAAAATAGTACGGAATTAAAAGAATAAAAGAATTAGATTTTTAATATAATACTTATATGTCGTTGCTAATTTGATCTATAAAATATCATGCGAATAATAAAAGAATATGAGGATGATGGTTACTATATGTATGTGACTCCCCCATCCTTAACTTCGATGTCCTCATCGTTAACTTTAACTTTTTTGATTGCGCTTTAAAATTTTAGGGATAATGATATTTTTTTGTTTTAATTTAATGTACAATAAAAGTATTATTATTATTATAGCAATTATTATTATAATATCAAGTGTATGATTTACAATATTTGTTTTTCTTATTACATACATTGATCTGTTCTAAATTTTCTAAATGTAATCTTTTACATTTTCTATTTCTGGTTTAATAACGATAGATTTTACAATTTTTATTTCATTATTTATAAATTTAAAATTGTTCAAAGTTTCTGTACTTATAAATTTTTTTCCATAAATATCAATAGAACAATTACTAAATTTTATTAAATTATTTCCTGTAATTTTAATTTTATCTTGATTACAGTTTTGTAATAATAGTGTTTCTTCGATATTAATTGTAATGATAATTCCAGGGGTATCTGATATTATTTCTCTAATTGAATTTTTCTGATAAGAACAATTTTCAATTTTTGTTTTAAATAATTCTTTTACACATTTATCTTCAATAATTTTATAGGTAAAATCTAATAAAGAATTTTTACATTTTATGAATTTTTCAGGTATATTTATAATTTGTTTATTATTTAAATTTGGAATAGGATACAATCTTATTAATTTACAATTTTCTTCAGAATATACTAGTTTTTGGATTATAATAATTATTATATTATGATATCCAAACAATTTTACTTTTAAATTTTTAATTTGATCTATTGTCAATTGTGAAATTTCTTCTTCTGTTAATAAAGACATATCTAATATTTCTTGTTTTGATAGTATAATAGTTTGACTTACTTTGTAAATGTAATTATAGTAAATAACTAATTGATTTAATGTATTATCTTCAATAGATTTATTGTTGAATTTCCTACTTATTTCATTATAATTAAATTCATTTTCTTTCAACAGTTTTATTAGTTCTTTATTATTTTGATTAATAGTTTCACATAAATTTTTAAATTCGTTTTCAATTTGGTTATTAATAGTAATCTGTTCGTTTATTTGTTTTACTATATTAGCTGTATTATCGTCGTCATTATAAATAGATTTCATTATTTCTTCTTTATCGTCACTTGTTATAGTTCCAAACAAAAAGCTTTCTATATTACCAACAAAATTGAATAAACCTCTTTTATGGCGTTTAAAAATTGTGAGTAGTTTTTCGATTTGTTTAATTTTAAAATTAATAATATTATTTCTAGGGATATTTTGAGTAAATATTTCAAATTCATTTTGCAAAACAGATATATTAATTTTATGTATGAATACGTCATAATGGTCAATTGGTTTTACTTCTTCTAGTTGTACATGAATAAATCCATTTGTAACGAAGTTACATGTTACCATCACTCTATATATAAAATATAAATAAAAAGAAAACAGAAAACGAAATTTTTAAATATATGCGCGACATCTATTTTTAAACTGCGCAGAAAGCTTTTCTATTTTAAAACTTTTAGTTAAAAACGTAACCGGAAGGAAGTTGAAAAAAATAACTGACATAGAAAATTCTAGAAAAAGCTTAAAGTTGTAATTTTTTTTAAAACGCGTAATTCTAAAACAGTATAAATATAGAGCCGATTTTCATATTAGATTCATTCAGACGCGGCTCTACCTTAAGGGCAAATGGGGCAGTGCCCTACAAAGAATTTCACCTTAAATTGCATAAAATTAATTATAATAAATTTAAAATTACATAAAAAAAGTAGAGAAAAATCAAAAATAATTTCCTGTAAATTGTTCAAAGTACATGTGTACCGATGCAAATATATGCAAAGAGAAGTGAAATATAATATATATGTATATATTACAACAATATATATTATGTATATGTACATACATGATACAATACATATGGTTCAAAATATTTCAATTCTCTTTGTATAATATTCTTTTTGTATGATCAATAAAATCATAGTGATCATACTCAATGGGGCAGTTTAACAATAGCCCTATAAATGAGTATTATTTCATATATTCGTGTATGAATCATTCTCTCTCTTTATTCATTTTTGTTCAGAAGAAATTTATGTTCATGGGGCAATTTCAGTTCTGCCCTTAAATTGAGAAAATGTTGTGTCTTACCAAGTAACAATACAACACAAATTTGTCTCATAATTTTCTTTCTCATAGGATTTACATGGTAAAAAATTTACATCTCATTATAAATTTTTCACCTTAAAATTATATTTGTAAAAATTGTTATGAATTTTAAAAACAATAGATATTCATATTATTTTTATTCATTAATGATATTTATTTTATTATAATTATATTATTTTTTATAATTAATAATTTTTTTTCCATTATAAATTATCAATTTTACTCCATTTATGAAATTCGTTTCATATATTACAATGAGAAAATATTAATTTGGAACAATTTATTAAATTTTATAAACTTTTTGAATCAATTTTCAATAAATTTTTTTACAATTTTCTGATGATTTAATATTTATATGAAATTTTTTACCATGTACATAAATGTGTTAATGATACATGTTCGTTTTTCTTCCGTTTCATCTATACAAACTGTATGATTCGTTTATACCACGGGGCTGCTGGTTGATTGCCCAATGTTGTAAACATACAAATAGAGTACATTTCTTCTTTTCTATTCATACAAAATAATGTTGGTTCTCTTCTCATTATCTCAATTTTTTCTAATCCAACCCAACATATTGTTTAAATTTTGTTGTTTTTTTTTGTATAAATTTTATTCATTGCACATAGAATTCACTCATTCTTTTTGTTTTAAATTTTTATATGGAAGGATTATGACTTCCTAACTTTAAGATGTTATATCTTGGGCTATGTTCTATTAATTTGAGTAAAATAAGAAGTACTATTTAAGGAAACATTTCACCTATGTAAATAAATGAGTTGTCAGGAGTAGGAGTAGGGATAAATTTTTTAATTTAGTAGAATAAATTTTACCAACAAAATTGTATAAAAGGATTAAATTTTTTAAGCTCTGTACATATGTACATAGGTATGTATATGTATATATGTATATATTTTTGAAAAACATAATTTTGTGTCTTGTAATGGTATTATCTACATAGTATTTAGATTTGTTCCTTTAAATTAGGCAAAAAAGAATATATTTTCAGTCAAAAATATTTATTAGGCTTTCAAAAATACATAACAAAAATTTTCAACCGTGAACTGAGAAAATAATACAAATACATAATTCCTTACAAAATCTTCAATGATATGATTTAGATTGACACAACTATTTTAAGTTTTAAAATAAAGTTGAAAAACAAATTTAAGAAAAGGGATTTTTGTCTAAATATAAATAAATAAATAATATATAAAATATAAGGATTCTAAATAAAACGACATACCGGAATATTTCAAAGTGTTGAAAACCGAGCAGAAACCCAAATAAACTGTCTCCACAAAAAACGATGTTTCTGAGCATTTTTTTCTACAACTTTCGAATCCTAAGCATTGATGCGCGTAGTTTTTTCGGTGCTTTACAACTCGCGTCTTATCGAAAGGATCTTTTGCATGTCAGAGGTAGTTTCGTAGAGAATAATAAGAAAAATACCTTGCAAAAATTTCAAAACAATCGGATAGGAGAGTCCGGATATTTCCAAGTTGAAAAACGGATTTTTCAGAAAAACGTGTTAACATTGATTCTAATGCTAATATCCTTGAAACCTTAAGCAGCCCCACCATTTGATTTCCCCACGAGCCGCCACTGGATTCATTACAGTTTTGGCTTCTGAAATAGTTATAGTAAAAAAGTGAAATAAAAGTAAGTAAGTAATAAATCAGGTACACGTAAATATTTATTATTCGAGCTAGGTTTCCTGTAAAATCTATTCTCAACCAGTTAGGCTTCCGTTTGAAGTAGCTAACAGTAGGCAGAACGTTTCTACGTCCACTCAGTATATCTTAGAGTTGGTAGAAACTAGTATTGCGTCCAGATAGCTATTTTCAAGACTTACAATTTACCCATTTATATACTTTTTGTTTCACTTATAATTTTTCAAATAATATACATATATATATTTATAATTTTTCAAATTTTAGGACTATTAGTTTTAAGAACTCATTAAATTGTTAGTTTTAAGAAATTATTGAATTGTCAATTTTAAGGACTTATTTCATTGTTAGTTTTAAGATTTATTTCATTTAATAAAATAATTGAATTTTTGTTGTTATAAAGAAAAGTTGTTATTATTCACATCCTTAACGACGTAAAACTTGACCCTGGAGCGACTGAGATATCCGCATAATAACGTCGTTATATAAATTTTGGCGCCCGAGCAGGGACTTTCAGAATTAAAACATTTTTGAAAGTCATTCAGGAATTTACTTACTAGAAAATATTAAAATGCCAGGAAAAAGGAATGTTAAAAACACTAGCTTCAGTTGGGTGTATGGATTAAGGAAAAAGGATTTGATGAGTGAATGTTCATCCAGAGGACTCACAACTAAAGGGACTGTAGAGCTACTAAGAGACCGATTAGTTAAATATTTAAAAAAACATAAAGATTCTCCAAATACACAAGATGACAACCCAGCCGAAATTATTTTATAAGCTGAATCAAATTCAACCTTATATTTAGAATTTGAAGATGTTCCAGTTTCCCAAATACCTGTATCTCAACCAACAAATTCACCACCAATAGTAACGAACACATCTATGCAACATCAAAACTTTTTAACAACGATGTCACCAACAACTGTACCTTATTATATGCAACCAATATACACCACGGCAGAAACACAAATGCCTATACAGTATCCTCAATATAACAACACTAAAGATAGTAAGGATCCAGTAAATTTTATAGCTGATGGTGATATAGTAGATAAAGACCCGCTCAACTTTATTGAAAGAGTTGAAGAACTAGCAGAATGTTATGGTATACCTTTGGACAGACTTATTAAAGCATTACCGGAGTTACTTACACGAAATGCTTTGATGTGGTATCGTAATAATAAGCAAAATTGAAAAACATGGAACAATTTCATAGAAGATTTCAAAAGTTTCTTTCTTCCACCAAGATTCCATATACAGTTGGCTGATAACATACGAACAAGGATTCAAAAACCTGGAGAACGAACCAGAGACTATGTGACTGCTATACAATCAATGCAACGATGGCATGATGGATCAAAAGAAGAAAAACTAGAAAGAATATATCAAAATTTGTTACCAGAATACAAATTATACATTAGGCCTAAGGATTTTAAAGAATTGGGCGAAATGCTGAAATTAGCTGAAGAATACGAATAAATTAAAAATGAAGAAAAGAACATAAAACCAAAAATCGACAATAGACCACAACGTTATAATCCACCTTTACATCAAATAGGAATGTAAAATAGAGCAGAATGTTGCTGGAGATGCGGTCAAAGAGGACATATCCGCATAAATTGCAGAAATCCACCTAAACTATTTTGTTCAAGATGTGGTAAATCAGGAATGTTAACTAGGAATTGTCAATGTTTCAATAATCGGGGAAACATAAATGGGGTGACGAAAGAAAGGGGCAATTCATCATCCCTCGAACAACAGCCCCAGAAATAGTTGAAAACTTAGATCCAAGATATTTTATAAATATTATTATTTGTCAAAAACAATATACAGCTCTTATAGATTCAGGCGCAGGTTTATCATTTATAAATAATAAAATAAGGACAATATTTAAACAAAAAAACTTATTATCAACAAAATGTTCTAAAAATGTGACCGTAGCCAATGGTAAAAGTGCAGAAGTTAAAGAATGCTATAATATAACAGTGGAATGAAGAAAATATAAGTCAAAAATTTTATTACCTACCAGGTTTAACAGAAGAAATTCTCCTAGGAGCAGATTTTTTACATAATACTGAAACTCAAATTATAATCAGAGGAAAAGATATTACTAAGAAACATATACAACAAAAGAATCACAATAATCAGGCTTATGCTCTCAAAACACCATCAGAACTTACAACTGAAGAAACCATCGAATTTACAAAGTTAATGGAAGAGTATGCTGAAAAATTTAAAGTTGTACAAGGAAAAACACCTCTTGGAGAACATCATATTAAAATGAAGAATAATAATCCATTTAAACAACGATATTACCTCAGGAATCCAGCTATGCAAAAGGTAATTGATGATGAAATAAATGAATTATTAGAAAGTGATAAAATTGAACCATCAAGAAGTCCATATAGTTCTCCAATAGTTTTGGTTCGTAAAAAGCAAGGTACTTGGAGATTATGTATAGATTATAGAGTGTTAAATGAGCAATCTATAAAGGATGCATACCCTTTACCTCAAATAAATCACATATTGGACAAACTCAAAGGTGCATATTTTATTTCTACTATTGACTTAAAAAATGGATATTGGCAGATACCATTATGTTCAGAATCTAAGCAATTTACAGCATTTACAGTACCAGGAAGAGGTTTATTTCAATGGAAAGTTATGCCTTTTGGATTACACTCTGCTCCTGCAACGTTTCAAAGAATATTGGATCAAGTAATTGGACCAGAAATGGAACCAAATGCTTTTGCATATTTGGACGATATAATTATTGTGAGTAAAAATTTTCATGAACATACAATACACATACGTAAAGTTTTTGACAGACTTCTAAAAGCAAATTTAAAAATAAATACTAAGAAAAGTGAATTTTTCAAAACAGAAATTAAATATCTTGGACATATAGTTAATAGAGATGGTATTTCAACAGATCCAGATAAAATAAGAGCTATACAAGAACTAAAAGTGCCAAACACAGTGAAAGAATTGAGAAGATTTCTTGGTATAGTATCTTGGTATAGAAGATTTGTGCCTTCATTTTCAGATTTAACTGCTCCTTTAACTAGCTTACTGAAGAAAAAGAATAAATAGAAATGGGAATAAAAACAACAGTATGCATTCAACAGATTAAAAACAAAACTAACAGAAGCTCCAGTGTTATCGTGTCCAGATTTCACACAAAGATTCATTTTACAAACGGATGCAAGTCACGAGGGCCTAGGCACAGTTTTATATCAGGAAATAGTAATACAGAGAAAGTTGTAGCTTATGCGAGTCGAACTTTAAATGAACATGAAAAGAAGTATTCAGTCACTGAAAAGGAATGTCTAGCTGTCATTTGGGGTATAAGGAAAATGAGACCGTATTTAGAAGGCTATAGTTTTACCGTCATTACAGACCACCAGGCCTTACGTTGGCTCCATACGCTTAAAAATCCCTCAGGAAGATTAGCCAGATGGGCATTAGAGTTACAACAGCATGATTTCGATATAAAATACCGGAAAGGCAAATTGAATGTAGTAGCTGATGCGCTATCCAGACAACCACTACCAGATACTGAAGAAATAGAATTATATAATATTAACGCTGAATATAAATGTTCATGGTATATGAACAAATTAAAAACTGTAAAGGAAAATCCAGAAAAAGAACCAGATTATTGCGTTATTGAAAATAAATTATACAGGAAATTCTATAATGTTGATAATGAAGACACCGGTCCAGCATGGAAATTGTGTGTAGCAAAAGATTTAAGACAACAGGTTTTACAGGAGAATCACGACAATGTCACAGCAGGACATTTAGGCAAACAACAGCACGTATCTCTAAATATTACTATTGGCCAGGTATGTTTAGAGATATAACGAAATATGTGAAAAGTTGTAAATCATGCGCTCAATATAAACCTGTGCAGAAACCACCAGCAGGAAAAATGTTCTCAACAATTTCTACACAACCATGGGAAGTGGTAAGTTCAGATTTTATAGGATCGTTACCACGATCAAGCAAAGGTAACACGATGATATTGGTTTTTCACGACAAGTTCACAAAATGGACGGAATTTATGACAATAAGAGACGCTACAATTCCAATTTTAATTAAAGGTTTTAAAGAAAGGATTCTTTCTAGATATGGTTGTCCCAAAATATTGATTACAGATAATGGACAACAGTATGTTAGCAAAAAGTTTAAAGAATTATTAAACGAATACCAGATAGTTCAACAGTTAACACCACCGTATACACCGCAAGCTAATCCTACAGAGAGGATGAACCGTGTGATAAAGACAATGATATCACAATATATAGATACAGATAATCGAAAATGGGATGAGTATCTACCGGAACTAATGCTAGCATTAAACACCAGTAAAAGCGAATCAACTGGATATAGTCCAGCATTCCTTAATTATGGCAGAGATATTGTTTTACCAAAATGCCTGTATGAAGAAATTACGGGTAAAGTAGACAATAAAGAATCACCGCAAGAGTTAAAGACAAAATTGGAGGAAATTTATGAACTAGTAAGAATCAACTTGAGAATAGCCGTAGCAAAACAAAGCCGATATTACAATCTCAGTCGAAGTAACTGGAAACCGGTAATAAATGAACTTGTACTACGTAAAGAACACGTCCTGTCTTCGAAAATCAAAAATTTTAATGCAAAATTAGCTCCAAGGTATATTGGACCATTTATAGTAACGAAAATAGTATCACCTGTTATAGTGAAATTAGCGGAAATAAACGGAAAAGTGATAGGAACAGCTCACGTTAAAGATTTAAAACAATATTACCAACGTGAATAAAAAAAAAAGCTTTTAAAAAAACATAGAGGGGGAAAGAAAAATTCGTAAAAGAAAAAGGGATAAAACAAAACCAGAAAAGACGAAGTTATAATAATTGTAAAACAAAATGCCACTGGATAAGGATTTACTTTTAAACGCGGCAAAAGCTGCTAAGTTAAATAAAGAAAGACAAAGCAAATTAAATGAATTAGAAAAAAAGTTAAAAAATGAAAAAAATATATCTAAGACAATAAAAACAAAAATAAGACCGTGGAATTCAACAATTACAACAACATCAACTCATTCAAAATCAACAAATAATACAAAAATAAAGGAATCAACATTAACAGAAAATAGCACAACAACAGCGATACCGAAATCACCGGCAACCAACAAATCAACAGCAACATCATCATCAGCATTTAAAGCCAAATTAGTAATACCAACAAGAAAGATCTCTTTTTTTTCACCACCACAATCACCAAAGTGTCCCCGAACGCCATCACCCAGCAATAGAACAATTTCCTCGCTATCATCATCACCACCATCCTGGCCATCATCACCAAAACATCAAAATAAAACAGCATCACCACCAACAGATGTTTAATCATTATCCACATCTCCAATATCCTGGGAGATGATAGAAGAAACAAACACACCTCAAACAATTACAACACCATCAGAATTTGATACCATAGTCCAGAAAATCAAACCACATCTCCACAAAATACAGAAAGGAACATCCATAGTAAAACGATTAAATAAAAAGGCTGTACGAATAGAACGGAAAAAAAACGGAAATTATTTAATAAGATACAAAAAATTTAAAAAAATATTAAAAGTTTAAAAAAAAAAAAGAAAAAAAAAAAACAAATGAATTTTATGTATTTAAAAATAAGTTTAGTTATAAGAAATATGAATTAAATAATTTTAAGAGAAATGTAACGAAAATTAAAAAAAAAAAAAAGAAAAAAAAATACATGACATAAATGAATAAAAAACATTAAATCTTTGAAATTTTAGAAACGAAGAAAAAAAAAACATAACATTATACACGTCGTAGAAAAAAAATACAATGTAAATGAAAAAAAAAGAGAATTTTCAGTTTACAAAAAAAAAAAAAAGGAGAAAATCGGTGATAAAAAAAATGTCGAATAAGAAAAAAATGTAAACATTTTTCTTTAGCAAGTGAGGGGGAGATGTAACGAAGTTACATGTTACCATCACTCTATATATAAAATATAAATAAAAAGAAAACAGAAAACGAAATTTTTAAATATATGCGCGACATCTATTTTTAAACTGCGCAGAAAGCTTTTCTATTTTAAAACTTTTAGTTAAAAACGTAACCGGAAGGAAGTTGAAAAAAATAACTGACATAGAAAATTCTAGAAAAAGCTTAAAGTTGTAATTTTTTTTAAAACGCGTAATTCTAAAACAGTATAAATATAGAGCCGATTTTCATATTAGATTCATTACAGTTTTGGCTTCTGAAATAGTTATAGTAAAAAAGTGAAATAAAAGTAAGTAAGTAATAAATCAGGTACACGTAAATATTTATTATTCGAGCTAGGTTTCCTGTAAGATAGGTTGCGTCCAGATAGCTATTTCTTACCAGTTAGTCTCTCGTTTGAGGTAGCTAACAGTAGGCAGAACGTTTCTACGTCCACTCAGTATATCTGAAAGTTGGTAGAAACTAGTATTGCGTCCAGATAGCTATTTCTTACCAGTTAGGCTTCCGTTTGAAGTAGCTAACAGTAGGCAGAACGTTTCTACGTCCACTCAGTTAATCTGAAAGTTGGTAGTAACTAGTATTGCGTCCAGATAGCTATTTTCAAGACTTACAATTTACCCATTTATATACTTTTTGTTTCACTTATAATTTTTCAAATAATATACATATATATATTTATAATTTTTCAAATTTTAGGACTATTAGTTTTAAGAACTCATTAAATTGTTAGTTTTAAGAAATTATTGAATTGTTAATTTTAAGGACTTATTTCATTGTTAGTTTTAAGGATTTATTTCATTTAATAAAATAATTGAATTTTTGTTGTTATAAAGAAAAGTTGTTATTATTCACATCCTTAACGACGTAAAACTTGACCCTGGAGCGACTGAGATATCCGCATAATAATTAATAACGTCGTTATACATTTCCGGATTGAATAGGGAAGACTTCAAGAGCTTTTGTTGTCATCAACAGGGTGAACAAAATTAGTACTGGAAATAGAAAATTTCTTTTTACTTCTTTTGAACCTTGCTTTATAGAATGGCTTGTTATTAATTATCGCGTAATCTTTCTCAATTTTAGATGGTTGAACTTTTTTATAAATGTCATTTAATTTAAATCGTTTATGCTTTTTGATATAATTAAAATCAGGTTTTTGATTTTTTTTCGTCGCGTTAATTTTATTTAAATTATTAGATTTATTTTTAATCATATTTTTGAATGCTTCTTTTAATATTTTGTCATCTCTTTCATAATGTAAAATTTGAGGTTTCATTTTAGTAGTTGAATGGATAATACGATTATAAGTTATAATAGCTTCGACTATGGGACTTGTAAACTTTTTTTCTTCATTTGGTTTTTGATTAATTACTTTTAATTTTTCATTAAGGGTATTATGTAATCTTTCTATATCTGCATTGCTTGTCTTGTTATCTGGCGTACAAAGATGCAATTCTATATTCTCAGATTCTAGAAAATTTTTAATTGATTCTGTCTCCATAGCACTTTCTCTATCACTAATTAAAAGTTTAGGTTTTCCCATATAAAGAAATAGATTCCCTAAAGTATCTTTCATTGTTAACCAGTTCCGGTCTTTCATACGGATAACACAGGCGAACTTTGAAAATTTGTCAACACAAGTAAGATAAAATTCTCCTTTTCTAGGATACCATATATCGATATTGAATATTTCTCTAAGCTGTGTAGGGGTTTCAGTTTCTTTAAAAGGAATTTTCAGTAGTTGTCTTTCATACTTGGCTATATTGCAGACGTTGCACTGATTAATGACTTTATTAATTTCTTTTCTTAAATTGGGGTAATACAATTTTGTTTTTAATTCTTCAAAGATAGTATCGACACCTCTCTGATTATAATATTTATGTTCTTTGAGTATAATTTCTAAAATTTCATCTACATTTTATAATTTTAAAATTTGGTTTATTTTGAACATAAACCCTTTGAAAATTTTTGAATATTTCAAAATCTTCTACAAATAATGCAATAAGTTTTCCAGAAATTTCAATTCAAATATTTTTGAAAACTTCATCGGTAAAGTTTTCTTCTTGGAATGTAAAAATTTTCCTTTTACCAATTTTATTTATATTTTTTAGTTTTTTCCCTTTTTTCAATATAAGTTGTATTTTAAATACATTAAGAGGTCTTTCAGAAATTTCAATATAATTAGTATCATCTTCTGATGCACTATGTTGAGTAGCACACGTTCTGTCATTTAATTCGAGTGCATTGACCTGATGAGGTCTTGACAATGCGTCGGCAACATAATTAGTTTTACCTTTTATATACTCGATTTCATAATTATATCCTTCGAGTTTGAGTTTCTATCTCTGTAATTTGAGATTGGGTTCTTTTAAATTTGCTAACCATTGTAATGGTTTGTGATCCGTTTGAATCAAAAATTTCCTACCATAAAGGTATGGGCGAAAATATTTAGTTGCCCAAACAATAGCGAGTAATTCCTTCTCTGTTGTTGAATATTTTGCTTCATGTTCGTTTAGAGTTCGAGATGCAAAACATATAGGGTGATTATTTTGTGATAGGAAAGCTCCTATTGCATAATCAGAAGCGTCCGTTGTCAATGTAAAGGTTTTATTAAAATCTGGATATTTTAATATAGGATTGTTCTGAATAAGTGTTTTAAGTGTATTAAAAGCATTAAAATATTCTTTATCATTAATATTGAATTTTTTATTTTTCTTAAGATATATCGTCATTGGTTTTGCTATCTTCGAAAAATCTTTAATGAATTGTCTGTAATAACCTACTAATCCCAAAAATTGTTTAGTTTGTTTTTGAGTTTCTGGTATTTTATATTCTTGAATGGCTTTGATTTTATTTGGATTTGGTTTTATACCTTCAGTGGTTATAACATGCCCTAAAAATTCTGTTTCTTTCTTAAAAAATTCACACTTGTCAGGTTGAATTTGTAAATTAGCTTCTCGAAGACGCTGAAAAATTTTTTTCAAAGAAACTAAATGTTCCTCTAAACTAGTGCTAAATACGATAATGTCATCTAAATAGACGAAACAAATAGCGATATAATTAGCGAGAATAGAATTCATTAGTCTTTGAAATGTTTCAGGTGCATTTTTAAGTCCAAATGGCATACGAAGGAATTAGTAATGACCGTTATTTGTTGAAAATGCAGTTTTAGAAATATCTTCAGCTTCAATTTCGATTTGATGAAATCCTTTTGCTAAGTCAATTGTTGAGAAATACATAGCTTTTCCTAACTTGTCAAGGATATCATCTATATTTTGGATTGGAAATTTATCTTCTATAGTAACTTCATTAAGTTTTCTATAATCTATTACGATACGCCACTTTTTTTACCAGATGCATCTAACTTTTTAGGAACAATCCAAAGAGGTGAAGAATAAGGTGAGTTACTAGGTCTAATAATCCCATTGTCGAGTATTTCATTAATTTGTTTACTAACTTCTGCTTTATGAGCTTCAGGATAACGATAAGTACGAACATATGTAGATAGGTTTGTTATTAGTAGTTCTTATTTGATGCTTTATTTTATTGGTAAATGATAATTTTTTACTTTCATCGAAAAATAAATTTTAAGGTGTTTAGTTCTTATATTTTCGGGATAAGATTTAAATTCATTTTCTATAAAAAAATTAAGATCACTTTGAACTGTCATACAATAATTATTATATTCGTTTTCTTCTTGTTCTGACCAGAAAAACGGATACTTATTATTTTCAATAATAAGAATTTTTCTTGGGTAATCGATAATTACTTTTTGTAATATGTCGCTACCTAAAATACCATCGAATTTATTATTAAAATCAATAACAAAGAAAGTCATTTCATTAAACAAATTTTTAAATTCTGGTAAAGGTTTTACTTTTGCCATAAATTCACAGAAAATTTTAGTTTTATTTAAGGTTTGTATGTGGCGATTAGTTTTTATCAAACTTGAGGGGTGACAAAGGCCAGTACGAAGTATACTAACACTTGAACCAGTATCAATAAGAAATTTCAATGAAGATTTTTCAGTTTTTAGTCGAATGAATGGGAGATTGGGGGTGGATCGTTGTTGTTCGAGGCTGTAAAGTGAAAATTTTGATTTTCACCATGCTGGATATTATTACAATCAACATCCATTGGTTCTGGTACACCGTACCTTCTAACTCTAGACATTTCAGAGTTTGGATTATAATTTTGTCTGAAATTACCACTAATATTTCTAAAATTATTATTGTTATTACTTCTGAAATTATTATCATTTTTGAAATTATCATTATTTCTGAAATTATCATTATTTATGAAACTATCATTATTTCTAAAATTATTATTTCCAAAATTATTATTATTTTGATTTCTTTGATTACAATAATTATTTCTTTAATTATTATTAAAATTATTATAAGAATTATTATTAGTAGAATAATTATTGTTTCTTTGATTATGATGATTTTGTGGTCTTCTGGGATTCTGATGAATTCGTGAAAATTGATTAGGCTTTTCATCTAAATTGTATGATGATTCTCTGAGAATTAACAATGCTTCTTCCATTGTTATAGGATTTCTCGTTACAATAATACTTCGGAATGACTCTCGAAGTTTATCATGAAATTGGCGTAGAGCTATTCGTCTAACAATAGTTGCTTGACCATTAATTTGTTGATCAGATGCTTGAGGGTTTTCAAGACGATATTTATTCATAATTCTTGCAACTATACAACTATGCAACTGATACATATAAAAATAGTACGAAATTAAAAGAATAAAAGAATTAGATTGTTAATGTAATACTTATATGTCGTTGCTAATTTGATCTATAAAATATCATGCGAATAATGAAAGAATATGAGGATGATGGTTACTTATATGTGACTATATATATAAATATATACATATATGTATATATATTTTGTTTTTGCTTCATTAATTCATCAGCTTTTGTTAAGTACATTTTAAAAAAAAGACTCTTTATTTGTTACACTTATACATTAAGTTTCACATGTTTATTTTTTTTTCTTTACTTTATTTTATTTTATCCCTTTCCCTCCTTCTTTTGCTTCCTTTTTTCTTTTCTTTAATTTTATGTTACACATTTATACTGAGTTTAGCGAAATATATAACGAGGAAATAATTTATCACAAAAAAAAGAACATGGTAATGAGCAAAAAGAACTGTATCACAAATCTGGTTGTCTGGGTTTTTTTTTCTTTTTTTTTTCCTTTAAAGATTCACTTTCGACTTAATTTTTTCACTAATTTACTTTTTTTTCTTTTTTTCCAAACTAATGTCCATTAAAGAAGATTGAATTTGAACTCCATTTAATAATTTCTGGTTTTGCAACCTCTATGTATTTTTACAACTGATTAAAAAAAAATCACCACCCTGAAATTAAGAATCTTTTTATACTAATTTACAAAAAAAAAAAATGCTACACGTTGCACCCGTATATATATATTTTTTTCTCAATAAATTTTCTTTTGATTTGAAATTTCCAACTTTGAACTCTTATATCTCGGGCTGTATTGCACCAATTTGAGTCAAATAAAATGCAATAGGTCAGAAAATAGTCCAAGAATTAAAATGCATTCTTTTTTTGAGGGTCATGGTACGAAATTTTTAGGGCCCCATATAAGGGAAAAAATAGTTTTTTTTTCGAAAAATGACTTGTTTTAGATTTTACCCTATAACTTTTGCCCTAGTGAACGGATCTTCACCGTTCAAAGTTCACATAAAACTAGAGGCTTCAAGGAATATGCTGGCAAAAAATTTCAGCTTCCTAGTCGCACGGGAACATACTTTTATAAGGAGTCAAAATATGTAACATTTTGATACCTAAAATTGATTGGCGTAGGTAAAATTTAAGATTGAATGGAGTGTTAAACTGCAATTATTAATATATAAACTTTCTCATAGTTTTCTTGATATTCACTGCAATATTTAATGGTAGATTAACACAAAATAATATAAAGATAAATTTTTTTCTAAATTTAACAAAAAAAATGACGCGTTATCATTATTATTTTTCTTTTTTTTAATCAAAAAGAAATATATACGGAAACGACTAACTCTTAACAACAAAAAAAACCTTATTCTGCAGCTGACCGATACCAGACTCTACCGAAAAGTAACAGCTAAAAAAGGCAAAGAAAAAAAAAAGCCACATTATAAAAATATAGCTCCCTTATATACCCATCTGATTTCGTTTCATCTCATTCCTGATCTCTTAATTAGCTATAATGAGGTAATTGCAAGCGGCATTTACGAGATTATTACCCAGTAATGAACATGAAGGTATACGAACCATCATTGAATGTTCTAGCACAGAGCAGATACATAGAGAGGTTTACTGGCAGTACATTCGAAAATCCGCACTTTTCATAAAATTTGTTGACCTGCGCGGGGAAGTGTGAGAGACAAAAAGTTTCTACCTCTCACGAAAAAATATATGAGAAAACTTTCGTTTACTACTCATTTATAGTCACAGAATACTATTATTCATATAACAAATACATATGTACACACCTAATTCCCATTTGTCGTTCTACAAATTTTTTTTAATGCATATATTGAAATATACTGTAAATTCAACAAGAGCCAAAATATACGCATAAAAATATTTAAAAAGTATTCAACTTGTGAATTTATTTTCTAGTTTCAAACAAAAAAATTATACCTGTTTCTTCAGTACGTACATATGATATATATTTGCTGTTTATGTATCCCTTAAAATAGTATTTCAGATAAATATGTATTTCTTATTTCAAATTTTAAAAATAATTTTAAAAATTAATTTTTACATTTTCGTAAATTTTCATATCCAGAAATTTTTTTCATTAGGAAATATAAAAATTTTATCTGTAATGGATCAGGAGATCAAAATCAACAGGCATGTTATTTTATTTTATTTTACATTACAAAATATCTAATGCTGTTCTAAATATATATTTTTTACTTTAAAATATATATACACACAAGCAAACACAAGAAAAAAAATGCAATAATAAAAATATTATATTCATACATTTCTCATTTCTCATATACCATACATATCAATTATATCTTTTCCAAAAACAACAAAACACAAAAATACCATTTACGCATAAAGTAAATAATTTGTAAATTTTTTTCAATCACATATACTCTTTTTTTTTGTGCGGTGATTTAACACTCCTATCAATTCTCGACCGTTTTCGTCAAAAATCGGTTTTCAAAGTTAAATATCTCGGGACCCTATGGCCCGATTGACTTGAAATTTCTGCACAGTGTTAGGCTCGTCATTTTCTACAAAACTCTCTTTGGTACCAAAAAGATCCCTGCAACAGGGCGCGAGTTACAGGGTGCTAAATAAAAAAGTCACGCCAATCAATTTTAAGTATCAAAATGTTACATATTTTGACTCCTTATAAAAGTATGTTCCCGTGAGACTAGGGAGCTGAAATTTTTTGCCAGCATATTCCTTGAAGCCTCTAGTTTTATGTGAATTTTAAACGGTGAAGATCCGTTTACTAGGGCAAAAGTTATAGGGTAAAATACAAAACAAGTCATTTTTCGAAAAAAAACTTTTTTTTCCCTTATATGGGGCCCTAAAAATTTTGTACCATGACCCTCAAAAAAAGAGTGCACTATGGAAAATATGTGACTTTCCAACTTTGAACTCTTATATCTCGGGGTATATTGCACCAATTTGAGTCAAATAAAATGCAATAGGTCAGAAAATAGTCCAAGAATTAAAATGCACTCTTTTTTTGAGGGTCATGGTACAAAATTTTTAGGGAATATTATTATTATTATTAAAAAATAAACAACAAATTATACCTGTTCCAATTGTATGTGCAGCTGATGTATATGTTTTGCTGTTTAAAAAAACAAATATATGTACGTATGTATGTATATATCCTTTAAAATTGAATACTATTTTTTTTATTTTGAAGTGAAGTAAACTCATATATTAATTATTATTCGAAGGCATACATGTATATAACATCTCCTTATTGTTTTCTTGAGGTATCGTCAACACATACTATCAAACAATTCTTATATGGATAAATACAATGTCCTATATAATCGTTAAAGTACAAAAACATTTGATACTTTTGTAGATGATTTTGTTTAAATTTTTGATCGCTATGATTTCTGATTGCCTGGTGCAAAAAAGATTTTTAGTGCTAGAAAATTAAGGATTTTGGATCAAATTTATCAATTAAATTATTTTCTAAAAATATCATTTTGATATCAACATTATATTTGACCTGATAAACGATCAAATTTGATATGCAAATTAATAAATTTGATATGTAAATTATCATTAAAATTTATAAATGTGATCATATGCAAATTAGCTACTTGTATACTTCTTCTTCTTGAAATATACCCTCAAATCCTATGTCTTCAATTCCTCATACAAATTGGTTAAATTTTTATACTAAACCAAATGATATGTATTCTACCATATATCTGAATATGCAGTAAAGGAAAGCTGTTTCCATATGATTCTGTATAGTAATGAGAATCATGAGAATGATTGGATAGCGAGTTAAAAATATTAAAATTTCTCAAATTTTTGTTAAAATTTTCTATGTATTGTATGGAAAATAGATAGAAAAGAGAATATATTTTAAAAAAGTGAGAAATTAGGAAAAAAACTTTAAGAATAAGAAAGAGCTTAAACAGCTTTTAGATTGGAGGCCAAACGTTGAGATTGGAGGTCAACTGGTTCTGACTATTTCGCTATATGGGAATAATTAGTCTGTTATAGAATTTATATTGTCATTGGTTGTAGTATATTCCATACATTACTTAATGAGTAATGTATAGTGAGTAGGTAATATTAATATATTGGGTACTTGACACAGTGTGTGTGTGAATTAAAATTTATATAATTATTATTACGCTATTTACATGAGTAAATAGGTCGTAATGAAATATATATGGGTCAATTAATATACAAGAAATTTTATATGGGCTAATTTATGGGTATTACCATTACCATTACATGTATTTTGGTTATAAGAGATTTTTAAAAATTTGAATTTTAAAAGGTAAGTTGAAAATAAGAAAATTTTGATGAAGAAGAAAAAAAAAAATTTAATTCGAGTAGTTCTCTTATGTTTTCTATAAATCGCGTAATTTTTAAAATATAAAAAAAATCACGCCATTTACAGAACAATGTGATGGATTATAAATTTTGTTGCGCGTGTGCAACGGATATTAAATTACAGTTCATATATTGGAATTTTAAGTTGCAATTTTTGGAATTGCATACCAATTTTCCAATATGAACTGAATTAATAATTTTTAATGTACAGCCACCTGCATTTTGTACAGTGGTGAACAAAAAAAAATTGACTCATCTAGAAAAAATTATATAGCTGTCGCAACATTCAGCAATGTAGAAAACAAATATTTTTTTCTTTTTATAAGACTTAGAAAAAATTTGTAAGATTAAAATTTTTTTTTTTTTTAAATCTTTACTTCTGACACCAGTTGTTATGGAATGAAACACTCTTAATCAAGTCTTGACTACTAATGATTTTATTTCAATTTTTAATTCTAGATCTAAGTTACAATATTCTTATCTCTAAAATATTTGAATATAATATTATGCTGATTAAGCATAAACAAATAATATGTAGATGATACATTGTATGAGATTCTTAGCATAAACAAATGTTAGTTAATACATTGTATGGGATTTTACATTGTATGAGATTTGTATTCAAAGAATTTATTTAGCTGACTACGCAGAATGCAAGTGTTCAAGTAAGAAATTGAAGTACGAAGTTTTATGTTAGAAAAATGTGATTAGGACAGGGTGTACATAACACATCCAACGGTTTAAAAGTGATTCAGTTTTTTTCTTAATATCTCGCTCTTGCGCCACCTAGGAAGTTCATACAAAAGACATTTTAATGGCCGCGTCTCAAGACGTCACATGGTATGGTCATGGCTTCGATACGTCCAGTAGTTTATTAGTGATTCCGTTTTTTTAAATATTGTTACAAAATTGGACTTTCGAGCAAAAACAAAATAATTCCCCAAGAGAGCGGAAGAAGAAACTTTATAAAAAGAAGGTTAAAAGAAAGAAAAATAAAGCGTCCGAGAGGGATTTTTGAAAAGACAAAAGCAAAGGAGAATGTAGGTGAAGGGACAGAGCTGTAATAAAATAAAATAAAACACACTGTTTATAATTTAACAAAATTTTCTATTGTTTATTAAAAAAAAATAAAGAATTTACAATATTACAATTCCTATATAGCAAATTGAAAAAAAAGTAATCGAATAAACAAAAAATTGCGTAACTATTAAAAAAATATGGCGGCAGAAGGGAAAAACTTAATGTAGGAAAAAAAGTAAAATAAAAGAAGAAGAAAATGGAACTAAGTACAAAAATTAATAATTATAATAGTAAAAAAAAAAAGAAGAAAATGGAGCTGATTATAAAAGTAAAAAAAGAAGAAAAAGAAAATGGAACAGAGTAAAAAATTACTAATTATAAAATGAAATTGTGAGAAAGTGAATGAAGTGAGCTCAGTAGGAAAAGTAGACGACGAAAAAACGTGTGTAGAAGTGAAGTGAGAAATCTGCTTGTTTAGCCTATGGTAACTCAAAAAAAAAAAATATATATGAGAAGGCAACCCTGATAAATTTAAATCAAGTTAATCACAAATTTAGTATTTTTGACGGATAATTTTGTTTTAATGTGTGGCGGAAAGAAAAACTTGTAATTTAATCTTTTGAGTAAAAGTACGTCGCGCGTGAAATTAAAATGATAATAAAATATTTAAAAAAAATAATAATAATAGAAGAGTGGAAAAAATAAACTTTGAACACTTTGAAAAGTGAAACTATCGTAGGAGTTTTTGATGGTCTTTCTTTTATAGTGTTTTATAAAATTCGCGAATTTTCTATGGAATTAATTGTTAGATTTCCAGTGAGGTAAAATTATTCTTTTACTCTCACTGGTAAATCTTCAATTTCTTTGCAGAAAATTCGCGAATTTATTGATTTTTTCCTATCGTTTTTGTTGTGTTCATGTAGTGTTGTTTTTGTGTAGTGATTTACCATTGTGCTCGGATTTTTGTTGTTGCAAAAAAAAATTTTAAGTGTGTGCTTTGTTGTTTTTGTGTTGTGTTTATTTTCCCTTTTTTGTTCTTTTACCTCCTTTAATCATTTTATTTATTTTTTTTTAGGATTAGCTGTATTTAATAGGGGCTTCTGGTTTGCGTCACAGAAAGTCATATACTCTGAGAGTGGCTTCGATACGTCCAGCCATTGCCATTTGCTTCGAGTTTCCAAGCCTTTTGGAACTTTCTTTGAATGGCAACCTAACTATGAATCGTCCGTCATTATCTCTCTGTGTTGTTTGGTTGTAATATTCTTCACAACGGATTTCTGCTGCACTCATAAGTTGTTGTGTGGTAATTGGTTCGTCTATATTCCAAAATTTTTCAATTTGCTCTGTCAACTTGGTTTCATCATGTACACAGATTCCACATATCTTAGCTTTAGAAGTGGTTCGGTGGTTGACCTTTCCAGCAAATATCCAACCCTGTGTGGTATTTTGTAATGTAGGAGCGTGGTCTCCCAATTTGACTTGACCAATTGCTAATAAATCAAAGTACAGTTCTGCTCCAATAAGCATGTCAATACTTCCTGGTTTATAAAATTCTGGATCTGCAAGGGGCAGGTTTTTTGGTACCTTCCAACTATTTGTATTTAGGTGCACTGAGGGCTGGTCTGTGGTGATTTGTTTCAAAATATATGCTTCTATATTAGCTGTGAATCCACTATAGTTTGATTGTATTGTTAAATTGACCTTATCACTTATTGTTTGATTGTTTCGGCCAATTCCTTGTACATGCATTGGATCCTCTTGTGGTTTGAATTTTAATTGCTTAGCTAATTTTTGAGTTATAAAGTTGAGTTGTGATCCTGTGTCCAGCATTGCGCGGCATTTTATCTTCTGACCGGTGTGAGATATTACGCCAAGCTTTACTGTACTCAGTAGCACATAATCTTCATGTTGATCAATAACTTCAGCGGCTAATGTGGTAGCCACATCTTGTGGTTGTGAGCTCGGTTTTGGTTGGTTGGTTTTCTTTTTATCTTGTTGACCCTTGGTGGATCTTAATTTAGTGGTTTGATTGTCTTCAATGTGAACCAATATATTGTGTTTTTTGGAACACTTTGTACATGGTCTTAATGTGCATGTGTCTGCCCTATGACCACTTCTCATGCAGTTAACGCATAGCTTAGCTTCACGTAAAAATTGATACCTTTCACCTGGTGATTTGGCTAGGAATACTTTACATGCATACAATGCATGGTCTTGAGAACATATGGCACAACCATTTCCCTTTATCGCTGAAGTAATTGATGCAATCCTGGTAATTGATTTGTCCTTGGTAAAAGTTCGTGAGCCTGCTGCTTCTAAAGACTGGAATCTAGATTGCAGGAAGTCTAACACACTTTTCAGTTCATGTACTTCTTTAGGTTTTTTCAATGATTGTTCGTATAGTGTCATTGTATTAGCATCGACCTTTTTGAGCAAAATATGAACTAGTATAGGGTCCCATGAATCTACTGCTATTCCCAGATTTTTCAGTACTAGTAAGCATTCTCTCGTCACGCCATGCAACGATTTCAATCCATTAGCGGATTCTTTATGACAAATGGGTTGGCTGAACAATTTATTTAAAAACGTTGTTACCAATAATCTTTTGTTCTCATATCTTTCACATATGAGATTCCACGCATCATCATAGTTGCTGTCACATACAGGCAAATGCTTAATTAATTGTTGTGGTTCTCCTGCTAGATTACTAATCAGATAGAACATTTTCTCTCCACCACTCATATTTTGGTTGTGTATAAGTTGAGTGTATAGATCTCGAAACTGAGTCCATTTTGAATAATCTCCTGTAAACGTAGGAATGGTTATTTTTGGTAACTTAAGTTGACTAGTGGAATTTTCCCTCTTAGCTGTTCCTTTCATGCCTTGCAAATTCGATGTTATTGAAATCAAAGTGTCTTGTAACCAATCTTCCAGTTCGAGATAATATGTAGCACTGTAGCCATTTGGCTCATTTTCTCGTGCTAATTCCCATATTTTTTGGTCTAAGTGCCGCATTTCATTTGCGTACTGATGTAGCAAACTGATTTTATATTCTAAATACGCGGCTGCCTGCTGGGATAACTCTTTTGCCTCAATGTCTTCAAGAAAATGGGTAATATTTCGCATAAGTGCCTTTTGTTTTTGGACCATAGTCAGAACTGGATCATTGTTTTCATCTTCGTTTTCAAACGTAAATGATACTGCTGACCTTGTGCTTGTTGTGGCATCATTCTTTTCATTTTTTTGTTGATGAGAATCTGTGTCATCAAATTGTTGTAAGGCCTGAATAAGTTCTTTCAACTTGTCTCTTCTAGCCTTAACTTCATTAAAGAAGTCTTTAGTGCAGTATTCTGATGTTTTATCGACTTCGAAGGAGGTAGAAAGTTTTTCGTGGTTTTCTTCAAAAACAATCCAATGTTATTCAAGATTATTTAACCTTGTTGTTAGATAAGTTTGGGTCTTTCTATGTAATGAATCCTTCTTGAAATTTATCAACAAGCGGTTGATTTCAAATCCTATATCACTTTGCTTTGCTAATAATGCCTCCATCATGTAGCCTAAAATCACGTCGGGGTCACCAAATGTTTATTGTGAGAGATGCTTTTATCTTCCACAGTGTATTTCGTAGCCTAAGTACTCAACTTATGCTAGAAATTAGATTAGATTAGATTATAAGGGGCTATTATTGCACTTCGACCAATAGAGATCTTTTGTACCGCCCGTGCTTCTTATAGATCTAGGCTTTTGATAAATCCTAGGATTCTATTAGAAGGTGCGCACCAGATTTCCTCAGGTTTGAGAAAAGGCTGATGCATGTAGCACATTCTTTTGGAGGCCAATGCTTCGCATTCACACAGAATGTGTTTTGAGGTTTCCTTGTCCTCCTTGCAGAATCTGCATTTGTCATCCTCTTGTAGACCTATCCTGCTTAGATGGTAATTTAGTGGACAGTGTCCGGTAAGGAGACCTGTGATGGTCCTTAGCTCCTTTCTATTGAGGTTGAGTAGTTTCCTGGAAATATTAGCTGAAGGCGAAATGAATTCCTTTGCTTGTATATTTCCAGGAGTTTCTTTCCATCGGGAGATGCATTTTGCCATTTCCCATTTTTTTATATTGTTTTTTGTGTGACTCCTAGGCAGACCGCAGAAGGGTTCTGGTCCAAGGAAATTAGAGTCGGCACCTTTTTTCGCTAGGGAGTCCGCCAACTCATGTCCTTTGAAGCCTTCGTGTCCTGGGATCCACATTAGGTATACTTTATTTGTCCTAGCTAGTGTTTTAACAGTTTTTAGGCATTCTAAAACCAGTCCAGACACAATTTTGTGTGAGTTTATGGCTTTAAGTGCTGCCTGGCTGTCTGAAATTATGTAGACTGTGGCTTTATTGAAGCCTTTCTTTAGGCACTCAGTAGCACACATGTCAATAGCAAAAATTTCAGCTTGAAAAACTGATGGATATTTTCCCAGGGATTTGTATAGGCTCCTTTTTGGACCTACAACCCCTGCTCCAACCCCCAGTTCAGTTTTTGAACCATCTGTGTACCACACAGAGGCACCTCTGTCGAAGGTTATTTTGTTATTGCGCCAAGATTGTCGATCTGGAAACAGCACTTTGAACGGCTTTTCAAAGTTATAAACTGTTTCTATTTCGTCAGTCACTTGACTGATTTGATGATTCTTAAATTCTTCAAGAATTTTAAGATTATGGGTGAGATTACCCGCTTTCAGTCCTCTATTTCTTTGAAATTTTAAAGCCCAATTTAGTGCCTCCTTCTCAATTTGTATATTAAGAGGTGGCAAGTTGAGCATGGCTTCCAATGCTGCCGTTGAGGTGGTTTTAAGAGCTCCTGTAATACTAAGATAGGCTAGTCTTTGTATTTTGTTGAGTCTATTCTGTACTGGTTTTTGCTTTGTCTTTGGCCACCATATGCCTGATGCATATGTTACCATGGGTCTTATGATGGCTGTATAAGACCAATATACCATTTTTGGTCTTAGTCCCCAAGTTTTGCCAAAGAGTCTGTTACAATTCCATAAAGCTAAGGTGGCTTTTTGTATGGAACTATTAATATGTTTGTTCCAAGTAGGTTTGCTATCCAGGATTACTCCTAGATATTTGGTTTCACTCGAAAAAAGAATTTGTGTTCCTTTAAGAGAAGGTTTCTTCAAGTTGAGTTTCCTTCTTCTTGTGAAAGGAACTATAACTGTTTTTTGAGGATTAATGGATAATCCTTCCTTTCAGCACCAGTTGTTAATATGAATTAGTGCTTGTTGTAGTTGCATGGAGATTGTTTCATCGTCCATGCCTCTAGCCATCACCACCAGGTCATCTGCATATCCCTGTGCTTCAAATTCTAGAGAGTTGAGCTCGTATAGTAGATCGTCAATGACTATGGACCATAGCAAAGGTGATAGTACCCCACCTTGAGGGCATCCTTTGATGGCTTTAACAGTCACTGATATATCTCCCAACGTAGCCTCAATTTCTCTTTGATTTAGTGTAGCTTTTATCCATTTTGTTGTTAAAGGTTCGCAACCTTTATTTTTTGTTGCTCTTTCAATTGATGTGAACGAGGTATTATCAAATGCTCCCTCGATATCTATGAATGCGCTTAGCGCAATTTGTTTTGTATCCATAGTCTTGTTCAGCTTATGAATTAAACTATGGAGAGCAGTAAGTGTTGATTTTCCTGCCTGATAAGCAGGATAATTAATACGCTATCTCTAATATGCTGATCAACTATTTTCTCCATTGTTTTGAGGAGAAAAGAGCTTAGACTAATTGGTCTGTAAGACTTTGGTTGGGCATCTGGTCTTCTGCCCACCTTAGGTATAAAAATGACTTTCGTCTTCCTCCATGGTTTGGGAATGTGTCCCAATCTGAAGCTTGCTTTGAATAGTTTTTCCAGGTTTGAGATGATCTGCTTAGCCCCTTTTTGCAGGAGCACTGGGTATATACCATCACCTCCTGGTGCTTTGTATGGTTTAAAGTAATTTAGAGCCCATAATATTTTTTCCTTCGTAAATATTTTGCTAGCAAGACTATATTCTCTGCCCGAGACTATGGTGTGAGTCTCTTGCAAAGTAAGATCGCTTTCTAGTTTTGTTGAACCAGGAAAGTGTGTTCTTAGTAATAGTTCTAAGGTTTCCTCCTGATCCAGAGTGTATTCTCCATTAGGTTTTTCTAATAAGCCTATTCCATTGGAGTGTACTTTTGAAAGAATCCTGTGAAGTCTTGCTGTTTGAGGTAGTTCTGTTACACTCTCACAGAAGCTTCTCCAGGTGTTTCTTTTTGATTTCCTCAGTGTTTTATTGTATTCTGTTAAGGCCTTTTTGTACTTAGCCCAATCACCGGTACGTTTTGCCTTATTAAATAACCTTCTTGTCGAAGATCTTAATTTACTTAGCTCCTGATTCCACCAAGGAACGTCTCTATTGATCCGTTTTGGTTTCATCGGGCAGCTTTCGTTAAAAGAGCTTACCAGAGACTGTTGTAATTTAGCTGCTGCTATATCCAGTTCATCTCTGGTGTCTATTGAGTTCTCTTGATCTATACGACAGCTCAAGAGTTCTACATAGAGTGCCCAATTGGCACATCTGGGGTTTTGATTGTATTGGATGCGCGAGATATCGGCTTCTATGTCAAATCTTATATGCATATGATCTGACATAGAAGTTTCGCTCGATACATGCCAATCAATAATTTTTTCACTAACAATTGGTGTAGACAGGGTAAGGTCAATTACTTCCTGTCTATTAATATTTCTGAATGTGGGTTTATTGCCTATATTATTTACTATAATACTATTGCTATTAATAAACTCTAAAAGGCACTCACCTCTTTTGTTAGTGTCCGAGCTTCTTATGCTAGAAATACTTGTGTATCTAAGTGCAAAACTTATATACTGAAAGAAATATACCCAAGTACAAAACTTGTGTATTTATCCTACAATATACTCCAGTACAAAACTGGTGTATTAAGAATTCTATATTAAAATGAAAATGTACCCAAGTACAAAACTTGTGTATGGTTATGAATGCACGTTAACTAATATTCTGGTTATGAATATAAGTTAACTAATATTTTGGTTATGGATATACTTATTGTAATTATAACTGATGTAATTATAATGATTGGTTGGTTATGGTTTTGCTTGACTTGGAATAAACTTTTGCTGGATCTAAAACGCCTTGGCAAATACCTAACTCTGAAAAAGAAAGGATTTTCAGTGCTCCTGGCAGCCTCACCAGAAGAATAAAAGAAGGCTTGATTCACTGAATATATACTGATACTTTATTGTAAATTTGATTCGTTTATATAGATAAATATTGCTTAGTAATCAATAATACATTTTAAATTTTGCCACTAACTTAATTATATCAATATTAATTTCATACATTATACATTCCATCAAATATGCAATATTTACAGGTCGTTTACCTTATAAGCCCGGTGTATCGAAGGTGGTTTAGTTTTTTTCAAATATCCCCGCTTCCGCGTAACCTAGCTGGGTCAAACAAAAGACGGCCTGATGGCCGCGTCGCGGGACATAATATCATCTGAGCGTGGCTTCGATACGCCCAGTGGTTACAAAGTGGCTTATTTTTTTAAATATCTCCGCCCCCGCGCGACCTAGAATGTTCAAACAAAAGACAGGTTCTTGGCCGCGTCACGGGACATCATATATATTTTGTGCGTGGCTTCGATAGGAGGCGGGGCTTCGATAAGCCCGGTGTATCGTAGGTGGTTTAGTTTTTTGTGAATATCTCCGCCCCCACCTGACCTAGCTGGGTCAAGCAATAGACAGGCTAATGACCGCGCCACGGGACATCATATGATGTGGGCATGGCTTCAATAAGGGGCGTGGGTTCGATACGCCCTGTGGTGCAAAAGTGGTTTTGTTTTCTTTAAATATATCCGCCCCCGCGCGACCTATGAGGTTGAAACAGAGGAAAGGCTCTTGGACGCGTCACGGAACATCATATAATAAGTGTGTGGCTTCGATACGGGGCATGACTTCGATACGTCCAGTGGTTCGAAAGTGGTTTTTTTTTAATATCTTCGCTCCCGTGTGACATTGGAGGTTCAAACAGAGCACAGGCTGATGGCCGCGTCACGGTACATCATCTGATGTGGGTGTGGTTTCGATACAAGGCGTGGCTTCGATACGCCCAGTGGTGCAGAAGTGGTTAGTTTTTTTTTGAATATCTCCGCCTCCGTGCAACCTAGGAGGTTCAAACATTGCACTTGCTGATGGCTGCGTTAAGGGACATCATATGATGTGGGCGTGGCTTCGATACAGGGCGTGGCTTCGATACGCTAAATGGTTCGAAGGTGGTTTAGCTTTTTTTGAATATCTTCGCCCCCACCCGGCCTAGAAGGTTCAAACAAAGGACAGGCTGATGGTTGTGTCAAGGGAGATTATATGATGTGGGTGTGGCTTCGCTGCAGGGCATGGTTTCGATACGCTAAGTGGTACGAAAGTGGTTTTTTGTTTTGAATATCTCCGCCCCCATGTGACCTAGCTGGGTCAAACAATAGACAGGCTAATTACGGCGCCACGAGACATCATATAATGTGGGCGTGGTTTCGATACAAGGCGTGATTCCGCTACGGCCAGTGGTTCAAAAGTGGTTTATTTTTTTCTAAACATCTCCGGCTCCTTGCAGCCTGGGATTTTTGAACAAAGGACAGGCTGATGGCCTCGTCCCGTGCTACAAATGATGTGGGCGTGATTTCGATACGCCCAGTGATTCGATGGTGGTTTAGTTTTTTCTAAACATCTCCGCCTCCTTGCAACCTGGGAGTTTAGAACAAAGGACAGGCTGATGGCCGCGTCCCGTGACTACAAATGATGTGCGCGTGGCTTGAATACGGCCAGTGGTTCAAATATGGTTTATTTGTTTTTCAATATCTCCGCCCCTGTGTGACCTAGCTGAGTCAAACAAGAGACAGGCTGATGGCCGCGTTGAGGACATCATATGATGTGGGCGTGGCTTCGATACGGGACGTGGCTTCAATACGAAGCGTGGCTTCGATACGTCCAGTGGTGCAAAAGTGGTTTAGCCTCCATGCAACGTAGGAGGTTCAAACATTGCACATGCTGATGGCTGCGTTAAGGGACATCATATGATGTGGGCATAGTTTCAATAGAGGTCGTGGCTTCGATACGCCAAATTGTTCGAAGGTGGTTTAGCTTTTTTTAAATTTCCAGCCGCCTCCGCCCGGCCTTGGGGGTTCAAACAAAGGACATGCATATGGCCGTGTCACGGTACATCATATAATGTGGGCATGGCTTAGATACGGGGCGTGGCTTAGATACGTCCGGTGGTTCAAAGGTGGTTGATTTTTTCTAAATTTTTATCCGCCTCCGCGCGGCCTAGGGGTTTCAAAAAAATGACAGGCTGATGGCCGCGTCACGGGACATCATATGATGTGGGCGTCACTTCGATACGAGGCGTGTCTTCGATACGCCCAGTCGTTTTAAGGTGGTTTATTTTTTTAAAATTTTTATCCGCCTCCGCGCGACATAGGCGGTTCAACAGAAGGACAGGCTGATGGCCGCGTCACGGTACATCATATAATCTGGGCGTGGCTTCGATACGGGGCGTGTGTTCGATACGGGGTGTGGCTTCTAAACCCCCAGTGGTGCAAAAGTGGTTTAGTTTTTTTTAAATATCTATGGCCCCGCGCGACCTAAGAGGTTCAAACAAGGGACAGGCTCTTGGCGGCGTCACGGGACATTATATAATGTGGACGTGGTTCCGATACGGGGTGTGGCTGCGATAACCCCAGTGGTTCAGGAGCGGTTTAGTTTTTTTATTATCTCCGCCCCCGCGAGGCCTAGGAGGTTCAAACAGAGGGCCGGCTCTAGGCCGCGTCACGGTATATCATATGATGTGAGCGTGGCTTCGATACGGGGCGTGGCTTCGATACGCCCGGTGGTTCAAAGGTGGTTTAGTTTTTTTTTAATATCTTCGCCTCCATGCAACCTAGGAAGTTCAAACATTGCCCAGGCTTATGACCGCGTCACGAGACATCATATGATGTGGGCGTGACTTTGATACGGGGCGTGTCTTCGATACGCCCAGTGGTTTAAAGGTGGTTAATATTTTTAAAATTTTTATCCGCCTGCTCGCGGCCTATGGGGTTCAAAATAATGACAGGCTGATGACCTCATCACGGGACATCATTGATGTGGGCGTGGCTTCGAAACTCCAGTGGCGCAAAAGTGGTTTAGTTTTTTTAAATATCTCCGGCCCCGCGCGACCCATGAGTTTCAAACAAAGGATAGGCTCTTGGCCGAGTCACGGGACTCCATATGATGTGGGCGTGGTTTAGATACGAAGCGTGGCGTCAAAACGCCCAGTGGTGCAAAAGTTATTTAGTTGTTTTAATTATCTCCGCCTCCATGCAACCTAGGACGTTCAAAGATTGCCCAGGCTGATGGCCGCGTCACAGTACATCATATGATTTGGGCATGGCTTCGATACGGGGCGTGGTTTCGAAACTCCCAGTGGCGCAGAAGTGGGTTAGTTTTTTTTAAAAATCTCCGTCCCCGCGCGACTTATAAGGTTCAAACAAAGGATAGGCTCTATGCCGCGTCACGGGACCTCATATGATGTAAGCGTGGCTTCGATACGGGGCGTGGCTTCGATACGGGGCGTGGCTTCGATACGCCCAGTGGTGCAGAAGTGGTTTAGTTTTTTTTTGAATATCTCCGCCTCCGTGCAACCTAGGAGGTTCAAATATTGCACATGCTGATTGCTGCGATAAGGGACATCATATGATGTGGGCGTGGCTTCGATACGCTAAATGGTTCGAAGGTGGTTTAGCTTTTTTTGAATATCTCCGCTCCCACCTGGCCTAAAAGGTTCAAACAAAGGACAGGCTGATGGTTGTGTCAAGGGAGATCATATGATGTGGGCGTGGCTTCGCTGCAGGGCATGGTTTCGATACGCCCAGTTGTTTAAAAGCGGTTTAGTTTTTTCTAAACATCTCCGGCTCCTTGCAGCCTGGGAGTTTTGAACAAAGGACAGGCTGATGGCCGCGTCCCGTGCTACAAATGATGTGGGCGTGGTTTCGATACGGCCATTGATTCGAAGGTGGTTTAGTTTTTTTTAAATATCTCCAACTCAGTGCAACCTAGAAGGTTTAAAAACTGCACACGCTGATGGTTTGTCACGGAACATCATATGATGTGGGCGTGGTTTAGATACGGGGCGTGGCGGAAAAACGCTCAGTGGTGCAAAAGTTATTTAGTTTTTTTGAAATATCTCCGCCCCCGTGCGACCTAAGAGGTTTAAACATTGCCCAGGCTGATGACCGCGTGACTTTAATACGGGGCGTGTTTTCGAAACGCTCAGTAGTTCAACAGTGGTTTATTTTTTTTAAATTTTTATCCGCCTCCGCGCGACATAGTAGGTTCAAAAAAACGACAGGCTGATGGCCGCGTCACCGTACATCATATGAAGTGGACGCGGCTTCGATACTAGGCGTGGCTTCGATACAGCCAGTGGTGCGAAAGTGGTATATTTTTTTAAAAATATTTTCGAATCCGTAGAACCTAAGAGGTTCAAAAGAAAGGACAGGCTGATGGCCTCGTCACGGCACATCATATGATTTGGGCATGGCTTCGATACGGGGCGTGGTTTCGAAAGTCCCAGTGGCGCAGAAGTGGGTTAGTTTTTTTTAAAAATCTCCGTCCCCGCGCGACTTATAAGGTTCAAACAAAGGATAGGCTCTATGCCGCGTCACGGGACCTCATATGATGTAAGCGTGGCTTCGATACGGGGCGTGGCTTCGATACGGGGCGTGGCTTCGATACGCCCAGTGGTGCAGAAGTGGTTTAGTTTTTTTTTGAATATCTCCGCCTCCGTGCAACCTAGGAGGTTCAAATATTGCACATGCTGATGGCTGCGATAAGGGACATCATATGATGTGGGCGTGGCTTCGATACGCTAAATGGTTCGAAGGTGGTTTAGTTTTTTTTGAATATCTTCGCCTCCGTAGAACCTAGAAGGTTCAAAACAAAGCTCAGGCTGATGGCCGCGCTAAGGGACAACATATGACCTGGGCGTTGCTTCAATACGGGGCGTGACTTCGACACGCCCAGTGGTTCAAAAGTGGTTTATTTTTTTTAAATATCTCCGAATCCGTACAACATAGGAGGTTCAAAAGAAAGGACAGGCTGATGGCCGCGTCACGGTACATCATCTGATGTGGGCGCGGCTTTGATACTAGGCGTGGCTTCGAAAGACTTAGTAGTGCAAAATTGGTTTTTTCTTTAAATATCTCCGCCTCCATGCAACCTAGGAGGTTCAAACAAAGGACAGGCTGATGGCCCCGTCACGGCACATCATATGATGTGGGCGTGGTTTAGATACGGGGCGTGGCGGAAAAACGCTCAGTGGTGCAAAAGTTATTTAGTTTTTTTTAAATACCTCCGCCCCCGTGCGACCCAAGAGGTTTAAACATTGCCCAGGCTGATGACCGCGTGACTTCAATACGGGGCGTGTTTTCGAAACGCTCAGTAGTTCAACAGTGGTTTATTTTTTTTAAATTTTTATCCGCCTCCGCGCGACATAGTAGGTTCAAAAAAACGACAGGCTGATGGCCGCGTCACCGTACATCATATGAAGTGGGCGCGGCTTCGATACTAGGCGTGGCTTCGATACAGCCAGTGGTGCGAAAGTGGTATATTTTTTTAAAAATATTTTCGAATCCGTAGAACCTAAGAGGTTCAAAAGAAAGGACAGGCTGATGGCCTCGTCACGGCACATCATAAGATGTGGGCGTGGTGTAGATACGGGACGTGGCTTAAAAACGCTTAGTGGTGCAAAAGTTATTTAGTTTTTTTGAATATCTCCGCCCCCGCGCGACCAAAAAAGTTCAAACAAAGGACAGGCTGAGTGCCACGTCACGAGACATCCTATGATGTGGACGTGGCTTTGATACGAAGCGTGGTTTCAATGCGAGGCGTGGTTTCGAAACTCCCAATGGTGCGAAAGTCGTTTAGTTTTTTTTTTAAACATCACCGCCTCCATGCAACCTAGGAGGTCCAAACAAAGGACAGGTTGAATGCCACGTTACGGGACTTCATATGATATAGGCGTCGCTTCGGTACGCCTAGTGGTTAAAAAGTGGCTTATTTTTTTTTGAATATCTACGCCACCTTGTGGCCAAGGAGGTTCGAACAAAAACCAGGCTGATAACCTCGTCTCGGGACATCATTTAATGTGGGCGTGGCTTCGAAACGAGGCGTGGCTTCGAAACGCCCAGTGGGTCAAAAGTAGTTTATTTTTTTTTGAATATCTCCCTCACCGCCCGGTCTAGGAGGTTCAAACAAAGGACAGGCTGTATGCCACGTCTTGGGACATCATATGATGTAGGCATCGCTTCGGTACGCCCAGTGGTTCAAAAGCGGTATAGTTTTTTTTTTAATATCTCCGCCCCCGCAAGGCCTAGGAAGTTCAAACGAAGGACAGCCTGATGGTCGAGTCATGGGACATCATATGATGTGGGCGTGATCTCGATAAGCCCAGTGGTGCAAAAGTGGTTTATTTTTTTTAAATATCTTCGACCCCGCGCGACCAAAAAAGTTCAAACAAAGGACAGGCTGAGTGCCACGTCACGAGACATCATATGATGTGGGCGTGGCTTTGATACGAAGCGTGGTTCCAATGCGAGGCGTGGCTTCGAAACTCCCAGTGGTGCAAAAGTCGTTTAGTTTTTTTTTTAAACATCACCGCCTCCATGCAACCTAGGAGGTTCAAACAAAGGACAGGTTGAATGCCACGTTACGGGACATCATATGATATAGGCGTCGCTTCGGTACGCCTAGTGGTTCAAAAGTGGCTTTTTTTTTTTTGAATATCTCCGCCACCTTGTGACCAAGAAGGTTTGAACAAAAACCAGGCTGATAACCTCGTCTCGGGACATCATTTGATGTAGGCGTGGCTTCGAAACGGGGCGTGGCTTCGAAACGCCCAGTGTCCCGTGACACGACCGTCAGCCTGTCCTTTGTTCCAACCTCCTCCGGTGGGGAGATATTCAAAAAAAAACTCAACCACCTTCGAACCACTGGGCGTATCGAACCCACGGCCACAGCAAATGATGTCCCGAAACGAGGCCATTAGCCTGCCCTTTGTTTGAACCTCCTAGATTGCACGGAGGCGGAGATATTTACAAAAAACTTTACCACTTTTGAACAACTGGGCGTATTGGAGTCACGCCCCGTATCGAATCCACGCCCACATCATATATGTCCCGTGACACGACCATCAGCCTGTCCTTCGTTTGAACTTCCTAGGCCTTGCGGGGGCGGAGATATTCAAAAAAACTATACCGCTTTTGAAAAACTGGGCGTATTGAAGTCACGCCCCGTATCGAAGCCACACCCACATCATATGATGTCCCGTGAAGCGGCCAAGAGCCTGTTCTTTGTTTGAACCTCCTTGGTCACAAGGTGGCGAAAATATTCACAAAAAAAAAAAGCCACTTTTGAACCACTAGGCGTGCCGAAGCGACGCCTATATCATATGATGTCCCGTAACGTGGCATTCAACCTGTCCTTTGTTTGAACCTCCTAGGTTGCATGGAGGCGGTGATGTTTAAAAAAAAAACTAAACGACTTTTGCACCACTGGGAGCTTCGAAGCCACTCCTCGCATTGGAACCACGCTTCGTATCAAAGCCACGCCCACATCATATGATGTCTCGTGACGTGGCACTCAGCCTGTCCTTTGTTTGAACTTTTTTGGTCGCGCGGGGTCGAAGATATTTAAAAAAAATAAACCACTTTTGCACCACTGGGCTTATCGAGATCACGCCCACATCATATGATGTCCCATGACTCGACCATCAGGCTGTCCTTCGTTTGAACTTCCTAGGCCTTGCGGGGGCGGAGATATTCACAAAAAACTTAACCTTTTTTGAACAACTGGGCGTATCGGAGTCACGCCACGTATCGAAGCCACGCCCGCATCATATATGTCCCGTGACACGGCCATCACCCTGTCCTATGTTTAAACCTCCTAGACCGGGCGGTGAGGGAGATATTCAAAAAAAAATAAGCCACTTTTGAACCACTAGGCGTATCGAAGCGACGCCTACGTCATATGATGTCCCGTAACGTGGCATTCAGCCTGTCCTTTGTTTGAACCTAATAGCTAGCACGGAGGCGGTGATATTTACAAAAAACTTAACTATTTTTGAACAACTGGGCGTTTCGAAGTCACGCTATCTATCGAAGCCACGCCACATCATATGAAGCTACGTGACACGGACATCAGCCTGTCCTTTGTTTCAACCTCCTAGGCCAGGCAGAAACGGAGGTATTAAAAAAAAAACTTAACCACCTTCGAACCACTGGGCGTATCGAACCCACGGCCACAGCAAATGAAGTCCCGAATTGAGGCCATCATCCTGTTCTTTGTTTTAACCTCCTAGGTTGCATGGAGGCGGTATTATTTACAAAAAACTTAACTTCTTTTGCACAACTGGGCGTATCGGAGTCACGCCCCGTATCGAAGCCACGCCCACATCAAATGACGCTACGTGACACGGACATCAGCCTGTCCTTTGTTCCATCCTCCTAGACCGGGCGGCGGGAGAGATATTTAAAATAAACTGAACCACCTTCAAACCACTGGGCGTATCGAAGCCACTCCCCTATCTTAACCACGCCAACATCATTTGATGTCCCGTGTCACGGCCAAGAGCCTATTCTCTGTTTGAACCTCCTACACCGAGCGGTACAGGAGATATTTAAAAAAAACTAAACCACCTTCGAACCATTAGGCGTATCGAAGACACGCCCTGTTTCAAAGCCACGCCCACATCAAATGATGCTACGTGACACAAACATTAGCCTGTCCTTTGTTTTAACCTTCTAGGCCGGGCGAAGCCGGAGGTATTCAAAAAAAAAACTAAGCCACCTTTGAACCACTGGGCGTATCGGAGTCACGCCCCGTATTGAAGCCACGCCCACATCATATGATGTCCCGTGACGCGGCATAGAGCATATCCTTTGTTTGAACCTTATACGTCGCGCGGGGACGGAGATTTTTAAGAAAGACTAACCCACTTCTGCGCCACTGGGAGTTTCGAAACCACGCCCCGTATCGGAGACATGCCCAATTCATATGATGTACTGTGACGCGGCCATTAGCCTGGGCAATCTTTGAACGTCCTAGGTTGCATGGAGGCGGAGATAATTAAAACAACTAAATAACTTTTGCACCACTGGGCGTTTTGAAGCCACGCTTCGTATCTAAACCACGTCCAAATCATATGAGGTCCCGTCACGCGGCCATCAGCCTGTGCTCTGTTTGAACCTCCAATATAACACGGGGGCGAAGATATTTAAAAAAGACTAAACCACTTCTGCGCCACTGGGAGTTTCGAAGCCACGCCCCGTATCAAAGCCATGCCCAAATCATATGATGTACTGTGACGCGGCCATCAGCCTGTGCTCTGTTTGAACCTCCAATATCACACGGGAGCGAAGATATGTACAAAAAACTAAACGACTTTTGCACCACTGGGAGTTTCGAATTCACGCTCACATTATATGATGTCCCGTGACGCGGCATAGAGCCTATTCTTTGTTTAAACCTCATACGTCGCGCGGAGGCGGAGATATTTAAAAAAGACTAAACCACTTTTGCGCCACTGAGAGTTTCGAAGCCACGCCCCGTATCAAAGCCATGCCAAATCATATGATGTACTGTGACGCGGCCATCAGCCTGTGCTCTGTTTGAACCTCCAATGTCACACGGGAGCGAAGATATTAAAAAAAAACCACTTTCGAACCACTGGACGTATCGAAGTCACGCCCCGTATCGAAGCCACACACTTATTATATGATGTTCCGTGACGCGTCCAAAAGCCTATCCTCTGTTTCAACCTCATAGGTCGCGCGGGGGCGGATATATTTAAAAAAAAACAAAACCACTTTTGAACTACCGGGAGTATCGAAGCCACAATCGTGTCGAAGCCACGCCCACATCATATGATGTCCCGTGACGCGGCCTAGAGCAGGTCCTTTGTTTGAACCTCCTAGGCCGGGCGGGGGCGGAGATATTTAAAAAAAAATAAACCACTCTTGCACCACAGGGCGTATCGAAGCCGCGCCACGTATCGAAATCACGCCTTCATCATATGATGTCCCGGGACGCGGACATCAGCCTGTCCTTTGTTCCAACCTCCTAGGTTGGGGGGCGGAGATATTCAAAAAAAACTAAACCACTTTTGAACCACTGGGCGTATCGAACCCACGCCCCGTTTCGAAGCCACGCCCACATTATATGATGTTCCGTGACACGGCCATCAGCCTGTCCTTTGTTCAAAACTCCCAGGTTGCAAGGAGGCGGAGATGTTTAGAAAAAACTAAACCACTTTTGAACCACTGGCCGGAGCGGAATCACGCCTTGTATCGAAACCACGCCCACATCATATGATGTCTCGTGGCGCCGTAATTAGCCTGTCTATTGTTTGACTTAGCTAGGTCACATGGGGGCGGAGATATTCAAAAAAAAAATAAACCACTTTCGTACCACTTAGCGTATCGAAACCATGCCCTGCAGCAAAGCCACGCCCACATCATATGATCTCCTGTGACACAACCATCAGCCTGTCCTTTGTTTGAACCTTCTAGGCCGGGTGGGGGCGAAGATATTCAAAAAAAACTAAACCACCTTCGAACCATTTAGCGTATCGAAGCCACGCCCTGTATCAAAGCCACGCACACATCATATAATGTCCCGGGACGCGGACATCAGCCTGTCCTTTGTTCCAACCTCCTAGGTTGGGGGGCGGAGATATTCAAAAAAAATAAAACCACCTTCGAATCACTGGGCGTATCGAACCCACGCCCCGTATCGAAGCCACGCCCACATCATATGACGTCCACAACGCGGCTATCAGCCTGTGCAATGTTCCAACCTCCTAGGCCGGGCGGGGGGGAAGATATTAAAAAAAACTAAACCACCTTCGAATCACTGGGAGTATCGGAATCACGCCTCGTATTGAAACCATGCCAATATCATATGATGTCCCGAAACGCGGCCATCAGCCTGGGCTTTGTTCCAACCTCCTAGGCCGGGTGGGGGCGGAGATATTTAAAAAAAAATAAACCACTTTCGCACCACAGGGCGTATCGAAGTCACGCCCCGTATTGAAGCCATGCCCACATCATATGATGTCCCGTGGCGCGGCCGTTAGCCTGTCTATTGTTTGACCCAGCTAGGTCAGGTGGGGGCGGAGATATTCAAAAAAAACTAAACCACCTTCGATACACCGGGCTTATCGAAGTCACGCCCCTTATTGAAGCCATGCCCACATCATATGATGTCCCGTGGCGCGGCCGTTAGCCTGTCTATTGTTTGACCCAGCTAGGTCAGGTGGGGGCGGAGATATTCAAAAAAAACTAAACCACCTTCGATACAGCGGGCTTATCGAAGCCCCGCCCCCTATCGAAGCCACGCACACAATATATATGATGTCCCGTGACGCGGCCAAGAACCTGTCTTTAGTTTGATCATCCTAGGTCGCGCGGGGGCGGAGATATTTAAAAAAAATAAGCCACTTTGTAACCACTGGGCGTATCGAAGCCACGCTCAGATGATATTATGTCCCGCGACGCGGCCATCAGGCCGTCTTTTGTTTGACCCAGCTAGGTTACGCGGAAGCGGGGATATTTGAAAAAAACTAAACCACCTTCGATACACCGGGCTTATAAGGTAAACGACCTGTAAATATTGCATATTTGATGGAATGTATAATGTATGAAATTAATATTGATATAATTAAGTTAGTGGCAAAATTTAAAATGTATTATTGATTACTAAGCAGTATTTATCTATATAAACGAATCAAATTTACAATAAAGTATCAGTATATATTCAGTGAATCAAGCCTTCTTTTATTCTTCTGGTGAGGCTGCCAGGAGCACTGAAAATCCTTTCTTTTTCAGAGTTAGGTATTTGCCAAGGCGTTTTAGATCCAGCAAAAGTTTATTCCAAGTCAAGCAAAACCATAACCAACCAATCATTATAATTACATCAGTTATAATTACAATAAGTATATCCATAACTAAAATATTAGTTAACTTATATTCATAACCAGAATATTAGTTAACGTGCATTCATAACCGTACACAAGTTTTGTACTTGGGTACATTTTCATTTTAATATAGAATTCTTAATACACCAGTTTTGTACTGGAGTATATTGTAGGATAAATACACAAGTTTTGTACTTGGGTATATTTCTTTCAGTATATAAGTTTTGCACTTAGATACACAAGTATTTCTAGCATAAGTTGACTAGTTAGGCTACGAAATACACTGTGGAAGATAAAAGCATCTCTCACAATAAACATTTGGTGACCCCGACGTGATTTTAGGCTACATGATGGAGGCATTAATAGCAAAGCAAAGTGATATAGGATTTGAAATCAACCGCTTGTTGATAAATTTCAAGAAGGATTCATTACATAGAAAGACCCAAACTTATCTAACAACAAGGTTAAATAATCTTGAATAACATTGGATTGTTTTTGAAGAAAACCACGAAAAACTTTCTACCTCCTTCGAAGTCGATAAAACATCAGAATACTGCACTAAAGACTTCTTTAATGAAGTTAAGGCTAGAAGAGACAAGTTGAAAGAACTTATTCAGGCCTTACAACAATTTGATGACACAGATTCTCATCAACAAAAAAATGAAAAGAATGATGCCACAACAAGCACAAGGTCAGCAGTATCATTTACGTTTGAAAACGAAGATGAAAACAATGATCCAGTTCTGACTATGGTCCAAAAACAAAAGGCACTTATGCGAAATATTACCCATTTTCTTGAAGACATTGAGGCAAAAGAGTTATCCCAGCAGGCAGCCGCGTATTTAGAATATAAAATCAGTTTGCTACATCAGTACGCAAATGAAATGCGGCACTTAGACCAAAAAATATGGGAATTAGCACGAGAAAATGAGCCAAATGGCTACAGTGCTACATATTATCTCGAACTGGAAGATTGGTTACAAGACACTTTGATTTCAATAACATCGAATTTGCAAGGCATGAAAGGAACAGCTAAGAGGGAAAATTCCACTAGTCAACTTAAGTTACCAAAAATAACCATTCCTACGTTTACAGGAGATTATTCAAAATGGACTCAGTTTCGAGATCTATACACTCAACTTATACACAACCAAAATATGAGTGGTGGAGAGAAAATGTTCTATCTGATTAGTAATCTAGCAGGAGAACCACAACAATTAATTAAGCATTTGCCTGTATGTGACAGCAACTATGATGATGCGTGGAATCTCATATGTGAAAGATATGAGAACAAAAGATTATTGGTAACAACGTTTTTAAATAAATTGTTCAGCCAACCCATTTGTCATAAAGAATCCGCTAATGGATTGAAATCGTTGCATGGCGTGACGAGAGAATGCTTACTAGTACTGAAAAATCTGGGAATAGCAGTAGATTCATGGGACCCTATACTAGTTCATATTTTGCTCAAAAAGGTCGATGCTAATACAATGACACTATACGAACAATCATTGAAAAAACCTAAAGAAGTACATGAACTGAAAAGTGTGTTAGACTTCCTGCAATCTAGATTCCAGTCTTTAGAAGCAGCAGGCTCACGAACTTTTACCAAGGACAAATCAATTACCAGGATTGCATCAATTACTTCAGCGATAAAGGGAAATGGTTGTGCCATATGTTCTCAAGACCATGCATTGTATGCATGTAAAGTATTCCTAGCCAAATCACCAGGTGAAAGGTATCAATTTTTACGTGAAGCTAAGCTATGCGTTAACTGCATGAGAAGTGGTCATAGGGCAGACACATGCACATTAAGACCATGTACAAAGTGTTCCAAAAAACACAATATATTGGTTCACATTGAAGACAATCAAACCACTAAATTAAGATCCACCAAGGGTCAACAAGATAAAAAGAAAACCAACCAACCAAAACCGAGCTCACAACCACAAGATGTGGCTACCACATTAGCCGCTGAAGTTATTGATCAACATGAAGATTATGTGCTACTGAGTACAGTAAAGCTTGGCGTAATATCTCACACCGGTCAGAAGATAAAATGCCGCGCAATGCTGGACACAGGATCACAACTCAACTTTATAACTCAAAAATTAGCTAAGCAATTAAAATTCAAACCACAAGAGGATCCAATGCATGTACAAGGAATTGGCCGAAACAATCAAACAATAAGTGATAAGGTCAATTTAACAATACAATCAAACTATAGTGGATTCACAGCTAATATAGAAGCATATATTTTGAAACAAATCACCACAGACCAGCCCTCAGTGCACCTAAATACAAATAGTTGGAAGGTACCAAAAAACCTGCCCCTTGCAGATCCAGAATTTTATAAACCAGGAAGTATTGACATGCTTATTGGAGCAGAACTGTACTTTGATTTATTAGCAATTGGTCAAGTCAAATTGGGAGACCACGCTCCTACATTACAAAATACCACACAGGGTTGGATATTTGCTGGAAAGGTCAACCACCGAACCACTTCTAAAGCTAAGATATGTGGAATCTGTGTACATGATGAAACCAAGTTGACAGAGCAAATTGAAAAATTTTGGAATATAGACGAACCAATTACCACACAACAACTTATGAGTGCAGCAGAAATCCGTTGTGAAGAATATTACAACCAAACAACACAGAGAGATAATGACGGACGATTCATAGTTAGGTTGCCATTCAAAGAAAGTTCCAAAAGGCTTGGAAACTCGAAGCAAATGGCAATGGCTGGACGTATCGAAGCCACTCTCAGAGTATATGACTTTCTGTGACGCAAACCAGAAGCCCCTATTAAATACAGCTAATCCTAAAAAAAAATAAATAAAATGATTAAAGGAGGTAAAAGAACAAAAAAGGGAAAATAAACACAACACAAAAACAACAAAGCACACACTTAAAATTTTTTTTTGCAACAACAAAAATCCGAGCACAATGGTAAATCACTACACAAAAACAACACTACATGAACACAACAAAAACGATAGGAAAAAATCAATAAATTCGCGAATTTTCTGCAAAGAAATTGAAGATTTACCAGTGAGAGTAAAAGAATAATTTTACCTCACTGGAAATCTAACAATTAATTCCATAGAAAATTCGCGAATTTTATAAAACACTATAAAAGAAAGACCATCAAAAACTCCTACGATAGTTTCACTTTTCAAAGTGTTCAAAGTTTATTTTTTCCACTCTTCTATTATTATTATTTTTTTTAAATATTTTATTATCATTTTAATTTCACGCGCGACGTACTTTTACTCAAAAGATTAAATTACAAGTTTTTCTTTCCGCCACACATTAAAACAAAATTATCCGTCAAAAATACTAAATTTGTGATTAACTTGATTTAAATTTATCAGGGTTGCCTTCTCATATATATTTTTTTTTTTTGAGTTACCATAGGCTAAACAAGCAGATTTCTCACTTCACTTCTACACACGTTTTTTCGTCGTCTACTTTTCCTACTGAGCTCACTTCATTCACTTTCTCACAATTTCATTTTATAATTAGTAATTTTTTACTCTGTTCCATTTTCTTTTTCTTCTTTTTTTAATTTTATAATCAGCTCCATTTTCTTCTTTTTTTTTTACTATTATAATTATTAATTTTTGTACTTAGTTCCATTTTCTTCTTCTTTTATTTTACTTTTTTTCCTACATTAGGTTTTTCCCTTCTGCCGCCATATTTTTTTAATAGTTACGCAATTTTTTGTTTATTCGATTACTTTTTTTTCAATTTGCTATATAGGAATTGTAATATTGTAAATTCTTTATTTTTTTTTAATAAACAATAGAAAATTTTGTTAAATTATAAACAGTGTGTTTTATTTTATTTTATTACAGCTCTTTTGAACAACTGGGCGTATCGGAGTCACACCCCGTGTCGAAGCCACGCCCACATCAAATAATGCTACGTGACACGGACATCAGCCTGTCCTTTGTTCCATCCTCTTAGACCGGGCGGTGGGGGAGATATTTAAAATAAACTAAACCACCTTCGAACCACTGGGCGTAACGAAGCCACTCCCCTATCTTAACCGCGCCAACATCATTTGATGTCCCGAGTCACGGCCATCAGCCTGTTCTCTATTTGAACCTCCTAGACCGGGCGGTACGGGAGATATTTAAAAAAAACTAAACCACCTTCGAATCACTACGCGTATGGAAAACACGCCCTGTTTCGAAGCCACGCCCACATCAAATGGTGCTACGTGACGCGGACATCAGCTTGTCCTTTGTTCCAACCTTCTAGGCCGGGCGGAGCCGGAGGTATTCAAAAAAAAAAACTAAACCACTTTTGAACAACTGGGCGTATCGGAGTGACGCCTCGTATCGAAGCCACGCCCACATCAAAAAACGCTACGTGACACGGACATCAGCCTGTCCTTAGTTTTAACCTCAAAGGTCGCGCGGGTGCAGAGATATTTAAAAAAAACTAAACCACTTTTGAACAACTGGGCGTATCGGAGTCACGCCCCGTATCGAAGCCACGCCCACATCAAATGACGCTACGTGACACGGACATCAGCCTGTCCTTTGTTAAATCCTCTTAGACCGGGCGGTGCGGGAGATATTTGAAAAAAACTAAACCACCTTCGAACCACTAGGCGTATCAAAGACACGCCCTGTTTCGAAGCCACGCCTACATCATATGATGTCCCGTGACGTGGCATTTAGCCTGTCATTTGTTTGAACGTAATAGGTTGCACGGAGGCGGAGATATCTAAAAAATACTTAACCACTATTGAATAACTGGGCGTATCGGAGTGACGCCTCGTATCGAAGCCACGCCCACATCAAATGACGCTACGTGACACGGACATCAGCCTGTCCTTAGTTTAAACCTCAAAGGTCGCGCGGGTGCAGAGATATTTAAAAAAAACTAAACCACTTTTGAACAACTGGGCGTATCGGAGTGACGTCCCGTATCGAAGCCACGCCCACATCAAATGACGCTACGTAACACGGACATCAGCCTGTCCTTTGTTCCATCCTCTTAGACCGGGCGGTGGGGGAGATATTTAAAATAAACTAAACCACCTTCGAAACACTGGGCGTATCGAAGCCACTCCCCTATCTTAACCACGACAACATCATTTGATGTCCCGTGACACGAACATCAGTCTGTCCTATGTTTGAACGTTCCAGACCGGGCGGTAAGGGAGATATTCAAAAAAACTAAACTACTTTTGAACCACTGGGCGTTTCGAAGCCACGCCCCGTTTCGAAGCCACGCCCACTATAAATGATGTTCCGTGACGAGGTAATCAGCCTGGTTTTTGTCCGAACTTCCTTGGTCACAAGGTGGCGGAGATATTTACAAAAAACTAAACCACTTTTGAACAACTGGGCGTATCGGAGTGACGCCCCGTATCGAAGCCACGCCCACATCAAATGACGCTACGTGACACGGACATCAGCCTGTCCTTTGTTCCATCCTCTTAGACCGGGCGGTGGGGGAGATATTTAAAATAAACTAAACCACCTTTGAGCCACTGGGCGTATCGAAGCCACTTCCTCATCTTAACCACGCCAACATCATTTGATGTCCCGTGTCTCGGCCATCAGCCTGTTCTCTATTTGAACCTCCTAGACCGGGCGGTACGGGAAATATTTAAAAAAACTAAACCACCTTCGAACCACTAGGCGTATCGGAGTCACGCCCCGTATCGAAGCCACGCCCATATCAAATGACGCTACGTGACACGGACATCAGCCTGTCCTTTGTTCCATCCTCTTAGACCGGGCGGTGGGGGAGATAAATAAAAAAAACTAAACCACCTTCGAACCACTAGGCGTATCAAAGACACGCCCTGTTTCGAAGCCAGGCCTACATCATATGATGTCCCGTGACGTGGCATTTAGCCTGTTATACGTTTGAACCTAGTAGGTTGCACGGAGGCGGAGATATCTAAAAAAAACTTCGAAACGGGGCGTGGCTTCGAAACGCCCAGTGGTTCAAAAATAGTTTAGTTTTTTCTGAATATCTCCCCCATCGCCCGGTCTAGGAGGTGCAAACAGAGAACAGGCTGATGGCCGTGTCACGGGACATCATATGATGTTGGCGTGGCTACGGCATGGGGCGTGTCTTCGATACGCCCAGTCGTTCGAAGGTGGTTTAGTTATTTTTGAATATCTCACCCACCGCCCGGTCTAGGAGGTTTGAACAAAGGACAGGCTGATGGTCGTGTCACGGGACATCATATGATGTGGGCGTGGCTTCGACACGGGGAGTGGCTTCAAAAGGAGGCGTGGCTTCGGTACGCCCAGTGGTTCAAAATTGGTTTCTTTTTTTGTAAATATCTCCGCCTCCGTGCAACCTAGGAAGTTCAAACAAAAGACAGGGTGATGGCCTCGTTTCGGGACATCATTAACAGTGGTCGTGGGTTCGATACGCCCAGTGGTTCGAAGGTGGTTTAGTTTTTATTTTTGAATACCTCCGGCTTCGCCCGGCCTAGAAGGTTGGAGCAAAGGACAGGCTGATGTACGTGTCACGTAGCACCATTTGATGTTGGCGCGGTTAAGATAGGGGAGTGGCTTCAATACGCCCAGTGGTACGAAGGTGGTTTAGTTTATTTTAATATCTCCCCCACCGCCCGGTCTAAGAGGATGGAACAAAGAACAGGCTGATGTCCGTGTCACGTAGCATTATTTGATGTGGGCGTGGCTTCGATACGGGGTGTGACTTTGATACGCCCAGTTGTTCAAAAGTAGTTAAGTTTTTTGTAAATATTACCGTTTCCATGCAACCTAGGAGGTAAAAACAAAGGACAGGCTGATTGCCTCGATTCGGGACTTCATTTGCTGTGGCCGTGGGTTCGATACGCCCAGTGGTTCGAAGGTGGTTTAGTTTATTTTAAATATCTCCCCTACCGCCCGGTCTAGGAGAATGGTTCAAAGGACAGGCTGATGTCCGTTTCACGTAGCATTATTTGATGTGGGCGTGGCTTCGATACGGGGTGTGACTCCGATACGCCCAGTTGTTCAAAAGTAGTTAAGTTTTTTGTAAATATCACCGCCTCCATGCAACCTATTAGGTTCAAACACAGGACAGGCTGAATGCCACGTCACGGGACATCAAATGATGTTGGCGCGGATAAGATAGGGGCGTGGCTTCGGTACGCCCAGTGGTGCAAAAGCGTTTTATTTTTTTCAAATATCTCCGACCCCGCACGAAAAAAGAAGTTAAAACAAAGGACAGGCTGAATGCCACGTCACGGGACATCATATGATGTGGGCGTCGCTTCGGTACGCCCAGTGGTTCAAAAGTGGATTATTTTTTTTTTGAATATCTCCGCCACCTTGTGACCAAGGAGGTTCGAACAAAAACCAGGCTGCTTACTTCGTCTCGGGACATGATTTAAAGTGAGCGTGGCTTCGAAACGGGGTGTGGCTTCGATACGCCCAGTGGTTCGAAGGTGGTTTAGTTTATCTTAAATATCTCCCCTACCGCCCGGTCTAGGAGAATGGAACAAAGGACAGGCTGATGTCCGTGTCACGTAGCGTCATTTGATGTGGGCGTGGCTTCGATAAAGGGTGTGACTCCGATACGCCCAGTTGTTCAAAATTAGTTAAGTTTTTTGTAAATATCACCGCCTCCATGTTACCTAGGAGGTTAAAACAAAGTATAGGCTGATGGCCTCGATTCGGGACTTCATTTGCAGTGGCCGTGGGTTCGATACGCTCAGTGGTTTAAAAGTGGTTTATTTTTTGGAATATCTACGCCACCTTGTGACCAAGGAGGTTCGAACAAGAAATAGGCTGATTACCTCGTCTCGGGACATCATTTAATGTGGGCCTGGCTTCGAAACAGGGCGTGTCTTTGATACGCCTAGTGGTTCGAAGGTGGTTTAGTTTTTTTCAAATATCTCCCGCACCGCCCGGTCTAAGAGGATTTAACAAAAGACAGGCTGATGTCCGTGTCACGTAGCGTCATTTGATGTGGGCATGGCTTCGATACGAGGCGTGACTCCGATACGCCCAGTTGTTCAAAAGAGGTTAAGTTTTTTGTGAATATCTCCGCCTCCGTGCAACCTATTAGGTTCAAACACAGAACAGGCTGAATGCCACGTCACGGGACATCAAATGATGTTGGCGCAGATATGATAGGGGCGTGGCTACGGTACGCCCAGTGGTTCGAAGGTGGTTTAGTTTATTTTAAATATCTCCCCTACCGCCCGGTCTAGGAGAATGGAACAAAGGATAGGCTGATATCCGTGTCACGTAGCATTATTTGATGTGGGCGTGGCTTCGATACGTAGTGTGAATCCGATACGCCCAGTTGTTCAAAAGAGGTTAAGTTTTTTGTAAATATCTCCGCCTCCGTGCAACCTATTAGGTTCAAACACAGGACAGACTGAATGCCACGTCACGGGACATCAAATGATGTTGGCGCGGATAAGATAGGGGCGTGGCTTCGGTACGCCCAGTGGTGCAAAAGCGTTTTATTTTTTTCAAATATCTCCGACCCGCACGAAAAAAGAAGTTAAAACAAAGGACAGGCTGAATGCCACGTCACGGGACATCATATGATGTGGGCGTCGCTTCGGTACGCCCAGTGGTTCAAACGTGGTTTATTTTTTTTTGAATATTTTCGCCACCTTGTGACCAAGGAGTTTCAAACAAAAAACAGGCTCTTGGCCGCGACACGGGACATCATATGATGTGGGCGTGGCTTCGATACGGGGCGTAACTTCGATACGCTCAGTGGTCGAAAGCGGTATAGTTTTTTTTAATATCTCCGCCCCCGCGAGGCCAAGGAAGTTCAAACGAAGGACAGGCTGAATGCCACGTCACGATACATCATATGTTGTAGGCGTGGCTTCGATACGAAGCGTGGATCCAATATTGGGCGTGACTTTGATAAGCCCAGTGGTGCAGAAGTAGTTTATTTTTTTAAATATCTCCGACCCCGCGCGACAAAAGAAGTTCAAACTAAGGAAAGGCTGAATGCCACGTCACTAGACATCATATGATGAGGGCGTGGCATCGGTACGCCTAGTGGTTCAAAAGTGGTTTATTTTTTCTTTTAAATATCACCGACTCCATGCATCCTAGGAGGTTCAAACACAGGACAGGCTGAATGCCACGTCACGGGACATCAAATGATGTTGGCGCGGTTAAGATAGGCGAGTGGCTTCGGTACGCCCAGTGGTGCAAAAGCGTTTTATTTTTTTCAAATATCTCCGACCCGCACGAAAAAAGAAGTTAAAACAAAGGACAGGCTGAATGCCACGTCACGGGACATCATATGATGTGGGCGTCGCTTCGGTACGCCCAGTGGTTCAAACGTGGTTTATTTTTTTTTGAATATTTTCGCCACCTTGTGACCAAGGAGTTTCAAACAAAAAACAGGCTGTTGGCCGCGTCATGGGACATCATATGATGTGGGCGTGGCTTCGATACGGGGCGAAACTTCGATACGCTCAGTGGTCGAAAGCGGTATAGTTTTTTTTAATATCTCCGCCCCCGCGAGGCCAAGGAAGTTCAAATGAAGGACAGGCTGAATGCCACGTCACGATACATCATATGTTGTAGGCGTGGCTTCGATACGAAGCGTGGTTCCAATATTGGGCGTGACTTTGATAAGCCCAGTGGTGCAAAAGTGGTTTATTTTTTTTAAATATCTCCGACCCCGCGCGACAAAAGAAGTTCAAACTAAGGAAAGGCTGAATGCCACGTCACGAGACATCATATGATGACGGCGTGGCATCGGTACGCCTAGTGGTTCAAAAGTGGTTTATTTTTTCTTTTAAATATCACCGACTCCATGCATCCTAGGAGGTTCAAACAAAGGACAGCTGAATGCCACGTCACGAGACATCAAATGATGTTGGCGCGGTTAAGATAGGCGAGTGGCTTCGATACGCCCAGTGGTTCGAAGGTGGTTTAGTTTATTTTAAATATCTCCCCTACTGCCCGGTCTAGGAGAATGGAACAAAGGATAGGCTGATGTCCGTGTCACGTAGCATTATTTGATGTGGGCGTGGCTTCGATACGTAGTGTGACTCCGATACGCCCAGTTGTTCAAAAGAGGTTAAGTTTTTTGTAAATATCTCCGCCTCCGTGCAATCTATTAGGTTCAAATACAGGACAGGCTGAATGCCACGTCACGGGACATCAAATGATGTTGGCGCGGATAAGATAGGGGCGTGGCTTCGGTACGCCCAGTGGTGCAAAAGCGTTTTATTTTTTTCAAATATCTCCGACCCCGCACGAAAAAAGAAGTTAAAACAAAGGACAGGCTGAATGCCACGTCACGGGACATCATATGATGTGGGCGTCGCTTCGGTACGCCCAGTGGTTCAAACGTGGTTTATTTTTTTTTGAATATTTTCGCCACCTTGTGACCAAGGAGTTTCAAACAAAAAACAGGCTCTTGGCCGCGACACGGGACATCATATGATGTGGGCGTGGCTTCGATACGGGGCGTAACTTCGATACGCTCAGTGGTCGAAAGCGGTATAGTTTTTTTTAATATCTCCGCCCCCGCGAGGCCAAGGAAGTTCAAACGAAGGACAGGCTGAATGCCACGTCACGATACATCATATGTTGTAGGCGTGGCTTCGATACGAAGCGTGGATCCAATATTGGGCGTGACTTTGATAAGCCCAGTGGTGCAGAAGTAGTTTATTTTTTTAAATATCTCCGACCCCGCGCGACAAAAGAAGTTCAAACTAAGGAAAGGCTGAATGCCACGTCACGAGACATCATATGATGTGGGCGTGGCATCGGTACGCCTAGTGGTTCAAAAGTGGTTTATTTTTTCTTTTAAATATCACCGCCTCCATGCATCCTAGGAGGTTCAAACAAAGGACAGGCTGAATGCCACGTCACGAGACATCATATGATGTGGGCGTGGCTTCGAAACGCCCAGTTGTTTAAAAGCGGTATAGTTTTTTTTTAATATCTCCGCCCCCGCGAGGCCTAGGAAGTTCAAACGAAGGACAGGCTGAATGCCACGTCACGATACATCATATGTTGTAGGCGTGGCTTCGATACGAAGCGTGGTTCCAATATTGGGCGTGACTTTGATAAGCCCAGTGGTGCAAAAGTGGTTTATTTTTTTTAAATATCTCCGACCCCGCGCGACAAAAGAAGTTCAAACTAAGGAAAGGCTGAATGCCACGTCACGAGACATCATATGATGTGGGCGTGGCATCGGTACGCCTAGTGGTTCAAAAGTGGTTTATTTTTTTTAAATATTTTCGACCCCGCGCGACCAAAAAAGTTCAAACAAAGGACAGGCTGAATGCCACGTCACGATACATCAAATGATGTAGGCGTGGCTTCGATACAAAGCGTTTTTCCAATACGGGGCGTGGCTTCGAAACTCCCAGTGGTGCAAAAGTCGTTTAGTTTTCCTTTTAAATATCACTGCCTCCATGCATGCTAGGATGTTCAAACAAAGGACAGGCTGAATGCCACGTCACGAGACATCATATGATGTGGGCGTCGCTTCGGAACGCCTAGTGGTTCGAAAGTGGTTTATTTTTTTTTTGAATATCTCCGCCACCTTGTGACCAAGGAGGTTCGAACAAAAACCAGTCTGATTACCTCGTCTCGGGACATCATTTGATGTTGGCGTGGTTTCGATACGGGGCGTGACTCCAATACGCCCAGTTGTTCAAAAGTGGTTAAGTTTTTTGTGAATATCTCCGCCTCCGTGCAACCTATTATGTTCAAAGAAATGACAGGCTAAATGCTACGTCACGAGACATCATATGATGTAGGCGTGGCTTCGATACGAAGCGTGGTTCCAATATTGGGCGTGACTTTGATAAGCCCAGTGGTGCAAAAGTGGTTTATTTTTTTTAAATATCTCCGACCCCGCGCGACAAAAGAAGTTCAAACTAAGGAAAGGCTGAATGCCACGTCACGAGACATCATATGATGACGGCGTGGCATCGGTACGCCTAGTGGTTCAAAAGTGGTTTATTTTTTCTTTTAAATATCACCGACTCCATGCATCCTAGGAGGTTCAAACAAAGGACAGCTGAATGCCACGTCACGAGACATCAAATGATGTTGGCGCGGTTAAGATAGGCGAGTGGCTTCGATACGCCCAGTGGTTCGAAGGTGGTTTAGTTTATTTTAAATATCTCCCCTACTGCCCGGTCTAGGAGAATGGAACAAAGGATAGGCTGATGTCCGTGTCACGTAGCATTATTTGATGTGGGCGTGGCTTCGATACGTAGTGTGACTCCGATACGCCCAGTTGTTCAAAAGAGGTTAAGTTTTTTGTAAATATCTCCGCCTCCGTGCAATCTATTAGGTTCAAATACAGGACAGGCTGAATGCCACGTCACGGGACATCAAATGATGTTGGCGCGGATAAGATAGGGGCGTGGCTTCGGTACGCCCAGTGGTGCAAAAGCGTTTTATTTTTTTCAAATATCTCCGACCCCGCACGAAAAAAGAAGTTAAAACAAAGGACAGGCTGAATGCCACGTCACGGGACATCATATGATGTGGGCGTCGCTTCGGTACGCCCAGTGGTTCAAAAGTGGATTATTTTTTTTTTGAATATCTCCGCCACCTTGTGACCAAGGAGGTTCGAACAAAAACCAGGCTGCTTACTTCGTCTCGGGACATGATTTAAAGTGAGCGTGGCTTCGAAACGGGGTGTGGCTTCGATACGCCCAGTGGTTCGAAGGTGGTTTAGTTTATCTTAAATATCTCCCCTACCGCCCGGTCTAGGAGAATGGAACAAAGGACAGGCTGATGTCCGTGTCACGTAGCGTCATTTGATGTGGGCGTGGCTTCGATAAAGGGTGTGACTCCGATACGCCCAGTTGTTCAAAAGTAGTTAAGTTTTTTGTAAATATCACCGCCTCCATGTTACCTAGGAGGTTAAAACAAAGTATAGGCTGATGGCCTCGATTCGGGACTTCATTTGCAGTGGCCGTGGGTTCGATACGCTCAGTGGTTTAAAAGTGGTTTATTTTTTGGAATATCTACGCCACCTTGTGACCAAGGAGGTTCGAACAAGAAATAGGCTGATTACCTCGTCTCGGGACATCATTTAATGTGGGCCTGGCTTCGAAACAGGGCGTGTCTTTGATACGCCTAGTGGTTCGAAGGTGGTTTAGTTTTTTTCAAATATCTCCCGCACCGCCCGGTCTAAGAGGATTTAACAAAAGACAGGCTGATGTCCGTGTCACGTAGCGTCATTTGATGTGGGCATGGCTTCGATACGAGGCGTGACTCCGATACGCCCAGTTGTTCAAAAGAGGTTAAGTTTTTTGTGAATATCTCCGCCTCCGTGCAACCTATTAGGTTCAAACACAGGACAGGCTGAATGCCACGTCACGGGACATCAAATGATGTTGGCGCAGATATGATAGGGGCGTGGCTACGGTACGCCCAGTGGTTCGAAGGTGGTTTAGTTTATTTTAAATATCTCCCCTACCGCCCGGTCTAGGAGAATGGAACAAAGGATAGGCTGATATCCGTGTCACGTAGCATTATTTGATGTGGGCGTGGCTTCGATACGTAGTGTGAATCCGATACGCCCAGTTGTTCAAAAGAGGTTAAGTTTTTTGTAAATATCTCCGCCTCCGTGCAACCTATTAGGTTCAAACACAGGACAGGCTGAATGCCACGTCACGGGACATCAAATGATGTTGGCGCGGATAAGATAGAGGCGTGGCTTCGGTACGCCCAGTGGTGCAAAAGCGTTTTATTTTTTTCAAATATCTCCGACCCGCACGAAAAAAGAAGTTAAAACAAAGGACAGGCTGAATGCCACGTCACGGGACATCATATGATGTGGGCGTCGCTTCGGTACGCCCAGTGGTTCAAACGTGGTTTATTTTTTTTTGAATATTTTCGCCACCTTGTGACCAAGGAGTTTCAAACAAAAAACAGGCTCTTGGCCGCGACACGGGACATCATATGATGTGGGCGTGGCTTCGATACGGGGCGTAACTTCGATACGCTCAGTGGTCGAAAGCGGTATAGTTTTTTTTAATATCTCCGCCCCCGCGAGGCCAAGGAAGTTCAAACGAAGGACAGGCTGAATGCCACGTCACGATACATCATATGTTGTAGGCGTGGCTTCGATACGAAGCGTGGATCCAATATTGGGCGTGACTTTGATAAGCCCAGTGGTGCAGAAGTAGTTTATTTTTTTAAATATCTCCGACCCCGCGCGACAAAAGAAGTTCAAACTAAGGAAAGGCTGAATGCCACGTCACTAGACATCATATGATGAGGGCGTGGCATCGGTACGCCTAGTGGTTCAAAAGTGGTTTATTTTTTCTTTTAAATATCACCGACTCCATGCATCCTAGGAGGTTCAAACACAGGACAGGCTGAATGCCACGTCACGAGACATCATATGATGTGGGCGTGGCTTCGAAACGCCCAGTTGTTTAAAAGCGGTATAGTTTTTTTTTAATATCTCCGCCCCCGCGAGGCCTAGGAAGTTCAAACGAAGGACAGGCTGAATGCCACGTCACGATACATCATATGTTGTAGGCGTGGCTTCGATACGAAGCGTGGTTCCAATATTGGGCGTGACTTTGATAAGCCCAGTGGTGCAAAAGTGGTTTATTTTTTTTAAATATCTCCGACCCCGCGCGACAAAAGAAGTTCAAACTAAGGAAAGGCTGAATGCCACGTCACGAGACATCATATGATGTGGGCGTGGCATCGGTACGCCTAGTGGTTCAAAAGTGGTTTATTTTTTTTAAATATTTTCGACCCCGCGCGACCAAAAAAGTTCAAACAAAGGACAGGCTGAACGCCACGTCACGATACATCAAATGATGTAGGCGTGGCTTCGATACAAAGCGTTTTTCCAATACGGGGTGTGGCTTCGAAACTCCCAGTGGTGCAAAAGTCGTTTAGTTTTCCTTTTAAATATCACTGCCTCCATGCATGCTAGGATGTTCAAACAAAGGACAGGCTGAATGCCACGTCACGAGACATCATATGATGTGGGCGTCGCTTCGGAACGCCTAGTGGTTCGAAAGTGGTTTATTTTTTTTTTGAATATCTCCGCCACCTTGTGACCAAGGAGGTTCGAACAAAAACCAGTCTGATTACCTCGTCTCGGGACATCATTTGATGTTGGCGTGGTTTCGATACGGGGCGTGACTCCAATACGCCCAGTTGTTCAAAAGTGGTTAAGTTTTTTGTGAATATCTCCGCCTCCGTGCAACCTATTATGTTCAAAGAAATGACAGGCTAAATGCTACGTCACGAGACATCATATGATGTAGGCGTGGCTTTGAAACAGGGCGTGTCTTCGATACGCCTAGTGGTTCGAAGGTGGTTTAGTTTGTTTTAAATTTCTGCCGTACCGCCCGGTCTAGGAGTTTCAAACAGAGAAAAGGCTAATGGCCGTGACACGGGACATCCAATGATGTTGGCGTGGTTAAGATAGAAGAGTGGCTTCGATACGCCCAGTGGTTCGAAGGTGGTTTAGTTTATTTTAAATATCTCCCCTACCGCCCGGTCTAGGAGGTGCAAACAGAGGACAGGGTGATGGCCGTGTCACGGGAAATCATATGATGTTGGCGTGGTTTATATACGAAGAGTGGCTTCGATAGTCCCAGTGGTGCAAAAGGTACTCAGTTTTTCGGTAAATATCTTCGCCCCCGTGTGACCTAGGAGGTTTAAACACAGGACAGGCTGATGGTCGTGTCACGTAGCTTCATATGATGTAGGCGTGGCTTCGAAACGGGGCGTGACTTCGATTCGCCCAGTTGTTTAATAAAGGTTAAGTTTTTTGTAGATATCTCCGCCTCCGTGCAACGTAGGAGGATCAAACAAAGGGCAGGCTTTTGGCCTCGTTTCGGGACTTCATTTGTTGTGGCCGTGGGTTCGATACGCCCAGTGATTCGAAGGTGGTTTAGTTTTTTTTTTGAATACCTCCGTCTCCGCCCGGCCTAGGAGGTTGAAACAAAGGACAGGCTGATGTCCGTGTCACGAGACATCATATGATGTGGGCGTGGCTTCAATACGGGGCGTGACTCCGATACGCCCAGTTGTTCAAAAGTGGTTAAGTTTTTTGTGAATATCTCCTCCTCGGTCCAACCAAGGAGGTTTAAACAAAGGACAGGCTGAATGCCACGTCACGAGACATCATATGATGTAAGCGTGGCTACGCCATGGGGAGTGGCTTCGATACGCCCAGTGGTTCGAAGGTGGTTTAGTTTATTTTAAATATCTCTCTCACCGCCCGGTCTAGGAGGATGGAACAAAGGACAGGCTGACGGTCGTGTCACGGGACATATATGATGTCGGCGTTGCTTCAATACGAGGCGTGACTCCGATACGCCCAGTTGTTCAAAAGTGGTTAAGTTTTTTGTAAATATGTCCCCCACCGCCCGGTCTAGGAGGTGCAAACAGAGAACAGGCTGATGGCCGTGTCACGGGACATCATATGATGTTGTCGTGGCTACGGCATTGGGCGTGTTTCCGATACGCCCAGTCGTTCGAAGGTGGTTTATTTTTTTGTAAATATCTCTGCCACCTTGTGACCAAGGAGGTTCGAACAAAAACCAGGCTGATTACCTCGTCTCGGCACATCATTTGATGTGGGCGTGGTTTCGATACGGGGCGTGACTCCAATACGCCCAGTTGTTCAAAAGTGGTTAAGTTTTTTGTGAATATCTCCGCCTCCGTGCAACCTATTATGTTCAAAGAAATGACAGGCTAAATGCTACGTCACGAGACATCATATGATGTAGGCGTGGCTTTGAAACAGGGCGTGTTTTCGATACGCCTAGTGGTTCGAAGGTGGTTTAGTTTTTTTTAAATTTCTGCCGTACCGCCCGGTCTAGGAGTTTCAAACAGAGAAAAGGCTAATGGCCGTGACACGGGACATCAAATGATGTTGGCGTGGTTAAGATAGAAGAGTGGCTTCGATACGCCCAGTGGTTCGAAGGTGGTTTAGTTTATTTTAAATATCTCCCCTACCGCCCGGTCTAGGAGGTGCAAACAGAGGACAGGGTGATGGCCGTGTCACGGGAAATCATATGATGTTGGCGTGGTTTATATACGAAGAGTGGCTTCGATAGTCCCAGTGGTGCAAAAGGTACTCAGTTTTTCGGTAAATATCTTCGCCCCCGTGTGACCTAGGAGGTTTAAACACAGGACAGGCTGATGGTCGTGTCACGTAGCTTCATATGATGTAGGCGTGGCTTCGAAACGGGGCGTGACTTCGATTCGCCCAGTTGTTTAATAAAGGTTAAGTTTTTTGTAGATATCTCCGCCTCCGTGCAACGTAGGAGGATCAAACAAAGGGCAGGCTTTTGGCCTCGTTTCGGGACTTCATTTGTTGTGGCCGTGGGTTCGATACGCCCAGTGATTCGAAGGTGGTTTAGTTTTTTTTTTGAATACCTCCGTCTCCGCCCGGCCTAGGAGGTTGAAACAAAGGACAGGCTGATGTCCGTGTCACGAGACATCATATGATGTGGGCGTGGCTTCAATACGGGGCGTGACTCCGATACGCCCAGTTGTTCAAAAGTGGTTAAGTTTTTTGTAAATATCTCCGCCTCCGTCCAACATAGGAGGTTTGAACAATGGACAGGCTGAATGCCACGTCACGAGACATCACATGATGTAGGCGTGGCTTCGAAACGAGGCGTGTTTTCGATACGCCCAGTGATTCGAAGGTGGTTTAGTTTTTTCTGAATATCTCCCCCACCGCCCGGTCTAGGAGGTGCAAACAGAGGACAGGGTGATGGCCGTGTCACGGGACATCATATGATGTTGGCGTGGTTTATATACGAAGAGTGGCTTCGATAGGCCCAGTGGTGCAAAAGGTACTCAGTTTTTTGGTAAATATCTTCGCCCCCGTGTGACCTAGGAGGTTTAAACACAGGACAGGCTGATGGTCGTGTCACGTAGCTTCATATGATGTAGGCGTGGCTTCGAAACGAGGCGTGGCTTCGGTACGCCCAGTGGTTAAAAAGTGATTTATTTTTTTTGAATATCTCCGCCTCTGTCCAACATAGGAGGTTTGAACAAAGGACAGGCTGAATATCACGTCACGAGACATCATATGATGTAGGTGTGGCTTCGAAACGAGGCGTGGCTGCTGTACACCCAGTGGTTCGAAGGTGGTTTAGTTTTTTTTTTTTTAATACCTCATTTTACGCGCGACCTAACAGGTATAAACAAAGGACAGGCTCTTGGCCGCGTCACGGGACATCATATGATGTGGGCGTGGCTTCGACATGGGGACTGGCTTCGATACGCCCAGTGGTGCAAAAGTTACTCGGTTTTTTGGTAAATATCTTCGCCACCTTGTGACCAAGCAGGTTCAAACAAAGAACAGGCTGTTGGTCGCGTCACGTGACATCATATGATGTGGGCGTGGTCGAGATACGGGGCGTGACTGCTTAACGGCCAGTGGTTCAAAAGTAGTTTGATTTTTTGTTAATATCTCCGCCGCCGCGCGACCTATGAGATTCAACAAAGGTCAGGATCTTGGCCGCGTCACGGAATATCATATGATGTTGGCGTGGCTTTGATACGAGGCGTGGCTTCGATACGCCCAGTGGTTCAAAAGTGGTTTATTTTTTTTCGAATATCTCCCCCACCTTGTGACCAAGGAGGTTCAAACAAAAGCCAGGCTGATTACCCCGTCTCGGGTCATCATTTAAAGTGGGCGTGGTTTCAATACGGATGGTGGGTTCGAAACTCCCAGTGGCGCAAAAGTGGTTTAGTTTTTTTTAAATATTTCCGCCCCCGAGCGATCTAAGAGGTTCAAAAACGGACAGGCTGAATGCCACGTCACGGGACATCATATGATGTGGGTGTCGCTTCAGAACGCCCAGTGGTTTAAAATTGGTTCATTTTTTTTTGAATATTTTTGCCACCTTGTGACCAAGAAGGCTCAAACAAAGAACATGCTCTTGGCCGCGTCACGAGACACCATATGATGTGGGCGTGACTTCGATACGCCCAGTTGTTCAGTAGTGGTTAAGTTTTTTGTAGATATCTCCGCCTCCGTGCAACCTAGGAGGTTCAAACAAAGGGCAGGCTTTTGGCCTCGTTTCGGGACATCATTTGCTGTGGCCGTGGGTTCGATACGCCCAGTGGTTCGAAGGTGGTTGAGTTTTTTTTTTGAATACCTCCGTCTCCGCCCGGCCTAGGAGGTTGAAACAAAGGACAGGCTGATGTCCGTGTCACGAGACATCATATGATGTGGGCGTGGTTCCAATACGGGGCGTGACTCCGATACGCCCAGTTGTTCAAAAGTGGTTAAGTTTTTTGTGAATATCTCCGCCTCCGTGCAACCTATTATGTTCAAAGAAATGACAGGCTAAATGCTACGTCACGAGACATCATATGATGTAGGCGTGGCTTTGAAACAGGGCGTGTCTTCGATACGCCTAGTGGTTCGAAGGTGGTTTAGTTTTTTTTAAATTTCTGCCGTACCGCCCGGTCTAGGAGTTTCAAACAGAGAAAAGGCTAATGGCCGTGACACGGGACATCAAATGATGTTGGCGTGGTTAAGATAGAAGAGTGGCTTCGATACGCCCAGTGGTTCGAAGGTGGTTTAGTTTATTTTAAATATCTCCCCTACCGCCCGGTATAGGAGGTGCAAACAGAGGACAGGGTGATGGCCGTGTCACGGGACATCATATGATTTTGGCGTGGTTTATATACGAAGAGTGGCTTCGATAGTCCCAGTGGTGCAAAAGTGGTTAAGTTTTTTGTAAATATCTCCGCCTCCGTCCAACATAGGAGGTTTGAACAATGGACAGGCTGAATGCCACGTCACGAGACATCACATGATGTAGGCGTGGCTTCGAAACGAGGCGTGTTTTCGATACGCCCAGTGATTCGAAGGTGGTTTAGTTTTTTCTGAATATTTCCCCCACCGCCCGGTCTAGGAGGTGCAAACAGAGGACAGGGTGATGGCCGTGTCACGTAGCTTCATATGATGTAGGCGTGGCTTCGAAACGGGGCGTGACTTCGATTCGCCCAGTTGTTTAATAAAGGTTAAGTTTTTTGTAGATATCTCCGCCTCCGTGTGACCTAGGAGGTTTAAACACAGGACAGGCTGATGGTCGTGTCACGTAGCTTCATATGATGTAGGCGTGGTTTCGAAACGGGGCGTGACTTCGATTCGCCCAGTTGTTTAATAAAGGTTAAGTTTTTTGTAGATATCTCCGCCTCCGTGCAACCTAGGAGGTTAAGAAAAAAGACAGACTGATGGCCTCGATTCGGGACTTCATTTGTTGTGGCCGTGGGTTCGATACGCCCAGTGATTCGAAGGTGGTTTAGTTTTTTTTTTGAATACCTCCGTCTCCGCCCGGCCTAGGAGGTTGAAACAAAGGACAGGCTGATGTCCGTGTCACGAGACATCATATGATGTGGGCGTGGCTTCAATACGGGGCGTGACTCCGATACGCCCAGTTGTTCAAAAGTGGTTAAGTTTTTTGTAAATATCTCCGCCTCCGTCCAACATAGGAGGTTTGAACAATGGACAGGCTGAATGCCACGTCACGAGACATCACATGATGTAGGCGTGGCTTCGAAACGAGGCGTGTTTTCGATACGCCCAGTGATTCGAAGGTGGTTTAGTTTTTTCTGAATATCTCCCCCACCGCCCGGTCTAGGAGGTGCAAACAGAGGACAGGGTGATGGCCGTGTCACGGGACATCATATGATGTTGGCGTGGTTTATATACGAAGAGTGGCTTCGATAGGCCCAGTGGTGCAGAAGGTACTCAGTTTTTTGGTAAATATCTTCGCCCCCGTGTGACCTAGGAGGTTTAAACACAGGACAGGCTGATGGTCGTGTCACGTAGCTTCATATGATGTAGGCGTGGTTTCGAAACGAGGCGTGGCTTCGGTACGCCCAGTGGTTCAAAAGTGATTTATTTTTTTTGAATATCTCCGCCTCCGTCCAACATAGGAGGTTTGAACAAAGGACAGGCTGAATACCACGTCACGAGACATCATATGATGTAGGTGTGGCTTCGAAACGAGGCGTGGCTGCTGTACACCCAGTGGTTCGAAGGTGGTTTAGTTTTTTTTTTTTTAATACCTCATTTTACGCGCGACCTAACAGGTATAAACAAAGGACAGGTTCTTGGCCGCGTCACAGGACATCATATGATGTGGGCGTGGCTTCGATATGGGGACTGGCTTCGATACGCCCAGTGGTGCAAAAGTTACTCGGTTTTTTGGTAAATATCTTCGCCACCTTGTGACCAAGCAGGTTCAAACAAAGAACAGGCTGTTGGTCGCGTCACGTGACATCATATGATGTGGGCGTGGTCGAGATACGGGGCGTGACTGCTTAACGGCCAGTGGTTCAAAAGTAGTTTGATTTTTTGTTAATATCTCCGCCGCCGCGCGACCTATGAGATTCAACAAAGGTCAGGATCTTGGCCGCGTCACGGAATATCATATGATGTTGGCGTGGCTTTGATACGAGGCGTGGCTTCGATACGCCCAGTGGTTCAAAAGTGGTTTATTTTTTTTCGAATATCTCCCCCACCTTGTGACCAAGGAGGTTCAAACAAAAGCCAGGCTGATTACCCCGTCTCGGGTCATCATTTAAAGTGGGCGTGGTTTCAATACGGATGATGGCTTCGAAACTCCCAGTGGCGCAAAAGTGGTTTAGTTTTTTTTAAATATTTCCGCCCCCGAGCGATCTAAGAGGTTCAAAAACGGACAGGCTGAATGCCACGTCACGGGACATCATATGATGTGGGTGTCGCTTCAGAACGCCCAGTGGTTTAAAATTGGTTTATTTTTTTTTGAATATTTTTGCCACCTTGTGACCAAGAAGGCTCAAACAAAGAACATGCTCTTGGCCGCGTCACGAGACACCATATGATGTGGGCGTGACTTCGATACGCCCAGTTGTTCAGTAGTGGTTAAGTTTTTTGTAGATATCTCCGCCTCCGTGCAACCTAGGAGGTTCAAACAAAGGGCAGGCTTTTGGCCTCGTTTCGGGACATCATTTGCTGTGGCCGTGGATTCGATACGCCCAGTGGTTCGAAGGTGGTTTAGTTTTTTTTTTGAATACCTCCGTCTCCGCCTGGCCTAACATGTTGAAACAAAGGACAGGCTGATATCCGTGTCACGTAGCTTCATATGATGTGAGCGTGGCTTTGATACGGGGCGTGACTTCGATACGCTTAGTTGTTCAATAGTGGTTAAGTTTTTCGTAAATATCTCCGCCTCCGTCCAACATAGGAGGTTTGAACAAAGGACAGGCTGATGGCGTCGATTCGGGACTTCTTTTGCTGTGGCCGTGGGTTCGATACGCCCAGTGGTTCGAAGGTGGTTTAGTTTTTTTTTTGAATACCTCCGTCTCCGCCCGGCCTAGGAGGTTAAAACAAAGGACAGGCTGATGTCCGTGTCACGTAGCTTCATATGATGTGAGCGTGGCTTCGATACGGGGCGTGACTTCGATACGCCCAGTTGTTCAATAGTGGTTAAGTTTTTTGTTGATATCTCCGCCTCCGTGCAACCTAGGAGGTTAAAACAAAGGACAGGCTGATTGCCTCGATTCGGAACTTTATTTGTTGTGGCCGTGAGTTCGATACGCCCAGTGGTTCGAAGGTGGTTTAGTTTTTTTTTTTTGAATACCTCCGTTTTCGCCCGGCCTAGGAGGTTAAAACAAAGGACAGGCTGATGTTCGTGTCACGTAGCTTCATATGATGTGAGCGTGGCTTCGATACGGGGCGTGACTTCGATACGCCCAGTTGTTCAATAGTGGTTAAGTTTTTTGTGGATATCTCCGCCTCCGTGCAACCTAGGAGGTTAAAACAAAGGACAGGCTGAATGCCACGTCACGAGACATCACATGATGTAGGCGTGGCTTCGAAACGAGGCGTGGCTTCGGTACGCCCAGTGGTTCAAAAGCGGTTTAGTTTTTTTTGAATATCTTCGCCATTGCGCGACCTAAGATGTTTAAAAAAAGGACAGGCTCTCGGCCGCGTCACGGGACATCATATGATGTGGGCGTGGCTTCGACACGGAGAGTGGTTTCAAAAGGAGGCGTGGTTCCGGTACGCCCTGTGATTCAAAAGTGTTTTTTTTTTTTTGTAAATATCTCCGCCTCCGTGCAACCTGGGAGGTTAAAACAAAGGACAGGCTGATGGCCTCGATTCGGGACTTCTTTTGCTGTGGCCTTGGGTTCGATACGCCCAGTGGTTCGAAGGTGGTTTAGTTTTTTTTTTGAATACCTCCGTCTCCGCCCGGCCTAGGAGGTTAAAACAAAGGACAGGCTGATGTCCGTGTCACGTAGCTTCATATGATGTGAGCGTGGCTTCGATACGGGGCGTGACTTCGATACGCCCAGTTGTTCAATAGTGGTTAAGTTTTTTGTGGATATCTCCGCCTCCTTGCAACCTAGGAGGTTAAAACAAAGGACAGGCTGATGGCGTCGATTCGGGACTTCTTTTGCTGTGGCCGTGGGTTCGATACGCCCAGTGGTTCGAAGGTGGTTTAGTTTTTTTTTTGAATACCTCCGTCTCCGCCCGGCCTAGGAGGTTAAAACAAAGGACAGGCTGATGTCCGTGTCACGTAGCTTCATATGATGTGAGCGTGGCTTCGATACGGGGCGTGACTTCGATACGCCCAGTTGTTCAATAGTGGTTAAGTTTTTTGTGGATATCTCCGCCTCCTTGCAACCTAGGAGGTTAAAACAAAGGACAGGCTGATTGCCTCGATTCGGAACTTTATTTGTTGTGGCCGTGAGTTCGATACGCCCAGTGGTTCGAAGGTGGTTTAGTTTTTTTTTTTTGAATACCTCCGTTTTCGCCCGGCCTAGGAGGTTAAAACAAAGGACAGGCTGATGTTCGTGTCACGTAGCTTCATATGATGTGAGCGTGGCTTCGAAACGAGGCGTGGCTTCGGTACGCGCAGTGGTTCAAAAGCGGTTTAGTTTTTTTTGAATATCTTCGCCACCGCGCGACCTAAGATGTTTAAAAAAAGGACAGGCTCTCGGCCGCGTCACGGGACATCATATGATGTAAGCGTAGCTTCGACGCGGGGAGTGGTTTCAAAAGGAGGCGTGGTTCCGGTACGCCCTGTGATTCAAAAGTGTTTTTTTTTTTTTGTAAATATCTCCGCCTCCGTGCAACCTGGGAGGTTAAAACAAAGGACAGGCTGATGGCCTCGATTCGGGACTTCTTTTGCTGTGGCCTTGGGTTCGATACGCCCAGTGGTTCGAAGGTGGTTTAGTTTTTTTTTTGAATACCTCCGTCTCCGCCCGGCCTAGGAGGTTGAAACAAAGGACAGGCTGATGTCCGTGTCACGTAGCTTCATATGATGTGAGCGTGGCTTCGATACGGGGCGTGACTTCGATACGCCCAGTTGTTCAATAGTGGTTAAGTTTTTTGTGGATATCTCCGCCTCCGTGCAACCTAGGAGTTTAAAACAAAGGACAGGCTGATGGCGTCGATTCGGGACTTCTTTTGCTGTGGCCGTGGGTTCGATACGCCCAGTGGTTCGAAGGTGGTTTAGTTTTTTTTTTGAATACCTCCGTCTCCGCCCGGCCTAGGAGGTTAAAACAAAGGACAGGCTGATGTCCGTGTCACGTAGCTTCATATGATGTGAGCGTGGCTTCGATACGGGGCGTGACTTCGATACGCCCAGTTGTTCAATAGTGGTTAAGTTTTTTGTGGATATCTCCGCCTCCTTGCAACCTAGGAGGTTAAAACAAAGGACAGGCTGATTGCCTCGATTCGGAACTTTATTTGTTGTGGCCGTGAGTTCGATACGCCCAGTGGTTCGAAGGTGGTTTAGTTTTTTTTTTTTGAATACCTCCGTCTCCGCCCGGCCTAGGAGGTTGAAACAAAGGACAGGCTGATGTCCGTGTCACGTAGCTTCATATGATGTGAGCGTGGCTTCGATACGGGGCGTGACTTCGATACGCCCAGTTGTTCAATAGTGGTTAAGTTTTTTGTGGATATCTCCGCCTCCGTGCAACCTAGGAGGTTAAAATAAAGGACAGTCTGATGGCCTCGATTCGGGACTTCTTTTACTGTGGCCTTGAGTTCGATACGCCCAGTGGTTCGAAGGTGGTTTAGTTTTTTTTTTTAAATACCTCCGTTTTCGCCCGGCCTAGGAGGTTAAGACAAAGGACAGGCTGATGTCCGTGTCACGTAGCTTCATATGATGTGAGCGTGGCTTCGATACGGGGCGTGACTTCGATTCGCCCAGTTGTTTAATAAAGTTTAAGTTTTTTGTAGATATCTCCGCCTCCGTGCATAATAGGAGGTTAAGACAAAGTACAGGCTGATGGCCTCGATTCGGAACTTTATTTGTTGTGGCCGTGAGTTCGATACGCCCAGTGGTTCGAAGGTGGTTTAGTTTTTTTTTTTTGAATACCTCCGTTTTCGCCCGGCCTAGGAGGTTAAAACAAAGGACAGGCTGATGTTCGTGTCACGTAGGTTCATATGATGTGAGCGTGGCTTCGATACGGGGCGTGACTTCGATACGCCCAGTTGTTCAATAGTGGTTAAGTTTTTTGTGGATATCTCCGCCTCCGTGCAACCTAGGAGGTTAAAACAAAGGACAGGCTGAATGCCACGTCACGAGACATCACATACCGTACCGTACCGATGCGACACCCACATCAAATGATGTCTCGTGACGTGGTATTCAGCCTGTCTTTTGTTTGAACTTCTTTGGTCGCGCGGGGGCGGAGATATTAAAAAAAAATAAACCACTTTTGAACCACTGGGCGTACCGAAGCCACACCCACATCATATGTTGTCCCGTGACGTGGCATTCAGCCTGTCCGTTTTTGAACCTCTTAGGTCGCTCGGGGGCGGAAATATTAAAAAAAAACTAAACCGCTTTTGAACCACGGGGCGTATCGAATCACGCCTCATATCGAAGCCACGCCTACATCATATGATGTCTCGGGACGTGGCATTTAGCCTGTCCTTTGTTTGAACCTTCTTGGTCACACGAAGGCGGAGATATTTAAAAAAAACTAAACCACTTTTGAACCAGTAGGCGTATCGGATTCACGCCCCGTTTCGAAGCCACGCCTACATCATATGATGTCTCGTGACGTGGCATTCAGCCTGTCCTTTGTTCAAACCTTCTATGTTGGACGGAGGCGGAGATATTTACAAAAAACTTTACCACTTTTGAACTACTGGGCGAATCGAAGTCACGCCCCGTATCGAACCCACGGCCACAGCAAATGATGTTCCGTGACGCGGCCAAGAGCCTGTCCTTAGAATGAACCTCTTAGTACGCGCGGTGGCCGAGATATTAAAAAAATAAACCACTTTTGAACCACTGGGCCTATCGAAGCCACTCTTCGTATATAAACCACGCCAACATCATATGATGTCCCGTGACACGGCCATCACCCTGTCCTCTGTTTGCACCTTCTAGACCGGGCGGTGGGGGTAATATTCAGAAAAAACTAAACCACCTTCGAACCACTGGGCGTATCGAAGACACGCCCCGTGCCGTAGCCACGCCTACATCATATGATGTCTCGTGACGTGGCAATCAGCCCGTCCTTTGTTCTAACCTTCTAGGCCGGGCGGGGGCGGAGATATTCAAAAATAAATAAACCACCTTTGAACCACTGGGCGTATCGAAGCCACTCTTCGTATCTAAACCACGCCAACATCATATGATGTCCCGTGACGTGGCATTAAGCCTGTCCTTTGTTTGAACCTAATAGGTTGCACGGAGGCGGAGATATTTACAAAAAATTAAACCACTTTTAAACCACTGGGCGTACCGGAACCACGCCTCGTATCAAAGCCACGCCAACATCATATGATGTTCCGTGACGCGGCCAAGAACCTGTCCTTTTTTTAAACATCTTAGGTCGCGCGGTGGCGAAGATATTCAAGAAAAAATAAACCGCTTTTGAACCACTGGGCGTAGCGAAGCCACGCCTGGTATCAAAGCCACGCCAACATCATATGATGTTCCGTGTCGCGGTCAAGATCCTGACCTTTGTTGAACCTCATAGGTCGCGCGGTTGCGAAGATATTCAAAAAAAACTAAACCGCTTTTGAACCACTGGGCGTACCGAAGCCACGCCTCGTTTCGAAGCCACGCCCACATCATATGATGTCTCGTGATGTAGTATTCAGCCTGTCCTTTGTTTGAACTTCTTTGGTCGCGCGGGGGCGGAAATATTCAAAAAAAACTAAACCACCTTCGAACCACTGGGCGTATCGAAGACATGCCCCGTGCCGTAGCCACGCCTACATCATATGATGTCTTGTGACGTGGCATTCAGCCTGTCCTTTATTTGAACCTTCTAGGTTGCAAGGAGGCAGAGATATTTACAACAAACTTAACCACTTTTGAACAACTGGGCGTATCGGAGTCACGCCCCGTATTGAAGCCACGCCCAGACCATATGATGTCTCGTGACGTGGTATTCAGCCTGTCCTTTGTTTGAACTTTTTTGGTCGCGCGGGGGCGGAGATATTCAAAAAAAAAATAAACCACTTTTAAACCACTGGGCGTACCGAAGCGACACCCACATCATATGATGTCCCGTGACGTGGCATTTAGCCTGTCCTTTATTTGAACCTTCTAGGTTGCACGGAGGCAGAGATATTTACAACAAAATTACCCACTTTTGAACAACTGGGCGTATCGGAGTCACGCCCCGTATTGAAGCCACGTCCAGATCATATGATGTCTCGTGACGTGGTATTCAGCCTGTTCTTTGTTTGAGCCTGCTTGGTCACAAGGTGGCGAAAATATTCAAAAAAAAAACCACTTTTGAACCACTGGGCGTACCGATGCGACACCCACATCAAATGATGTCTCGTGAAGTGGTATTCAGCCTGTCCGTTTTTGAACCTCTTAGGTCGCTCGGGGGCGGAAATATTAAAAAAAAACTAAACCGCTTTTGAACCACTGGGCGTATCGAATCACGCCTCATATCGAAGCCACGCCTACATCATATGATGTCTCGGGACGTGGCATTTAGCCTGTCCTTTGTTTGAACCTTCTAGGTCACACGGGGGCGGAGATATTTAAAAAAAACTAAACCACTTTTGAACCAGTAGGCGTATCGGATTCACGCCCCGTATGAAAGCCACGCCCACATCAAATGATGCTACGTGACGCGGACATCAGCCTGTCCTTTGTTTGAACCTCCCAGGCCGTGAGTTCGATACGCCCAGTGGTTCGAAGGTGGTTTAGTTTTTTTTTTTTTAATACCTCGGTTTTCGCCCGGCCTAGGAGGTTAAAACAAAGGACAGGCTGATGTCCGTGTCACGTAGCTTCATATGATGTGAGCGTGGCTTCGATACGGGGCGTGACTTCGATTCGCCCAGTTGTTCAATAAAGGTTAAGTTTTTTGTAGATATCTCCGCCTCCGTGCATAATAGGAGGTTAAGACAAAGGACAGGCTGATGGCCTCGATTCGGAGCTTTATTTGTTGTGGCCGTGGGTTCGATACGCCCCAGTGATTCGAAAGTGGTTTAGTTTTTTTTTTTTGAATACCTCCGTCTCCGCCCGGCCTAGGAGGTTGAAACAAAGGACAGGCTGATGTCCGTGTCACGTAGCTTCATATGATGTGAGCGTGGCTTCGATACGGTGCGTGACTTCGATAGGCCTAGTTGTTTTATAGTAGTTAAGTTTTTTGTAGATATCTCCGCCTCCGTGCAACCTAGGAGGTTGAAACAAAGGACAGGCTGATGGCCTCGATTCGGGACTTCATTTGTTGTGGCCGTGGGTTCGATACGCCCAGTGATTCGAAGGTGGTTTAGTTTTTTTTTTGAATACCTCCGTCTCCGCCCGGCCTAGGAGGTTGAAACAAAGGACAGGCTGATGTCCGTGTCACGAAGCTTCATATGATGTGAGCGTGGCTTCGATACGGGGCTTGACTTCGATACGCCCAGTTGTTTAATAGTGGTTAAGTTTTTTGTAGATATCTCCGCCTCCGTGCAACCTAGGAGGTTAAAACAAAGGAGAGGCTGATGGCCTCGTTTCGGGACATCGTTTGCTGTGGCCGTGGGTTCGATACGCCCAGTGGTTCGAAGGTGTTTTAGTTTTTTTTTTTTAATACCTTCGTCTCCGCCCGGCCTAGGAGGTTGAAACAAAGGACAGGCTGATGTCCGTGTTACGTAGCTTCATATGATGTGAGCGTGGCTTCGATACGGGGCGTGACTTCGATACGCTTAGTTGTTCAATAGTGGTTAAGTTTTTTGTAAATATCTCCGCTTCCGTCCAACATAGGAGGTTTGAACAAAGGACAGGCTGAATGCCACGTCACGAGACATCATATGATGTAGGCGTGGCTTCGAAACGAGGCGTGGCTCCTGTACGCCCAGTGGTTCAAAGCGTTTTAGTTTTTTTTTTGAATATCTTCGCCCCCGCGCGACCTATGAGATTCAACAAAGGTCAGGATCTTGGCCGCGTCACGGAACATCATATGATGTTGGCGTGGCTTTGATACGAGGCGTGGCTTCGTTACGCCCAGTGGTTCAAAAGTTGTTTAGTTTTTTTTTAATTTCTCCGCCCCCGCGCGACCTATGAGGTTCCACAAAGGTCAGGATCTTGGCCGCGTCACGGAACATCATATAATGTTGGCGTGGCTTTGATACGAGGCGTGGCCTCGGTACGCCCAGTGGTTCAAAAGCGGTTTAGTTTTTTTTGAATATCTTCGCCACCGCGCGACCTAAGAGGTTCAAACTAAGGACAGGCTCTTGGCAGCGTCACTGAACATCATATGATGTGGGCGTGGCTTTGAGACGGGGCGTGACATCGGTACACCTAGTGTTTTAAAAGTGGTTTAGTTTTTTTTGAATATCTCCGCTTCCGATCAACCTGGGAGGTTCAATCAAAAAAAAAGGCTAATGGCCTCGTCTCGCGACATCATTTGCTGTGCACGTCGCTTTGATACGCGACGTGACTTCGAAACGCCCAGTGGTTCAAAAGTGGTTTAATTTTTTGTAAATATCTCCGCATCCGTGCAACCTAGGAGGTTGAAACAAAGGACAGGCTGATGTCCGTGTCACGTAGCTTCATATGATGTAGGCGTGGCTTCGAAACGAGGCGTGGCTTCGGTACGCCCAGTGGTTCAAAAGTGGTTTATTTTTTTTGAATATCTCCGCCTCCGTCCAACATAGGAGGTTTGAACAATGGACAGGCTGAATGCCACATCACGAGACATCATATGATGTTGGCGTGGCTTTGATACGAGGCGTGGCTTCGTTACGCCCAGTGGTTCAAAAGTTGTTTAGTTTTTTTTTAATTTCTCCGCCCCCGCGCGACCTATGAGGTTCCACAAAGGTCAGGATCTTGGCCGCGTCACGGAACATCATATAATGTTGGCGTGGCTTCGAAACGAGGCGTTGCTGCGGTACACCCAGTGGTTCGAAGGTGGTTTAGTTTTTTTTTTTTTAATTACCTCAGTTTCCGCGCGACCTAACAGGTATAAACAAAGGACAGGATCTTGGCAGCGTCACTGGACATCATATGATGTGGGCGTGGTTGAGATACGGGGCGTGGCTTCGATACGCTCAGGTGTGCAAAAGTTATTTAGTTTTTTTTGGTAAATATCTTCGCCCCCGTGTGACCTAGGAGGTTTAAACACAGGACAGGCTGATGTCCGTGTCACGTAGCTTCATATGATGTAGGCGTGGCTTCGAAACGAGGCGTGGCTTCGGTACGCCCAGTGGTTCAAAAGTGGTTTATTTTTTTTGAATATCTCCGCCTCCGTCCAACATAGGAGGTTTGAACAATGGACAGGCTGAATGCCACGTCACGAGACATCATTTGATGTAGGCGTGGCTTCGAAACGAGGCGTTGCTGCGGTACACCCAGTGGTTCGAAGGTGGTTTAGTTTTTTTTTTTTTAATTACCTCAGTTTCCGCGCGACCTAACAGGTATAAACAAAGGACAGGATCTTGGCCGCGTCACGGGACATCATATGATGTAGGCGTGGCTTCGAAACGAGGCGTGGCTTCGGTACGTCCAGTGGTTCAAAAGTGGTTATTTTTATTCGAATATCTCCCCCACCTTGTGACCAAGGAGGTTCGAACAAAAACCAGGCTGATTACCCCGTCTCGGGACATCATTTAAAGTGGGCGTGGTTTCAATACGGGGCGTGGCTTCGAAACTCCCAGTGGTGCAAAAGTGGTTTAGTTTTTTTTAAATATTTCCGCCCCCGAGCGACCTAAGAGGTTTAAAAAAGGACAGGTTGAATGCCACGTCACGGGACATCATATGATGTGGGTGTCGCTTCGGTACGCCCAGTAATTCAAAAGTGGTTTTTTTTTTAATATTTTCGCCACCTTGTGACCAAGCAGGCTCAAACAAAGAACAGGCTCTTGGCTGCGTCACGGGACATCATATGATGTGAGCGTGCCTTCGATACGAGGCGTGACTTCGATGCGCCCAGTGGTTCAAAAGCGGTTTAGTTTTTTTTAATATCTCCGCCCCCGCGCGACCAAAGAAGTTCAAACAAAGGACAGACTGAATACCACGTCACGAGACATCATTTGATGTGGCGTGGCTTCGATACGTGGCGTTACTTCGAATCGCCCAGTTGTTCAAAAGTAGTTAAGTTTTTTGTAAAAATCTCCGCCCCCGTGCGACCTTTGAGGTTCAACAAAGGTCAGGATCTTGGCCGCGTCACGGAACATCATATGATGTTGGCGTGGCTTCGACACGGGGCGTGACATCGGTACCCCTACTGTTTTAAAAGTGGTTTGGTTTTTTTTGAATATCTCCGCCTCCGATCAACCTGGGAGGTTTAATCAAAAAAAAAGGATAGTGGTCTCGTCTCGCGACATCATTTGCTGTGTGCGTGGCTTTGATACGCGGCGTGGCTTAGATACGCCCAGTGGTGCAAAAGTAATTCAGTTTTTTGGTAAATATCTTCGCCCCCGTGTGACCTATGAGGTTCAACAAAGATTAGGAAATTGGCCGCGTCACGGAACATCATATGATGTTGGCGTGGCTTTGATACGAGGCGTGGCTTCGATACGCCCAGTGGTTCAAAAGTGGTTTATTTTCTAATATCTCGGCCACCGCGCGTCCTAAGAGGTTCAAACTAAGGACAGGCTCTTGGCCGCGTCACGGAACATCATTTGCTGTGGCCGTGGGTTCGATACGCCCAGTGGTTCGAAGGTGGTTGAGTTTTTTTTTTGAATACCTCAGTCTCCACCTGGCCTAACAGGTTGAAACAAAGAACAGGCTGATGTCCGTGTCACGTAGCTTCATATGATGTGAGCGTGACTTCGATACGGGGCGTGACTTCGATACGCTTAGTTGTTCAATAGTGGTTAAGTTTTTTGTAAATATCTCCGCCTCCGTGTGACCTAGAAGGTTTAAACAGAGAACAGGCTGATGGCCTCGTTTCGGGACATCATTTGCTGTGTCCGTGGATTCGATACGCCCAGTCGTTCCAAGGTGGTTTAGTTTTTTTTTAAATATCTCTGCCACCGCGCGACCTAAGATGTTAAAACAAAGGACAGGCTTTAGGCCGCGTTACGGGACATCATATTATGTAGGCGTGGCTTCGAAACGAGGCGTGGCTTCGGTACGCCTAGTGGTTCAAAAGTGATTTATTTTTTTTCGAATATGTCCCCCACCTTGTGACCAAGCAGGCTCAAACAAAGAACAGGCTCTTGGCTGCGTCACGGAACATCATATGATGTGGGCGTGGCTTCGATACGAGGCGTGACTTCGATGCGCCCAGTGGTTTAAAAGCGGTTTAGTTTTTTCTAATATCTCCGCCCCCGCGCGACCAAAGAAGTTCAAACAAAAGACAGGCTGAATACCACGTCACGAGACATCATTTGATGTGGCGTGGCTTCGATACGTGGCGTTACTTCGAAACGCCCAGTTGTTCAAAAGTAGTTAAGTTTTTTGTAAAAATCTCCGCCTCCGTGCAACCAATTAGGTTCAAACAAAGGACAAGCTAAATGCCACGTCACGGGACATCATATGATGTGGGTGTTTCTTCGGTACGCCCAGTGGTTCAAAAGTGGTTTATTTTTTTTTGAATATCTCCGCCCCCGCGCGACCAAAAAAGTTCAAACAAAGGACAGGCTGAATACCACGTCACGAGACATCATATGATCTGGGCGTGGCTTGAATACGGGGCGTGACTCCGATACACCCAGTTGTTCAAAAGTGGTTGAGTTTGTTGTACATATCTCTGCCTCCGTGCAACCTAGAAGGTTCAAATAAAGGACAGGCTGAATGCCACGTCACAAGACATCATATGATGTAGGCGTGGCTACGGCATGGGGCGTGTTTTCGATACGCCCAGTGGTTCGAAGGTGGTTTAGTTTTTTCTGAATATCTCCCCCACCGCCCGGTCTAGGAGGTGCAAACAGAGGACAGGGTGATAGCCGCGTCACGGGACATCATATGATGTTGGCGTGGTTTAGATACGAAGAGTGGCTTCGATACGCCCAGTGGTTCAAAGGTGGTTTATTTTTTTTTGAATATCTCCGCCCCCGCGCGACCAAAGAAGTTCAAACAAAGGACTGGCTGAATACTACGTCACGAGACATCATATGATGTGGGCGTGGCTTCGAAACAAGGCGTGGCTTCGGTGCGCCCAGTGGTTCAAAAGTGGTTTAGTTTTTTTTGATTATCTCCGCCTCCGTGCAACGTAGAAGGTTAAAACAAAGGTCAGGATCTTGACCGCGACACGGAACATCATATGATGTTGGCGTGGCTTTGATACCAGGCGTGGCTTCGTTACGCCCAGTGGTTCAAAAGCGGTTTATTTTTTCTTTAATATCTTCGCCACCGCGCGACCTAAGATGTTTAAAAAAAGGACAGGCTCTTGGCCGCGTCACGGAACATCATATAATGTTGGCGTGGCTTTGATACGAGGCGTGGCTTCGATACGCCCAGTGGTTCAAAAGTGATTTAGTTTTTTTTAAATATCTCCGCCCCGCGCTACCTAAGAGGTTCAAACTAAGGACAGGCTCTTGGCCGCGTCACGGCACATCATATGATGTGGGTGTCGCTTCGGTACGCCCAGTGGTTCAAAAGTAGTTTATTTTTTTTTGAATATCTCCGCCCCCGCGCGAACAAAAAAGTTCAAACAAAGGACAGGCTGAATACCACGTCACGAGACATCATATGATGTGGGCGTGGCATCAATACGGGGCGTGACTCCGATACGCCCAGTTGTTCGAAAGTGGTTAAGTTTGTTGTAGATATCTCCGCCTCCGTGCAACCTAGAAGGTTAAAACAAAGGACAGGCTGAATGCCACGTCGCGAGACATCATATGATGTATGCGTAGCTTCGAAACGAGGCGTGGCTTCGGTATGCCCAGTGTTTCAAAAGCGTTCTGGTTTTTTTTGAATATCTTCGCCACCGCGCGACCTAAGATGTTTACAAAAAAGACAGGCTCTTGGCCGCGTCACGGGACATCATATGATGTGGGCGTGGCTTCGAAACTCCCAGTTGTTCAAAAGTGGTTAAGATTTTTGTAAATATCTCCGCCTTCGTGCAACCTAGGAGGTTCAAACAAAGGGCAGGCTGATGGCCTCGTTTCGGGACATCATTTGCTGTGGCCGTGGGTTCGATACGCCCAGTGGTTCCAAGGTGGTTGAGTTTTTTTTTTGAATACCTCCGTCTACGCCTGGCCTAGGAGGTTGAAACAAAGGACAGGCTGGTGTCCGCGTCACGTAGCATCATATTATGTGGGCGTGGCTTCGATACGGGGCGTGACTCCGATACGCCTAGCGGTTCAAAAGTGGTTTAGTTTTTTTCAAATATTTTCGCCGCCGTGTGACCTAGAAGGTTTAAACAGAGAACAGGCTGATGGCCTCGTTTCGGGACATCATTTGCTGTGGCCGTGGGTTCGATACGCCCAGTCGTTCCAAGGTGGTTTAGTTTTTTTTTAAATATCTCTGCCACCGCGCGACCTAAGATGTTAAAACAAAGGACAGGCTTTAGGCCGCGTTACGGGACATCATATGATGTAGGCGTGGCTTCGAAACGAGGCGTGGCTTCGGTACGCCTAGTGGTTCAAAAGTGGTTTATTTTTTTTTGAATATCTCCCCCACCTTGTGACCAAGGAGGTTCGAACAAAAACCAGGCTGATTACCCCGTCTCGGGTCATCATTTAAAGTGGGCGTGGTTTCAATACGGGGCGTGGCTTCGAAACTCCCAGTGGTGCAAAAGTGGTTTAGTTTTTTTTAAATATCTCCGCCCTCGTGTGACCTAGAAGGTTTAAACAGAGAACAGGCTGATGGCCTCGTTTCGGGACATCATTTGCTGTGGTCGTGGGTTCGATACGCCCAGTGGTTCGAAGGTGGTTTAGTTGTTTTTTTGAATACCTCCGTCTACGCCTGGCCTAGGAGGTTGAAACAAAGGACAGGCTGATGTCCGCGTCACGTAGCATCATATTATGTGGGCGTGGCTTCGATACGGGGCGTGACTCCGATACGCCTAGCGGTTCAAAATTGGTTAAGTTTTTTGTAGTTATCTCCGCCTCCGTGCAACGTAGAAGGTTAAAACAAAGGACAGGCTGAATGCCAAGTTACGGGACATCATTTGCTGTGGCCGTGGGTTCGATACGCCCAGTGGTTCGAAGGTGGTTTAGTTTTTTTTTTGAATACCTCCGTTTTCGCCCGGCCTAGGAGGTTGAAACAAAGGACAGGCTGATGTCCGTGTCACGTAGCTTCATATGTTGTGAGCGTGGCTCCCATACGGGGCGTGACTTCGATTCGCTCAGTTGTTTAATAGTGGTTAAGTTTTTTGTAGGTATCTCCGCCTCCGTGCAACGTAGAAGGTTCAAATAAAGGACAGGCTGAATGCCACGTCACAAGACATCATATGATTTAGGCGTGGCTACGGCATGGGGCGTGTTTTCGATACGCCCAGTGGTTCGAAGGTGGTTTAGTTTTTTCTGAATATCTCCCCCACCGCCCGGTCTAGGAGGTGCAAACAGAGGACAGGGTGATAGCCGTGTCACGGGACATCATATGATGTTGGCGTGATTTAGATACGAAGAGTGGCTTCGATACGCCCAGTGGTTCAAAGGTGGTTTATTTTTTTTTGAATATCTCCGCCTCCGTGCAACGTAGAAGGTTAAAACAAAGGACAAACTGAATGCCACGTTACGGGACATCATTTGCTGTGGCCGTGGGTTCGATACGCCCAGTGGTTCGAAGGTGGTTTAGTTTTTTTTTTGAATACCTCCGTTTTCGCCCGGCCTAGGAGGTTGAAACAAAGGACAGGCTGATGTCCGTGTCACGTAGCTTCATATGTTGTGAGCGTGGCTCCCATACGGGGCGTGACTTCGATTCGCTCAGTTGTTTAATAGTGGTTAAGTTTTTTGTAGGTATCTCCGCCTCCGTCCAACGTAGAAGGTTCAAATAAAGGACAGGCTGAATGCCACGTCACAAGACATCATATGATTTAGGCGTGGCTACGGCATGGGGCGTGTTTTTGATACGCCCAGTGGTTCGAAGGTGGTTTAGTTTTTTCTGAATATCTCCCCCACCGCCCGGTCTAGGAGGTGCAAACAGAGGACAGGGTGATAGCCGTGTCACGGGACATCATATGATGTTGGCGTGATTTAGATACGAAGAGTGGCTTCGGTGCGCCCAGTGGTTCAAAAGTGGTTTAGTTTTTTTTGATTATCTCCGCCTCCGTGCAACGTAGAAGGTTAAAACAAAGGTCAGGATCTTGACCGCGACACGGAACATCATATGATGTTGGCGTGGCTTTGATACCAGGCGTGGCTTCGTTACGCCCAGTGGTTCAAAAGCAGTTTATTTTTTCTTGAATATCTTCGCCACCGCGCGACCTAAGATGTTTAAAAAAAGGACAGGCTCTTGGCCGCATCACGGAACATCATATAATGTTGGCGTGGCTTTGATACGAGGCGTGGCTTCGATACGCCCAGTGGTTCAAAAGTGATTTAGTTTTTTTCTAAATATCTCCGCCCCGCGCTACCTAAGAGGTTCAAACTAAGGACAGTCTCTTGGCCGCGTCACGGCACATCATATGATGTGGGTGTCGCTTCGGTACGCCCAGTGGTTCAAAAGTAGTTTATTTTTTTTTGAATATCTCCGCCCCCGCGCGAACAAAAAAGTTCAAACAAAGGACAGGCTGAATACCACGTCACGAGACATCATATGATGTGGGCGTGGCATCAATACGGGGCGTGACTCCGATACGCCCAGTTGTTCGAAAGTGGTTAAGTTTGTTGTAGATATCTCCGCCTCCGTGCAACGTAGAAGGTTAAAACAAAGGACAGGCTGAATGCCACGTCGCGAGACATCATATGATGTATGCGTAGCTTCGAAACGAGGCGTGGCTTCGGTATGCCCAGTGTTTCAAAAGCGTTCTGGTTTTTTTTGAATATCTTCGCCACTGCGCGACCTAAGATGTTTACAAAAAATACAGGCTCTTGGCCGCGTCACGGGACATCATATGATGTGGGCGTGGCTTCGAAACTCCCAGTTGTTCAAAAGTGGTTAAGATTTTTGTAAATATCTCCGCCTACGTGCAACCTAGGAGGTTCAAACAAAGGGCAGGCTGATGGCCTCGTTTCGGGACATCATTTGCTGTGGCCGTGGGTTCGATACGCCCAGTGGTTCCAAGGTGGTTGAGTTTTTTTTTTGAATACCTCCGTCTACGCCTGGCCTAGGAGGTTGAAACAAAGGACAGGCTGGTGTCCGCGTCACGTAGCATCATATTATGTGGGCGTGGCTTCGATACGGGGCGTGACTCCGATACGCCTAGCGGTTCAAAAGTGGTTTAGTTTTTTTCAAATATTTTCGCCGCCGTGTGACCTAGAAGGTTTAAACAGAGAACAGGCTGATGGCCTCGTTTCGGGACATCATTTGCTGTGGCCGTGGGTTCGATACGCCCAGTCGTTCCAAGGTGGTTTAGTTTTTTTTTAAATATCTCTGCCACCGCGCGACCTAAGATGTTAAAACAAAGGACAGGCTTTAGGCCGCGTTACGGGACATCATATGATGTAGGCGTGGCTTCGAAACGAGGCGTGGCTTCGGTACGCCTAGTGGTTCAAAAGTGGTTTATTTTTTTTCGAATATCTCCCCCACCTTGTGACCAAGGAGGTTCGAACAAAAACCAGGCTGATTACCCCGTCTCGGGTCATCATTTAAAGTGGGCGTGGTTTCAATACGGGGCGTGGCTTCGAAACTCCCAGTGGTGCAAAAGTGGTTTAGTTTTTTTTAAATATCTCCGCCCCCGTGTGACCTAGAAGGTTTAAACAGAGAACAGGCTGATGGCCTCGTTTCGGGACATCATTTGCTTTGGCCGTGGGTTCGATACGCCCAGTGGTTCGAAGGTGGTTTAGTTTTTTCTTTTGAATACCTCCGTCTCCGCCCGGCCTAGAAGGTTGAAACAAAGGACAGGCTGATGTCCGTGTCACGTAGCTTCATATGTTGTGAGCGTGGCTCCCATACGGGGCGTGACTTCGATTCGCTCAGTTGTTTAATAGTGGTTAAGTTTTTTGTAGGTATCTCCGCCTCCGTGCAACGTAGAAGGTTAAAACAAAGGACAGGCTGAATGCCACGTCACGGGACATCATATGATGTGGGTGTCGCCTCGGTACGGCCAGTGGTTCAAAAGTGGTTTAATTTTTTTTTAATATTTTCGCCACCTTGTGACCAAGGAGGTTCAAAAAAAGAACAGGCTCTTTGCCGCGTCACTTGACATCATATGATGTGGGCGTGACTTCGATACGCCCAGTTGTTCAGTAGTGGTTAAGTTTTTTGTAGATATTTCCGCCTCCGTGCAACCTAGGAGGTTCAAACAAAGGGCAGGCTGATGGCCTCGTCCCGGGACATCATTTGCTGTGGCCGTGGGTTCGATACGCCCAGTGGTTCGAAGGTGGTTGAGTTTTTTTTTGAATACCTCAGTCTCCGCCTGGTCTAACAGGTTGAAACAAAGGACAGGCTGATGTCCGTGTCACGTAGCTTCATATGATGTGAGCGTGGCTTCGATACGGGGGGTGACTTCGATACGCTTAGTTGTTCAATAGTGGTTAAGTTTTTTGTAAATATTTCCGCCTCCGTGTGACCTAGAAGGTTTAAACAGAGAACAGGCTGATGGCCTCGTTTCGGGACATCATTTGCTGTGTCCGTGGGTTCGACACGCCCAGTCGTTCCAAGGTGGTTTAGTTTTTTTTTAAATATCTCTGCCACCGCGCGACCTAAGATGTTAAAACAAAGGACAGGCTTTAGGCCGCGTTACGGGACATCATATGATGTAGGCGTGGCTTCGAAACGAGGCGTGGCTTCGGTACGCCTAGTGGTTCAAAAGTGATTTATTTTTTTTCAAATATGTCCCCCACCTTGTGACCAAGGAGGTTCGAACAAAAACCAGGCTGATTACCCCGTCTCGGGTCATCATTTAAAGTGGGCGTGGTTTCAATACGGGGCGTGGCTTCGAAACTCCCAGTGGTGCAAAAGTGGTTTAGTTTTTTTTAAATATTTCCGCCCTCGAGCGACCTAGAAGGTTTAAACAGAGAACAGGCTGATGGCCTCGTTTCGGGATATCATTTGCTGTGGTCGTGGGTTCGATACGCCCAGTGGTTCGAAGGTGGTTTAGTTGTTTTTTTGAATACCTCCGTCTACGCCTGGCCTAGGAGGTTGAAACAAAGGACAGGCTGATGTCCGCGTCACGTAGCATCATATTATGTGGGCGTGGCTTCGATACGGGGCGTGACTCCGATACGCCTAGCGGTTCAAAATTGGTTTAGTTTTTTTCAAATATCTCCGCCCCCGTCCGACCTAGAAGGTTTAAACAGAGAACAGGCTGATGGCCTCGTTTCGGGACATCATTTGCTGTGTCCGTGGGTTCGATACGCCCAGTCGTTCCAAGGTGGTTTAGTTTTTTTTTAAATATCTCTGCCGCCGCGCGACCTAAGATGTTGAAACAAAGGACAGGCTTTAGGCCGCGTTACGGGACATCATATGATGTAGGCGTGGCTTCGAAACGAAGCGTGGCTTCGGTACGCCTAGTGGTTCAAAAGTGGTTTATTTTTTTTCGAATATCTCCCCCACCTTGTGACCAAGGAGGTTCGAACAAAAACCAGGCTGATTACCCCGTCTCGGGTCATCATTTAAAGTGGGCGTGGTTTCAATACGGGGCGTGGCTTCGAAACTCCCAGTGGTGCAAAAGTGGTTTAGTTTTTTTTAAATATTTCCGCCCCCGAGCGACCTAAGAGGTTTAAAAAAGGACAGGTTGAATGCCACGTCACGGGACATCATATGATGTGGATGTCGCTTCGGTACGCCCAGTGGTTCAAAAGTGGTTTATTTTTTTGTAGATATCTCCGCCTTCGTGCAAACTAGGAGGTTCAAACAAAGGGCAGGCTGAATACCACGTCACGAGACATCATATGATGTGGGCGTGGTCCAGATACGGGGCGTGACTGCTTAACGGCCAGTGGTTCAAAAGTGGTTTGATTTTTTGTTTATATCTCCGCCGCCGCGCGACCTATGAGATTCAACAAAGGTCAGGATCTTGGCCGCGTCACGGAATATCATATGATGTAGGCGTGGCTTCGAAACGAGGCGTGTTTTCGATACGCCCAGTGATTCGAAGATGGTTTAGTTTTTTCTGAATATTTCCCCCACCGCCCGGTCTAGGAGGTGCAAACAGAGGACAGGGTGATGGCCGTGTCACGGGACATCATATGATGTTGGCGTGGTTTATATACGAAGAGTGGCTTCGATAGGCCCAGTGGTGCAAAAGGTACTCAGTTTTTTGGTAAATATCTTCGCCCCCGTGTGACCTAGGAGGTTTAAACACAGGACAGGCTGATGGTCGTGTCACGTAGCTTCATATGATGTAGGCGTGGCTTCGAAACGAGGCGTGGCTTCGGTACGCCCAGTGGTTCAAAAGTGATTTTTTTTTTTTGAATATCTCCGCCTCCGTCCAACATAGGAGGTTTGAACAAAGGACAGGCTGAATGCCACGTCACGAGACATCATATGATGTAGGTGTGGCTTCGAAACGAGGCGTGGCTGCTGTACACCCAGTGGTTCGAAGGTGGTTTAGTTTTTTTTTTTTTAATACCTCATTTTACGCGCGACCTAACAGGTATAAACAAAGGACAGGCTCTTGGCCGCGTCACTGGACATCATATGATGTGGGCGTGGCTTCGACATGGGGACTGGCTTCGATACGCCCAGTGGTGCAAAAGTTACTCGGTTTTTTGGTAGATATCTTCGCCCCCGTGTGACCTTGAAGGTTTACACAGGACAGGCTGTTGGTCGCGTCACGTGACATCATATGATGTGGGCGTGGTCGAGATACGGGGCGTGACTGCTTAACGGCCAGTGGTTCAAAAGTGGTTAAATTTTTTTTTAATTTCTCCGCCCCCGCGCGACCTATGAGATTCAACAAAGGTCAGGATCTTGGCCGCGTCACGGAATATCATAAGATGTTGGCGTGGCTTTGATACGAGGCGTGGCTTCGATACGCCCAGTGGTTCAAAAGTGGTTTATTTTTTTTAATATCTCGGCCACCGCGCGACTTAAGAGGTTCAAACTAAGGACAGGCTCTTGGCCGCGTCACGGAACATCATTTGATGTGGGCGTGGCTTCGACACGGGTCGTGACATCGGTACACCTAGTGTTTTAAAAGTGGGTAAGTTTTTTCTGAATATCTCCGCCCCCGTGTGACGTAGGAGGATTAAACCCAGGACAGGCTGATGGCCTCGTTTAGGGACTTCATTTGCTTTGGCCGTGGGTTCGATACGCCCAGTGGTTCGAAGGTGGTTTAGTTTTTTCTTTTGAATACCTCCGTCTCCGCCCGGCCTAGGAGGTGGAAACAAAGGACAGGCTGATGTCCGTGTCACGTAGCTTCATATGTTGTGAGCGTGGCTCCCATACGGAGCGTGACTTCGATTCGCCTAGTTGTTCAATAGTGGTTAAGTTTTTTGTAGGTATCTCCGCCTCCGTGCAACGTAGAAGGTTAAAACAAAGGACAGGCTGAATGCGACGTCGCGAGACATCATATGATGTATGCGTGGCTTCGAAACGAGGCGTGGCTTCGGTATGCCCAGTGGTTCAAAAGCGTTCTGGTTTTTTTTGAAGATCTTCGCCACCGCGCGACCTAAGATGTTTACAAAAAAGACAGGCTCTTGGCCGCGTCACGGTACATCATATGATGTGGGCGTGGCTTCGAAACTCCCAGTTGTTCAAAAGTGGTTTATTTTTTTTTGAATATTTTCGCCACCTTGTGACCAAGGAGGTTCAAACAAAGAACAGGCTCTTTGCCGCGTCACGGGACATCATATGATGTGGGCGTGGCTTCGACACGGGGACTGGCTTCGATACGCCCAGTTGTTCAAAAGCGGTTTAGTTTTTTTTAATATTTCCGCCCACGAGCGATCTACGAGGTTCAAAAACGGACAGGCTGAATGCCACGTCACGGGACATCATATGATGTGGGTGCCGCTTTGGTACGCCCAGTGGTTCAAAAGTGGTTTATTTTTTTTTGAATATTTTCGCCACCTTGTGACCAAGGAGGTTCAAACAAAGAACAGGCTCTTTGCCGCGTCACGAGACATCATATGATATCGAAGTCACGCCCAGTTGTTCAGTAGTGGTTAAGTTTTTTGTAGATATCTCCGCCTCCGTGCAACCTAGAAGGTTCAAACAAATGGGCAGACTGATGGCCTCGTTTCGGGACATCATTTGCTGTGGCCGTGGGTTCGATACGCCCAGTGGTTCGAAGGTGGTTGAGTTTTTTTTTTGAATACCTCAGTCTCCGCCTGGCCTAACAGGTTGAAACAAAGGACAGGCTGATGTCCGTGTCACGTAGCTTCATATGATGTGAGCGTGGCTTCGATACGGGGCGTGACTTCGATACGCTTAGTTGTTCAATAGTGGTTAAGTTTTTTGTAAATATCTCCGCTTTCGTCCAACATAGGAGGTTTGAACAAAGGACAGGCTGAATGCCACGTCACGAGGCATCATATGATGTGGGCGTGGCTTCGAAACGAGGCGTGGCTTCGGTACGCCCAGTGGTTCAAAAGCGGTTTAGTTTTTTTTGAATATCTTCGCTACCGCGCGACGTAACAGGTACAAACAAAGGACAGGCTCTTGGCCGCGTCACGGGACATCAATAATGTGAGCGTGGCTTCCACACGGGGAGTGGTTTCAAAAGGAGCCGTGGTTCCGGTACGCCCAGTGGTTCAAAAGTGGTTTAATTTTTTGTAAATATCTCCGCCTCCGTGCAACCTAGGAGGTTCAAACAAAGGGCAGGCTAATGGCGTCGTTTCGGGACATCATTTGCTGTGGCCGTGGGTTCGATACGCCCAGTGGTTCAAAAGTGGTTTAGTTTTTTTTGAATATCTCCCCCACCGCCCGGTCTAGGAGTTTGGAACAAAGGACAGTCTGATGTCTGTGTCACGTAGCTTCATATGATGTGAGCGTGGCTTCGATACGGGGCGTGACTTCGATTCGCCCAGTTGTTCAAAAGTGGTTAAGTTTTTTGTAAATATCTCCGCCTCCGTCCAACATAGAAGGTTTGAACAAAGGACAGGCTGAATGCCACGTCACGAGACATCACATGATGTAGGCGTGGCTTCGAAACGCCCAGTTGTTCAAAAGCGGTTTAGTTTTTTTTAATATTTCCGCCCACGAGCGATCTACGAGGTTCAAAAACGGACAGGCTGAATGCCACGTCACGGGACATCATATGATGTGGGTGTCGCTTTGGTACGCCCAGTGGTTCAAAAGTGGTTTATTTTTTTTTGAATATTTTCGCCACCTTGTGACCAAGGAGGTTCAAACAAAGAACAGGCTCTTTGCCGCGTCACGAGACATCATATGATATCGAAGTCACACCCAGTTGTTCAGTAGTGGTTAAGTTTTTTGTAGATATCTCCGCCTCCGTGCAACCTAGGAGGTTCAAAGAAATGGGCAGGCTCTTGGCCGCGTCACGGAACATCATATGATGTGGGCGTCGCATCGGTACGCCCAGTGGTTCAAAAGTGTTTTTTTTTTTTTTTTGAATATTTTCGCCACCTTGTGACCAAGCAGGTTCAAACAAAGAACAGGCTCTTGGCCGCGTCACGGGACATCATATGATGTGGCCGTGGGTTCGATACGCCTAGTGGTTCGAAGGTGGTTTAGTTTTTTTTTTTTAATACCTCCGTCTACGCCTGGCCTAGGAGGTTGAAACAAAGTACAGGCTGATGTCCGCGTCATGTAGCATCATTTGATGTGGGCGTGGCTTCGATACGGGGCGTGAGTGCGATACGCCTAGTGGTTCAAATGTTGTTTATTTTTTTTTAAATATCTCCGCCCCCGTGTGACCTAGAAGGTTCAAACAGAGAACAGGCTGATGGCCTCGTTTCGGGACATCATTTGCTGTGGCCGTGGGTTCGATACGCTCAGTGGTTCAAAGGTGTTTTAGTTTTTTTTTTTGAATACCTCCGTCTTTGCCTGGCCGAGGAGGTTCCAACAAAGGACAAGCTGAATACCACGTCACGAGACATCATATGATGTGGCGTGGCTTCGATACGTGGCGTGACTACGAAACGCCCAGTTGTTCAAAAGCGGTTTAGTTTTTTTTTTAAATTTCCGCCCCCGACCGACCTAAAAGGTTCAAAAACGGACATGCTGAATGCCACGTCACGGGACATCATATGATGTGGGCGTCGCATCGGTACGCCCAGTGGTTCAAAAGTGTTTTGTTTTTTTTTTTGAATATTTTCGCCACCTTGTGACCAAGCAGGTTCAAACAAAGAACAGGCTCTTGGCCGCGTCACGGGACATCATATGATGTGGGCGTGGCTTCGATACGAGGCGTGAATCCGATACGCCTAGTGGTTCAAAAGCGGTTTAGTTTTTTTTAATATCTCCGCCCCCGTGTGACCTAGAAGGTTCAAACAGAGAACAGGCTGATGGTCTCGTTTCGGGACATCATTTGCTGTGGCATGGCTTCGATACGTTGCGTGACTTCGAAACGCCCAGTTGTTCAAAAGTAGTTAATTTTTTTGTAAAAATCTCCGCCTCCGTGCAACCTATTAGGTTCAAACAAAGGACAGGCTAAATGCCACGTCACGAGACATCATATCATGTAGGCGTGGCTTCGATACGAGGCGTGACTTCGATACGCCCAGTGGTTCAAAAGCGTTTTAGTTTTTTTTTAATATTTCCGCCCCCGAGCGACCTAAGAGGTTCAAAAACGGACTGGCTGAATGCCACGTCACGGGACATCATATGGTGTGGGTGTCGCTTCGGTACGCCCAGTGGTTCAAAAGTGGTTTTTTTTTTTTAATATCTCCGCCCCCGCGCGACCAAAGAAGTTCAAACAAAGGACAGGCTGAATACCACGTCACGAGACCTCATATGATGTGGCGTGGCTTCAATACGTGGCGTGACTTCGAAACGCCCAGTTGTTCAAAAGTAGTTAAGTTTTTTGTAAATATCTCCGCCTCCGTGCAACCTAGAAGGTTCAAAAAAGGGCAGGCTAAATGCCACGTCCCGAGACATTATATGATGTAGGCGTGGCTTCGATACGAAGCGTGACTTCAATACGCCCAGTGGTTAAAAAGCGGTTTAGTTTTTTTTTAATATTTCCGCCCCCGAGCGACCTAAGTGGTTTAAAAACGGACAGGCTGAATGCCACGTCACGGGACATCATATGATGTGGGTGTCGCATCGTTACGCCCAGTGGTTCAAAAGTGGTTTTTTTTTTTTGAATATTTTCGCCACCTTGTGACCAAGCAGGTTCAAACAAAGAACAGGCTCTTGGCCACGTCACGGGACATCATATGATGTGGGCGTGGCTTCGATACGAGGCGTGACTTCGATGCTCCCAGTGGTTCAAAAGCGGTTTAGTTTTTTGTAAATATCTCCGCCTCCGTCCAACATAGGAGGTTTGAACAAAGGACAGGCTGAATGCTACGTCACGAGACATCACATGATGTAGGCGTGGCTTCGAAACGAGGCGTGGCTTCGGTACGCCCAGTGGTTCAAAAGCGGTTTAGTTTTTTTTGAATATTTTTGCCACCTTGTGACCAAGAAGGCTCAAACAAAGGACAGGCTGAATACCACGTCACGAGACATCATATGATGTGGGCGTGACTTCGATACGCCCAGTTGTTCAGTAGTGGTTAAGTTTTTTGTAGATATCTCCGCCTCCGTGCAACCTAGGAGGTTCAAACAAAGGGCAGGCTGATGGCCTCGTTTCGGGACATCATATGATGTGGCGTGGCTTCGATACGTGGCGTGACTACGAAACGCCCAGTTGTTTGAAAGCGGTTTAGTTTTTTTTTTATATTTCCGCCCCCGAGCGACCTAAGTGGTTTAAAAACGGACAGGCTGAATGCCACGTCACGGGACATCATATGATGTGGGTGTCGCTTCGGTACGCCCAGTGGTTTAAAAGTGGTTTATTTTTTTTTGAATATCTCCGCCCCCGCGCGACCAAAGAAGTTCAAACAAAGGACAGGCTGAATACCACGTCACGAGACATCATATGATGTGGCGTGGTTTCAATACGTGGCGTGACTTCGAAACGCCCAGTTGTTCAAAAGTAGTTAAGTTTTTTGTAAATATCTCCGCCTCCGTGCAACCTAGAAGGTTCAAAGAAAGGACAGGCTAAATGCTACGTCCCGAGACATCATATGATGTAGGCGTGGCTTCGATACGAGGCGTGACTTCAATACGCCCAGTGGTTCAAAAGCGGTTTAGTTTTTTTTTAATATTTCCGCCCCCGAGCGACCTAAGAGGTTTAAAAACGGACAGGCTGAATGCCACGTCACGGGACATCATATGATGTGGGTGTCGCTTCGGTACGCCCAGTGGTTCAAAAGTGGTTTATTTTTTTTTGAATATCTCCGCCCCCACGCGACCAAAGAAGTTCAAACAAATGACAGGCTGAATACCACGTCACGAGACATCATATGATGTGGCGTGACTTCAAAACGCCCAGTTGTTCAAAAGTGGTGAAGTTCGTTGTAAATATCTCCGCCTCCGTGCAACCTAGAAGGTTCAAACAAACGACAGGCTGAATGCCACGTCACGAGACATCATATGATGTTGGCGTGGCTTCGAAACGCCCAGTTTTTCAAAAGTGGTTTAGTTGTTTTTAAATATCTCCGACGCCGCGCGGCCTAAGATGTTTAAAGAAAGGACAGGCTCTTGGCCGCGTCACGGGACATCATATGATGTGGCCGTGGGTTCGATACGCCCAGTCATTCCAAGGTGGTTTAGTTTTTTTTTAAATATCTCTGCCACCGCGCGACCTAAGATGTTAAAACAAAGGACAGGCTTTAGGCCGCGTTACGGGACATCATATGATGTAGGCGTGTCTTCGAAACGAGGCGTGGCTTCGGTACGCCTAGAGGTTCAAAAGTGGTTTATTTTTTTTCGAATATATCCCCTACCTTGTGACCAAGGAGGTTCGAACAAAAACCAGGCTGATTACCCCGTCTCGGGTCATCATTTAAAGTGGGCGTGGTTTCAATACGGGGCGTGGCTTCGAAACTCCCAGTGGTGCAAAAGTGGTTTAGTTTTTTTTGAATATTTCCGCCCCCGAGCGACCTAAGAGGTTTAAAAAAGGACAGGTTGAATGCCACGTCACGGGACATCATATGATGTGGGTGTCGCTTCGGTACGCTCAGTGGTTCAAAAGTGGTTTATTTTTTTTTGAATATTTTCGCCACCTTGTGACCAAGGAGGTTCAAAGAACGAACAGGCTCTTTGCCGCGTCACGGGACATCAAATGATGTGGGCGTGGCTTTGACACGGGGACTGGCTTCGATATGCCCAGTTGTTCAAAAGCGGTTTAGTTTTTTTTTAATATTTCCGCCCCCGAGCGACCTAAGAGGTTTAAAAACGGACAGGCTGAATGCCACGTCACGGGACATCATATGATGTGGGTGTCGCTTCGGTACGCCCAGTGGTTCAAAAGTGGTTTATTTTTTTTTGAATATCTCCGCCCCCACGCGACCAAAGAAGTTCAAACAAAGGACAGGCTGAATGCCACGTCACGAGACATCATATGATGTTGGCGTGGCTTCGAAACGCCCAGTCTTTCAAAAGTGGTTTAGTTGTTTTTAAATATCTCCGACGCCGCGCGGCCTAAGATGTTTAAACAAAGGACAGGCTCTTGGCCGCGTCACGGGACATCTATTGATGTGGCCGTGGGTTCGATACGCCCAGTCGTTCCAAGGTGGTTTAGTTTTTTTTAAATATCTCTGCCACCGCGCGACCTAAGATGTTAAAACAAAGGACAGGCTTTAGGCCGCGTTACGGGACATCATATGATGTAGGCGTGTCTTCGAAACGAGGCGTGGCTTCGGTACGCCTAGAGGTTCAAAAGTGGTTTATTTTTTTTCGAATATCTCCCCCACCTTGTGACCAAGGAGGTTCGAACAAAAACCAGGCTGATTACCCCGTCTCGGGTCATCATTTAAAGTGGGCGTGGTTTCAATACGGGGCGTGGCTTCGAAACTCCCAGTGGTGCAAAAGTGGTTTAGTTTTTTTTAAATATTTCCGCCCCCGAGCGACCTAAGAGGTTTAAAAAAGGACAGGCTGAATGCCACGTCACAGGACATCATATGATGTGGGTGTCGCTACAGTACGCCCAGTGGTTTAAAATTGGTTTATTTTTTTTTGAATATTTTTGCCACCTTGTGACCAAGAAGGCTCAAACAAAGGACAGGCTGAATACCACGTCACGAGACATCATATGATGTGGGCGTGACTTCGATACGCCCAGTTGTTCAGTAGTGGTTAAGTTTTTTGTAGATATCTCCGCCTCCGTGCAACCTAGGAGGTTCAAACAAAGGGCAGGCTGATGGCCTCGTTTCGGGACATCATATGATGTGGAGTGGCTTCGATACGTGGCGTGACTACGAAACGCCCAGTTGTTTAAAAGCGGTTTAGTTTTTTTTTATATTTCCGCCCCCGAGCGACCTAAAAGGTTCAAAAACGGACAGGCTGAATGCCACGTCACGGGATATCATATGATGTGGGCGTCGCATCGGTACGCCCAGTGGTTCAAAAGTGTTTTTTTTTTTTTTTGAATATTTTCGCCACCTTGTGACCAAGCAGGCTCAAACAAAGAACAGGCTCTTGGCCGCGTCACGGGACATCATATGATGTGGGCGTGTCTTCGATACGAGGCGTGACTTCGTTGCGCCCAGTGGTTCAAAAGCGGTTTAGTTTTTTTTTAATATCTCCGCCCCCGCGCGACCAAAGAAGTTAAAACAAAGGACAGGCTGAATACCACGTCACGAGACATCATATGATGTGGAGTGGCTTCGATACGTGGCGCGACTTCGAAACGCCCAGTTGTTCAAAAGTAGTTAAGTTTTTTGTAAAAATCTCCGCCTCCGTGAAACCTATTAGGTTCGAACAAAGGACAGGCTAAATGCCACGTCACGAGACATCATATCATGTAGGCGTGGCTTCGATACGAGGCGTGACTTCGATACGCCCAGTGGTTCAAAAGCGTTTTAGTTTTTTTTAATATTTCCGCCCCCGAGCGACCTAAGAGGTTCAAAAAAGGAACAGCTGAATGCCACGTCACGGGACATCATATGATCTGGGTGTCGCTTCGGTACGCCCAGTGGATCAAAAGTGGTTTATTTTTTTTTAAAATATCTCCGCCCCCGCAAGACCAAAGAAGTTAAAACAAAGGACAGGCTTTAGGCCGCGTTACGGGACATCATATGATGTAGGCGTGTCTTCGAAACGAGGCGTGGCTTCGGTACGCCTAGAGGTTCAAAAGTGGTTTATTTTTTTTCGAATATCTCCCCCACCTTGTGACCAAGGAGGTTCGAACAAAAACCAGGCTGATTACCCCGTCTCGGGTCATCATTTAAAGTGGGCGTGGTTTCAATACGGGGCGTGGCTTCGAAACTCCCAGTTGTTCAAAAGTAGTTAAGTTTTTTGTAAAAATATCCGCCTCCGTGCAACCTATTAGGTTCAAACAAAGGACAGGCTAAATGCCACGTCACGAGACATCATATCATGTAGGCGTGGCTTCGATACGAGGCGTGACTTCGATACGCCCAGTGGTTCAAAAGCGTTTTAGTTTTTTTTAATATTTCCGCCCCCGAGCGACCTAAGAGGTTCAAAAAAGGAACAGCTGAATGCCACGTCACGGGACATCATATGATGTGGGCGTGTATTCGATACGAGGCGTGACTTCGTTGCGCCCAGTGGTTCAAAAGCGGTTTAGTTTTTTTTTAATATCTCCGCCCCCGCGCGACCAAAGAAGTTAAAACAAAGGACAGGCTGAATACCACGTCACGAGACATCATATGATGTGGAGTGGCTTCGATACGTGGCGCGACTTCGAAACGCCCAGTTGTTCAAAAGTAGTTAAGTTTTTTGTAAAAATCTCCGCCTCCGTGCAACCTATTAGGTTCAAACAAAGGACAGGCTAAATGCCACGTCACGAGACATCATATCATGTAGGCGTGGCTTCGATACGAGGCGTGACTTCGATACGCCCAGTGGTTCAAAAGCGTTTTAGTTTTTTTTAATATTTCCGCCCCCGAGCGACCTAAGAGGTTCAAAAAAGGAACAGCTGAATGCCACGTCACGGGACATCATATGATGTGGGCGTGTCTTCGATACGAGGCGTGACTTCGTTGCGCCCAGTGGTTCAAAAGCGGTTTAGTTTTTTTTTAATATCTCCGCTCCCGCGCGACCAAAGAAGTTAAAACAAAGGACAGGCTGAATACCACGTCACGAGACATCATATCATGTAGGCGTGGCTTCGATACGAGGCGTGACTTCGATACGCCCAGTGGTTCAAAAGCGTTTTAGTTTTTTTTAATATTTCCGCCCCCGAGCGACCTAAGAGGTTCAAAAAAGGAACAGCTGAATGCCACGTCACGGGACATCATATGATGTGGGCGTGTCTTCGATACGAGGCGTGACTTCGTTGCGCCCAGTGGTTCAAAAGCGGTTTAGTTTTTTTTTAATATCTCCGCCCCCGCGCGACCAAAGAAGTTAAAACAAAGGACAGGCTGAATACCACGTCACGAGACATCATATGATGTGGAGTGGCTTCGATACGTGGCGCGACTTCGAAACGCCCAGTTGTTCAAAAGTAGTTAAGTTTTTTGTAAAAATCTCCGCCTCCGTGAAACCTATTAGGTTCGAACAAAGGACAGGCTAAATGCCACGTCACGAGACATCATATCATGTAGGCGTGGCTTCGATACGAGGCGTGACTTCGAAACGCCCAGTTGTTCAAAAGTAGTTAAGTTTTTTGTAAAAATCTCCGCCTCCGTGCAACCTATTAGGTTCAAACAAAGGACAGGCTAAATGCCACGTCACGAGACATCATATCATGTAGGCGTGGCTTCGATACGAGGCGTGACTTCGATACGCCCAGTGGTTCAAAAGCGTTTTAGTTTTTTTTAATATTTCCGCCCCCGAGCGACCTAAGAGGTTCAAAAAAGGAACAGCTGAATGCCACGTCACGGGACATCATATGATGTGGGCGTGTCTTCGATACGAGGCGTGACTTCGTTGCGCCCAGTGGTTCAAAAGCGGTTTAGTTTTTTTTTAATATCTCCGCCCCCGCGCGACCAAAGAAGTTAAAACAAAGGACAGGCTGAATACCACGTCACGAGACATCATATGATGTGGAGTGGCTTCGATACGTGGCGCGACTTCGAAACGCCCAGTTGTTCAAAAGTAGTTAAGTTTTTTGTAAAAATCTCCGCCTCCGTGCAACCTATTAGGTTCAAACAAAGGACAGGCTAAATGCCACGTCACGAGACATCATATCATGTAGGCGTGGCTTCGATACGAGGCGTGACTTCGATACGCCCAGTGGTTCAAAAGCGTTTTAGTTTTTTTTAATATTTCCGCCCCCGAGCGACCTAAGAGGTTCAAAAACGGACTGGCTGAATGCCACGTCACGGGACATCATATGGTGTGGGTGTCGCTTCGGTACGCCCAGTGGTTCAAAAGTGGTTTATTTTTTTTTAAAATATCTCCGCCCCCGCGCGACCAAAGAAGTTCAAACAAAGTATAGGCTGAATACCACGTCACGAGACATCATATGATGTGGGCGTGGCTTCAATACGGGGCGTGACTCCGATACGCCCAGTTGTTCAAAAGTAGTGAAGTTCGTTGTAAATATCTCCGCCTCCGTGCAACCTAGAAGGTTCAAACAAAGGACAGGCTGAATGCCACGTCACGAGACATCATATGATGTAGGCGTGGCTACGGCATGGGGCGTGTTTTCGATACGCCCAGTGGTTCGAAGGTGGTTTAGTTTTTTCTGAATATCTCCCCCACCGCTCGGTCTAGGAGGTGCAAACAGAGGACAGGCTGATGTTCGTGTCACGGGACATCATATGATGTTGGCGTGGCTTCGAAACGCCCAGTTTTTCAAAAGTGGTTTAGTTGTTTTTAAATATCTCCGACACCGCGCGGCCTAAGATGTTTAAACAAAGGACAGGCTCTTGGCCGCGTCACGGGACATCATATGATGTGGGCGTGACTTCGATAAGCCCAGTGGTGCAAAAGTGGTTTATTTTTTTCAAATATCTCCGACCCCGCGCTATCAAAGAATTTCGGAACAAGTGAAGTATCTGTCGGATAGAACCCTTATTTTTATCATATACACTCATTTTTCCCCTTATTTTATGGTATTTTTTTACCTGGTACTGCCATGAATTTTCTTCGTCAAATCTGTAAATTTCAATTAAACGATGGTTGCGCCACTTGTTATTCATATATAAAAGATTTCGAATTTGTTTAAATTATGTTCGTTATTTTACTTCAATACGAAACATGCGAGACTGTCATATTTGTAAAAAAAACAAATAAAGGAAGGACAGAAAGAAGGTATTTACTATTTTGCAAAGTACATTATTTCGGAAACAGCTTCTGCATAATTGATGTACAGAGTGTAAAAAATGCAGATACTGCTGAAGAAAAAGTGTTTCTATGGAAAAAGTTTGTTTTTTAAATGTGCTATTAAAAAATGTTAAAACCCAACAGACATGTATTTTTTCTCTTTGTTGTTATATATTTGGTAGTCTTGAAAAGGACAGATTTTTCTTTTCTTTTTGATGTGTTCGCCTTTATCCTTCTTGTGCAAGGTCATTTTTCGTGAACTTACAGTTCCTGCAAAGAAAAAAAGTAGAAAAAATTTATTTTTGATATTTTCCACGTGTTGAACATCTTACTTCTTCCTGTCCTTCATCCTCTATAACATATACATCCACAAGTTCCTCCGACTTTCCTGTCTTGTTTACATCCTGTTTTTGTTGTAAATAAAAAAGAAATTATCTACATTATTTAAAGTTTCAAATTTAATTGAATGTCATACTTCTTTTTGTAATTCTTCTTCGTCTGTGCCCTCCGTATCTTCTGTTTCTACATCTACCTTCTAGAAAGAAAAAAAAATTAAGTTATTTAAAATTTCAAATTTAGTTGAGTTTCATACTTTCATTTGTTGATAATCCACCAAAGCATTAAAAAATTCTCTTAAAGGATCACTATTATTTCTTTCGCAAAGAGACAAAAATTGAAACTTTGTCAAATAATAATGAAAGTAATCCTTTCGCCTGTTGAATGCGGGCAGGGAGTTTTTAACTAATCTTCAATGACCTTCAATGGTGTTGGTATGCGCATGAGTACGAGGGTCTTTGAAATTTTTTGAATGATTAACCTGCGGAAAACATAATAAATTAGTTTTGGTTTCTTATTAATTAATTTAAGTACAATATAACATTACCGTCAAATGTTTATATATATTTTTATCAATTCGATTATACGCCTGCCAACAGTCGGAAATTATAGTTTAACCTGGCGCAATTCTCGAATTGATTAGTGGAATAAGCGTTTCAGCTTTGCGATTTTCAACTGGAACGTGAAACGACTCTTTTGTCTCTCGGCAAACACCTCCAAACACCCACTGTCCTTCGACGAAGTGTCCTTTATTGTATTTCCTTTTGCCAAATTTTGATTCGTCTATTTCGACGGTTTTGCCAGGTCCACCTAAAATAATATGTATTATTTTCTTCTTTTTGTTTACATATATATGTAGTTTAAAAAATAGTATTTACCTATTGGCTTGAAATTTTTGTCGCAAAAATATTTGACGACATCATAACAAAAGACATTCCAATTTATTAAACTTCTGAGTGATACACCGACATTTTTGCCAATATCTTGAAGTTTCATGCCAGTCATCCAGTAATAGAAAATAAGAAGGACCTGAAAAACAGATAAAAGTAGAGCATATTTAGAGGGTTTCCGGTTTAAGGTGTTGTATGTATATATATATTTGTATATATAAATTAAAAAACTTATACATACATTTCGAATAGGCATTTTTGTTCCTTCAAAAACAGTTCCTGATTTTAAGGAATAAGCTGTTTTGCAGTAAACAGTGCTGTTTTTTTTCTTTCCGTTGCAGTACCAACGTATTCTACCTTCAGAACTTGGTTTTCTCAACACCATTTCTGTGTTGCAGTTCTTACATATGGTGTTCTCTGCTATCAACCCCCATTTTTGCAATTGCAAAATAAATTGCATTTCATCCCCATTGCCTATTTCAATCAGGTATGTGGCGTTGATTTCACTTTGCTATAAATACATATATAGGTATATTATAAAGAGATGCAGTATGAAAGCTAGGTGCTTTATTCATTACTCTATAAATTTTTCATATTTTCTTTCTACTTTTTCATAAAGAAATTTTTTTGTGCATGTGTTCAAAATATTCTTATAAATAATGGTTCATACTTTTTTTTAAAAAGTTTCTGCTAAAATATATATCTATAGCAGTGTACAGAAAAACACACTCGTAAGTTGCTCACATTCGACACATGGGCAATCACTCGTGTGCTGTGTCATTAAAGGATGTGCTTTTTCGATTGGCTCATGAGTGTTTTATAAAACGCACATGAGCAGCTTACGGGTGAGTTTTTAGTACTCTGATCTATAGAAAACATTTTATGCATTGGAGTTTTATTTTAGTCTGTAACAATTTTTTAAAAATAATAATTTTAAATAATAAAGAAGACATTGGTTTATGCAATAATTATACATATCAGCGAGATGTGTTATTTTCATGAAATATACGAGTAACACATTTTCTTTGCGCAAATAATTTTGCACATCACTGTATTAAAATAAGTTATAGAAAATATAGAAGGTTGACGGTTTTTAAAGTGAACCAAAACAAAGTTTACATTGTAAATTTTTTTAACCGTTGGATTGCCGAATTTCAATTATATACAAAAGTACGAGGTACACTTGATTCATAAATTCATATACATACATAGAAAACTGTTTGTGTTTGTACTAAATTAAAAAAAAAATGAAATTTATAGAGTAATAGAAAAGACAGTTGAGTTTATTTTTTCTTGTATTATACATTTTATACTTCTTATAAAACACTTACCTGTGCCATTTTACAGTATTCACTTTACAATTTCACTTAAAAATTTACTATTTTTCACGTTTAAAAAACACAAGAAAAACACAAGAGAAAACTACTTGTTGAAAATGCCAGTTTTAAATTTCCACAATTTGAAAAAAAAAGTAATATATTTCATATTTGTAATTATAGACGTCACTTCACTTCGAAAAAGGCAGAAAATTCCCCATATTAACTTGGTTGCTGCCACAAATATTAGCTAATGTAATTCTATGTGAATACCACAATGCAATTATTCATTAGCTAATTTAGTCTTGACAATAAACGAGCAAAAAGAAGATTGGGAGATAAGATAAAATCAAGAATTTCTCTCATTCAATTTTTTTTCACTTTTTGCCTATTAGATGGCACTACCTCTGACAAAGATTTATTTTTTAACATACATACATACTTCAAAAACAAAATGGTTATGAGTTCAATGCATATCTTCTTGTTTTTTAAATTGAAAAAAATACAACTTACAAGTAATTAATTATTTTTTGAATCGACTGATTAATGCTGTAACAAAACTTCAAAAATCATTATTTTATCCATTTTAGTAATAAATAACCATACAAAAACTGAAAAAAACTGAATTCTGGTTAATTTTTCAAATAAATATTAATTATACTCTATTTGCTATTATTCGAATATTTTTATGTCCTTGTCTCAAGTGCAACATTTGAAGTCGGTTTTATTGCTCTGAGAACATACATAATTGTTTTTCAAATTTTCCATTACTTTAAAAAGCGGAAAATTTTCAACTATGCGCTGAACACAAAATTGTACATCGAGAAAATTACAGAGTGATTTGTTTAAAAATTGATATTTTTTCAGTTATTATACATTAATATTTAAAGAAATTTTATTAAAAAATTTAAAGTAACAAAAAATAATTTTTGATAAATACATAAATAGGTATGTACATACATATTCACTTTTGAGTGTCGTATAAACATTGTGTTGTGTTGTGAGTAGTTGTTATAACTTCTGAACAGTTAAACGTACAAGGAAAGGATACGTGATATCTTGCTGGAAAGAGCAAAAAGTTCTCTACCCTTTTGCAGAAGACGTAATATTTAATTATATACCAACATTTTTTAATTATTTATAACATGAACACCTCTGAAATTTATTAGTTCATGTTACAGCGAAAGCATTGTATGTATCTGCTTCTGCACAGTACTGACTACAGATAACATGTACATAAAAAAAAATTTTGTTTTTATAACAACTAAAAATTGATATTCTCAAATCTCAACTTTTATTTGAAATTTCTAAAGAGAGTGAAAATTATTTTTAAAAAATCAGAAACTAATAATATTATTAAAACAAACGTTTTAAAACAAATATTAAAATTTGGGAAAATTTGAATGACAAATCATTTTTTTAATTAATACTTTCAATTTTCTAGTGAATAGAATATACAAAAACTTATATTTTTCATAAAATTTAGCAATTTTTAAAAATTTTTGAATTTTAAGTTTTTTTTTATAAAAATTTAGAAAACCTACATATTTATATATTACAAACAAAATCTTACAATCATTTATCTGAATATATTGAACATATAGAAAATTATCATAGTTTTTCTTAATATTTCAAAAAACAAATTGTAACTAAATTTTCAAATTTTAATTGACGTTTTGTGTATTCTATCATAGAAGCCGCTTTTACATAATACGTTTTGTGTCTTCGATAACTTAACGATAATTTAACGAGTTATTCATGGCAGTACCAAATATCAGTCACAACAACCAGAGAAATAGGGGTAAAAGAATATATTTTGCAGGATTTCAGTACCTTCTTCTTAAAATTTAATAAAAGGATGCATTACAATTTATTAGAAACATAATAATAAAGGTTCACAAACCGTTTCCTCTTGGAAAACATTGCATGAAGGGGTTAAAAATGGGCTTTTAAGTGAGTAACTTTGAAGTCCTTTTTTTCAAAAACTATTGAAAATACAGCTACAAAGATTTCAGATTCGAATTCAGGACACTCAAATTTACTAAGAAACGAATTTTCATGGGCCTACGACAAATGTAAGTGCGTCAACAACTTTCCGACAACAGGTTCACCTTAGCCAGAAGTTCAAACAAAGGACAGGCTGAATGCCACGTCACGGGACATCATATAATGTTGGCGTGGCTTCGAAACGAGGCGTTATTTCGATACGCCCAGTGGTTCAAAAGCGGTTTAGTTTTTTTTTAATATCTCCGCCCCCGCGAGGGCTAGGAAGTTTAAACGAAGGACAGCCTGATGGTCGAGTCATGGGACATCATACGATGTGGGCGTGACTTCGATTAGCCCAGTGGTGCAAAAGTGGTTTATTTTTTTTAAATATCTCCGACCCCGCGCGACCAAAGAAGTTCAAACAAAGGACAAGCTGAATACCACGTCACGAGACATCATATGAAGTAGGCGTGGCTTCGATACGTGGCGTGACTTCGAAACGCCCAGTTGTTCAAAAGTAGTTAGGTTTTTTGTAAACATCACCGCCTCCATGCAACCTAGGAGGTCCAAACAAAGGACATGCTGATTACCTTGTCTCGGGACACCTTTTGATGTGGGCGTGGCTTCGAAACGGAGTGTAGCTTCGAAACGCCCAGTGGTTCAAAAGTAGTTTAGTTTTTTTTGAATATCTCCCCCACCGCCCGGTGTAGGAGGTTGGAACAAAGGACAGGCTGATGGTCGCGTCACGGGACATATATAATGTAAGCGTGGCTTCGATACGGGGCGTGACTTCGATACGCCCAGTTGTTTAAAAGTGGTTAAGTTTGTTGTAAATATTTCCTCCTCCGTGTAACCTTGGAGGTTCAAACAAAGGACAGTCTAAATGCCACGTCACGAGACATCATATGATGTAAGCGTGGCTACGGCATGGGGAGTGGCTTCGATACGCCCAGTGGTTCGAAGGTGGTTTAGTTTTTTTTTGAATATCTCCGTCCCCGCCCGGCGAAGAAGGTTGGAACAAAGGACAGGCTGATGTCCGTGTCACGTAGCATCATTTGATGTGGGCGTGGCTTCGATACGGGGCGTGACTCCGATACGCACAGTTGTTCAAAAGTGGTTTAGTTTTTTGTGAATATCTCCTCTTCCGTCCAACCAAGGAGGTTTAAACAAAGGACAGGCTGAATGCCACGTCACGAGACATCATATGATGTAGGCATGGCTATGGCACGGGGCGTGTCTTCGATACGCCCAGTGGTTCGAAGGTGGTTTAGTTTTTTTTTGAATATCTCCGTCCTTGCCCGGCGAAGAAGGTTGGAACAAAGGACAGGCTGATGTCCGTGTCACGTAGCATCATTTGATGTGGGCGTGGCTTCGATACGGGGCGTGACTCCGATACGCACAGTTGTTCAAAAGTAGTTAAGTTTTTTGTAAATATCACCGCCTCCATGCAACCTAGGAGGTCCAAACAAAGGACAGGCTGATTACCTTGTCTCGGGACACCTTTTGATGTGGGCGTGGCTTCGAAACGGAGTGTAGCTTCGAAACGCCCAGTGGTTCAAAAGTAGTTTTGTTTTTTTTGAATATCTCCCCCACCGCCCGGTCTAGGAGGTTGGAACAAAGGACAGGCTGATGGTCGCGTCACGGGACATATATAATGTGAGCGTGGCTTCGATACGGGGCGTGACTCCGATACGCACAGTTGTTCAAAAGTGGTTTAGTTTTTTGTGAATATCTCCTCCTCGGTCCAACCAAGGAGGTTTAAACAAAGGACAGGCTGAATGCCACGTCACGAGACATCATATGATGTAAGCGTGGCTACGCCATGGGGAGAGGCTTCAATACGCTCAGTGGTTCGATGGTGGTTTAGTTTTTTTTTGAATATCTCCGTTCCCGCCCGGCGAAGAAGGTTGGAACAAAGGACAGGCTGATGTCCGTGTCACGTAGCATCATTTGATGTGGGCGTGGCTTCGATACGGGGCGTGACTCCGATACGCACAGTTGTTCAAAAGTGGTTTGATTTTTTGTGAATATCTCCTCCTCCGTCCAACCAAGGAGGTTTAAACAAAGGACAGGCTGAATGCCACGTCACGAGACATCATATGATGTTGGCGTGGCTTCGAAACGCCCAGTTTTTCAAAAGTACTTTATTTTTTTTCAATATCTCCGCTACCGCGCGACCTAAGAGGTATAAACAAAGGACAGGCTCTTGGCCGCGTCACCGGGCATCATATGATGTGAGCGTGGCTTCGTCACGGGGAGTGGCTTCAAAAGTAGGGGTGGCGTCGGTACGCCCAGTGCTTCAAAAGTGGTTCATTTTTTTGTAAATATCACCGCCTCCGTGCAACCTAGGATGTTCAAACAAAAGACAGGCTGATGGCCTCGTTTCGGGACATCATTTGCTATGGCCGTGGGTTCGATACGCCCAGTGGTTCGAAGGTGGTTTAGTTTTTTTTTTGAATACCTCCGTCTCCGCCTGGCCTAGGAGGTTGAAACAAAGGACAGGCTGATGTCCGAGTAACGTAGCATCATTTGATGTGGGCGTGGCTTCGATACGGGGCGTGACTCCGATACGCCCAGTTGTTCAATAGTTGTTAAGTTTTTTGTAGGTATCTCCGCCGCCGTCCATCCTAGGAGGTTCAAACGAAGGACAGGCTGATGTCCGCGTCACGAAACATCATATGATGTGGGCGTGGCTTCAAACGAGGCGTGGCTTCGGTACGCCCAGTGCTTCAAAAGTGGTTTATTTTTTTTGAATATCTCCCCGACCTTGTGACCGAGGAGGTTCGAACAAAAACCAGGCTGATTACCTCGTCTCGGGACATCATTTGAAGTGAGTGTGGCTACGAAACGGGGCGTGGCTTTGAAACGTCCAGTAGTTCAAAAGTGGCTTAGTTGTTTTTGAATATCTCCCCCACCGCTTGGTCTAGGAGGTTGGAACAAAGGACAGGCTGATGGCCGTGTCACGGGGCATTATTTGCTGTGACCGTGGCTTCGATACGCCCAGTGGTTCAAAAGTGGTTTAGTTTTTTTTAAATATCTCCGCCACCGCGCGACCTAAGATGTTTAAACAAAGGACCGGCTCTTGGCCGCGTCACGGGACATCATATGATGTGGGCGTGGATTCAAACGAGGCGTGGCTTCGGTACGCCCAGTGCTTCAAAAGTGGTTTATTTTTTTTGAATATCTCCCCGACCTTGTGACCGAGGAGGTTCGAACAAAAACCAGGCTGATTACCTCGTCTCGGGACATCATTTGAAGTGAGTGTGGCTACGAAACGGGGCGTGGCTTTGAAACGTCCAGTAGTTCAAAAGTGGCTTAGTTGTTTTTGAATATCTCCCCCACCGCTTGGTCTAGAAGTTGGAACAAAGGACAGGCTGATGGTCGTGTCACGGGACATCATATGATGTGTGCGTGGCTTCGAAACGAGGCGTGGCTTCGGTACGCCCAGTGCTTCAAAAGTGGTTTATTTTTTTGTAAATATCACCGCCTCCGTGCAACCTAGGATGTTCAAACAAAAGACAGGCTGATGGCCTCGTTTCGGGACATCATTTGCTATGGCCGTGGGTTCGATACGCCCAGTGGTTCGAAGGTGGTTTAGTTTTTTTTTTGAATACCTCCGTCTCCGCCTGGCCTAGGAGGTTGAAACAAAGGACAGGCTGATGTCCGAGAAACGTAGCATCATTTGATGTGGGCGTGGCTCCAATACGAAGCGTGGCTTGGAAACTTCCAATGGTGGGAATATGGTTCAGTTTCTATTAAATATCAACGCAACAGGCAAACTAGGAGATTCGAACAAAGGACAGGGTGATGGCCTCGTCTCGGGACATCATTTTATGTGGGTGTGGCTGAGTTAAGCCCAGTGGTGCAAAAGTGGTTTATTTTTTTTAAATATCTCCGACCCCGCGCGACCAAAGAAGTTCAAACAAAGGACAGGCTGAATGCTACGTCACGAGACATCATATGATGTAGGCGTGGCTTCGATACGAAGCGTGGTTTCAATACGGGACGTGGCTTCGAAACTCCCAGTGGTGCAAAAGTGGTTTAGTTTTTTTTCAAATATTTCCGCCCCCGAGCGACCTAAGAGGTTCAAACAAAGGACAGGCTGAATGCCACGTCACGGGACATCATATGATGTGGGCGTCGCTTCGGTACGCCTAGTGGTTCAAAAGTGGTTTATTTTTTTTTGAATATTTTCGCCACCTTGTGACCAAGGAGGTTCAAAAAAGAACAGGCTCTTGGCCGCGTTACGGGACATCATGTGATGTGGGCTTGGCTTCGATACGAGGCGTGACTTCGATACGCCCAGTGGTTTAAAAGCGGTTTAGTCTTTTTTTAATATCTCCGACCCCGTGCGACCAAAGAAGTTTAAACAAAGGACAGGCCGAATACCACGTCACGAGACATCATATGATGTAGCGGTGGCTTCGATACGACGCGTGGTTACAATACGGAGCGTGGCTACGAAACTCCCAGTGGTTCAGAAGTGGTTTATTTTTTTTTTAATATTACCGCCTCCATGCAACCTAGGAGGTTCAAACAAAGGACAGGCTTAATGCCACGTCACGTAGCATTATTTGATGTGGACGTGGCTTCGATACGGGGCGTGACTCCGATACGCCCAGTTGTTCAAAAGTGGTTAAGTTTTTTGTAAATATCACCGCCTCCATGCAACCTAGGAGGTCCAAACAAAGGACAGGCTGATGTCCGTGTCACGTAGCATCATTTGATGTGAGCATGGCTTCGAAACTGGCGTGACTTCGATACGCCCAGTTGTTCAATAGTGGTTTAGTTTTTTGTAGATATCTCCGCCTCCGTGCAACCTAGGAGGTTCAAACAAAGGACAGGCTGAATGCCACGTCACGGGACATCATATGATGTGGGCGTCGCTTCGGTACGCCTAGTGGTTCAAAAGTGGTTTATTTTTTTTTGAATATTTTCGCCACCTTGTGACCAAGGAGGTTCAAAAAAGAACAGGCTCTTGGCCGCGTTACGGGACATCATGTGATGTGGGCTTGGCTTCGATACGAGGCGTGACTTCGATACGCCCAGTGGTTTAAAAGCGGTTTAGTCTTTTTTTAATATCTCCGACCCCGTGCGACCAAAGAAGTTTAAACAAAGGACAGGCCGAATACCACGTCACGAGACATCATATGATGTAGCGGTGGCTTCGATACGACGCGTGGTTACAATACGGAGCGTGGCTACGAAACTCCCAGTGGTTCAGAAGTGGTTTATTTTTTTTTTAATATTACCGCCTCCATGCAACCTAGGAGGTTCAAACAAAGGACAGGCTTAATGCCACGTCACGTAGCATTATTTGATGTGGACGTGGCTTCGATACGGGGCGTGACTCCGATACGCCCAGTTGTTCAAAAGTGGTTAAGTTTTTTGTAAATATCACCGCCTCCATGCAACCTAGGAGGTCCAAACAAAGGACAGGCTGATGTCCGTGTCACGTAGCATCATTTGATGTGAGCATGGCTTCGAAACTGGCGTGACTTCGATACGCCCAGTTGTTCAATAGTGGTTTAGTTTTTTGTAGATATCTCCGCCTCCGTGCAACCTAGGAGGTTCAAACAAAGGACAGGCCGAATACCACGTCACGAGACATCATATGATGTAGCGGTGGCTTCGATACGACGCGTGGTTACAATACGGAGCGTGGCTACGAAACTCCCAGTGGTTCAGAAGTGGTTTATTTTTTTTTTAATATTACCGCCTCCATGCAACCTAGGAGGTTCAAACAAAGGACAGGCTTAATGCCACGTCACGTAGCATTATTTGATGTGGACGTGGCTTCGATACGGGGCGTGACTCCGATACGCCCAGTTGTTCAAAAGTGGTTAAGTTTTTTGTAAATATCACCGCCTCCATGCAACCTAGGAGGTCCAAACAAAGGACAGGCTGATGTCCGTGTCACGTAGCATCATTTGATGTGAGCATGGCTTCGAAACTGGCGTGACTTCGATACGCCCAGTTGTTCAAAAGTGGTTAAGTTTTTTGTAAATATTACCGCCTCCATGCAACCTAGAAGGTTTAAACACAGGACAGGCTGATGGTCGCGTCACGTGACATCATATGATGTGGGCGTGGTCGAGATACGGGGCGTGACTTCAAAAGGAGGGGTGGCGTCGGTACGCCCAGTGGTTTAAAAGTTGTTCAATTGTTTTGTAAATATCTCGGCCTCCGTGCAACCTAGGAGGTTAAAGCAAAGGACAGGCTGTTGGCGTCGTTTCGGGACATCATTTGCTGTGGCCGTGGGTTCGATACGCCCAGTGGTTTGAAGGTGGTTTGTTGTTTTTTTAATACCTCCGTCTCCGCCTGGCCTAGGAGGTTCAAACAAAGGACAGGCTTAATGCCACGTCACGTAGCATTATTTGATGTGGACGTGGCTTCGATACGGGGTGTGACTCCGATACGCCCAGTTGTTCAAAAGTGGTTAAGTTTTTTGTAAATATTACCGCCCTCATGCAACCTTTGAGGTTAAAACTAAAGACAGGCTCTTGGCTGCGTCACGGGACATCATATGACGTTGGCGTGATTTAAAAACGGGGAGTGGCTTCGATACGCCCAGTGGTTCGAAGGTGGTTTGGTTTTTTTTTGAATAAGTATCTCCGCCTCCGCCCGTCCTAGCAGGTAGGAACAAAGGACAGGCTGATGTCCGTGTCACGTAGCATCATTTGATGTGAGCGTGGCTTCGAAACTGGCGTGACTTCGATACGCCCAGTTGTTCAATAGTGGTTTAGTTTTTTGTAGATATCTCCGCCTCCGTGCAGCCTAGGAGGTTAAAACAAAGGACAGGCTGAATGCCACGTCACGTAGCATTATTTGATGTGGACGTGGCTTCGATACGGGGCGTGACTCCGATACGCCCAGTTGTTCAAAAGTGGTAAGGTTTTTTGTAAATATTACCGCCTCCATGCAACCTAGGAGGTTCAAACAAAGGACAGGCTTAATGCCACGTCACGAGACATCATATGATGTAAGCGTGGCTTCGGTACGCCTAGTGGTTCAAAAGTGGTTTATATTTTTTTAAATATTTCCGCCTCCGAGCGACCTAAGAGGATCAAACAAAGGACAGGCTGAATGCCACGTCACGGGACATCATATAATGTGGCGTGGCTTCGATACGTGGTGTGACTTCGAAACGCCCAGTTGTTCAAAAGTGGTTAAGTTTTTTGTAAATATCACCGCCTCCATGCAACCCAGGACATTCAAACAAAGGACAGGCTGAAGGCCACGTCACGTAGCATTATTTGATGTAGACGTGGCTTCGATACGGGGCGTGACTCCGATACGCCCAGTTGTTCAAAAGTGGTTGTTTTTTGTAAATATCACCGCTCCCGTGCAACCTGGGAGATTCAATCAAAGGCCAGGCTGACGGCTGCGTCCCGGTACATCTTATGATGTGGGCATGGCTGCGACACGGGGCGTGGCTCCAATACGAAGCGTGGCTTAGAAACTTTCAGTGGTGCAAAAGTGGTTTAGTTTTTTATAAATATCTCCGGCCCCGCAAGACCTAAGAGGTTCAAACTAAGGACAGGCTCTTGGCCGCGTCACGGGACATCATATGATGTGGGCGTTGCTTCGACACGGGGCGAGACTTCGGTACGCCTAGTGTTTTAAAAGTGGTTTAGGTTTTTTTTGAATATCTCCGCTTTTTTGATTCAACCTGGGAGGTTAAATAAAAAAAAAAGGCTAATGGCCTAGTCTCGCGACATCATTTGCCGTGTGCGCAGCTTTGATACGTGGCGTGGCCTAGATACGCCCAGTGGTGCAAAAGTTATTTAGTTTTTTGGTAAATATCTTCGCAACCGTGTGACCTAGAAGGTTTAAACAAAGGACAGGCTGATGGTCGCGTCACGTGACATCATATGATGTGGGCGTGGTCGAGATACGGGGCGTGACTTCAAAAGGAGGGGTGGCGTCGGTACGCCCAGTGGTTTAAAAGTTGTTCAATTGTTTTGTAAATATCTCGGCCTCCGTGCAACCTAGGAGGTTCAAGCAAAGGACAGGCTGATGGCGTCGTTTCGGGACATCATTTGCTGTGGCCGTGGGTTCGATACGCCCAGTGGTTTGAAAGTGGTTTGTTTTTTTTTTAATACCTCCGTCTCCGCCTGGCCTAGGAGGTTGAAACAAAGGACAGGCTGATATCCGTGTCACGTAGCTTCATATGATGTGAGCGTGGCTTCGATACGGGGCGTGACTTCAATACGCCCAGTTGTTCAATAGTGGTTTAGTTTTTTGTAGATATCTCCGCCTCCGTCCAACCAGGGAGGTTAAAACAAAGGACAGGCTGATGGCCTCGATTCGGGACTTCATTTGCTGTGGCCGTGGGTTCGATAGGCCCAGTGGTTCGCAGGTGGTTTAGTTTTTTTTTGAATACCTCCGTTTTCGCCCGGTCTAGGAGGTTGAAACAAAGGACAGGCTGATGTCCGTGTCACGTAGCTTCATATGATGTGAGCGTGGCTTCGATACGGCGCGTGACTTCGATACGCCCAGTGGTTCAAAAGTGGTTTAGTTTTTTTTAAATATCTCCGCCCCCGCGCGACCTTTGAGGTTAAAACTAAGGACAGGCTCTTGGCTGCGTCACGGGACATCATATGACGTTGGCGTGATTTAAAAACGGGGAGTGGCTTCGATACGCCCAGTGGTTCGAAGGTGGTTTGGTTTTTTTTTGAATAAGTATCTCCGCCTCCGCCCGTCCAAGCAGGTTGGAACAAAGGACAGGCTGATGGTCGCGTCACGTGACATCATATGATGTTGGCGTGGTCGAGATACGGGGCGTGACTTCAAAAGGACGGGTGACTTCGATACACCCAGTGGTTCAAAAGTGGTTTAGTTTTTTTTAAATATCTCCGCCCCCGCGCGACCTTTGAGGTTAAAACTAAGGACAGGCTCTTGGCTGCGTCACGGGACATCATATGACGTTGGCGTGATTTAAAAACGGGGAGTGGCTTCGATACGCCCAGTGGTTCGAAGGTGGTTTGGTTTTTTTTTGAATAAGTATCTCCGCCTCCGCCCGTCCAAGCAGGTTGGAACAAAGGACAGGCTGATAGTCGCGTCACGTGACATCATATGATGTTGGCGTGGTCGAGATACGGGGCGTGACTTCAAAAGGACGGGTGGCGTCGGTACGCCCAGTGGTTTAAAAGTTGTTCAATTGTTTTGTAAATATCTCGGCCTCCGTGCAACCTAGGAGGTTCAAGCAAAGGACAGGCTGATGGCGTCGTTTCGGGACATCATTTGCTGTGGCCGTGGGTTCGAAACGCCCAGTGGTTTGAAGGTGGTTTGTTTTTTTTTAATACCTCCGTCTCCGCCTGGCCTAGGAGGTTGAAACAAAGGACAGGCTGATATCCGTGTCACGTAGCTTCATATGATGTGAGCGTGGCTTCGATACGGGGCGTGACTTCGATACGCCCAGTGGTTCAAAAGTTGTTTAGTTTTTTTTAAATATCTCCGCCCCCGAGCGACCTTTGAGGTTAAAACTAAGGACAGGCTCTTGGCTGCGTCACGGGACATCATATGACGTTGGCGTGATTTAAAAACGGGGAGTGGCTTCGATACGCCCAGTGGTTCGAAGGTGGTTTGGTTTTTTTTTGAATAAGTATCTCCGCCTCCGCCCGTCCAAGCAGGTTGGAACAAAGGACAGGCTGATGGTCGCGTCACGTGACATCATATGATGTTGGCGTGGTCGAGATACGGGGCGTGACTTCAAAAGGACGGGTGGCGTCGGTACGCCCAGTGGTTTAAAAGTTGTTCAATTGTTTTGTAAATATCTCGGCCTCCGTGCAACCTAGGAGGTTCAAGCAAAGGACAGGCTGATGGCGTCGTTTCGGGACATCATTTGCTGTGGCCGTGGGTTCGAAACGCCCAGTGGTTTGAAGGTGGTTTGTTTTTTTTTATTACCTCCGTCTCCGCCTAGCCTAGGAGGTTGAAACAAAGGACAGGCTGATATCCGTGTCACGTAGCTTCATATGATGTGAGCGTGGCTTCGATACGGGGCGTGACTCCGATACGCCCAGTTGTTCAAAAGTGGTTGTTTTTTGTAAATATCACCGCTCCCGTGCAACCTGGGAGATTCAATCAAAGGCCAGGCTGACGGCTGCGTCCCGGTACATCATATGATGTGGGCATGGCTGCGACACGGGGCGTGGCTCCAATACGAAGCGTGGCTTAGAAACTTCCAGTGGTGCAAAAGTGGTTTAGTTTTTTATAAATATCTCCGGCCCCGCAAGACCTAAGAGGTTCAAACTAAGGACAGGCTCTTGGCCGCGTCACGGGACATCATATGATGTGGGCGTGGCTTCGACACGGGGCGTGACTTCGGTACGCCTAGTGTTTTAAAAGTGGTTTAGTTTTTTTTGAAAATCTCCGCTTTTTTGATTCAACCTGGGAGGTTAAATCAAAAAAAAAGCTAATGGCCTAGTCTCGCGACATCATTTGCCGTGTGCGCAGCTTTGATACGTGGCGTGGCCTAGATACGCCCAGTGGTGCAAAAGTTATTCAGTTTTTTGGTAAATATCTTCGCAACCGTGTGACCTAGAAGGTTTAAACACAGGACAGGCTGATGGTCGCGTCACGTGACATCATATGATGTGGACGTGGTCGAGATACGGGGCGTGACTTCAAAAGGAGGGGTGGCGTCGGTACGCCCAGTGGTTCAAAAGTTGTTCAATTGTTTTGTAAATATCTCGGCCTCCGTGCAACCTAGGAGGTTCAAGCAAAGGACAGGCTGTTGGCGTCGTTTCGGGACATCATTTGCTGTGGCCGTGGGTTCGATACGCCCAGTGGTTTGAAGGTGGTTTGTTTTTTTTTTAATACCTCCGTCTCCGCCTGGCCTAGGAGGTTCAAACAAAGGACAGGCTTAATGCCACGTCACGAAGCATTATTTGATGTGGACGTGGCTTCGATACGGGGCGTGACTCCGATACGCCCAGTTGTTCAATAGTGGTTTAGTTTTTTGTAGATATCTCCGCCTCCGTGCAACCTAGGAGGTTAAAACAAAGGACAGGCTGAATGCCACGTCACGTAGCATTATTTGATGTGGACGTGGCTTCGATACGGGGCGTGGCTCCAATACGAAGCGTGGCTTGGAAACTTCCAGTGGTGGGAATATGGTTTAGTTTCTATTAAATATCAACACAACAGGCAAACTAAGAGATTCAAACAAAGGACAGGGTGATGGCCTCGTCTCGGGACATCATTTTATGTGGGTGTGGCTGAGATACAACTGGAGCAAAAGTAGTTTTTTTTTTTTTTTTTTTTGAATATCACCGCCTCCGTGCAACCTAGGAGGTTGAAACAAAGGACAGGCTGATGGCCTCGTGACGGGACATCATATGATGTGGGCGTGGCTTCGAAACGGGGCGTGACTTCAATACGCCCAGTTGTTCAAAAGTGGTTAAGTTTTTTTTTTGTAAATATCTCCGCCTCCGTGCAACCTAGCAGATTCAAACAAAGGACAGGCTGATGGCCTCGTCTCGGGACATTATTAGCTGTGGCCGTGGCTTCGATACGCCCAGTGGTTCGAAGGTGGTTTAGTTTTTCTTAAATTGTTATCCGCCTCCGCCCGGTCTTGGGCGTTCGTAAAAAGGACAGTCTGATTTTCGCGTCACGGGACATTATATGATTTGACGTGACTTCGATACGGGGCGTGACTTCGATAAGCCCAGTGGTGCAAAAGTGGTTTAATTTTTTATAAATATATCCGCCTCCGTGCAACCTTGGAGGTTCAAACAAAGGACAGGCTCTTGGCCGCGTTAAGTGACATCATATGATGTGGGCGTGGTTTAAAAACGGGGAGTGGCTTCGATACGCCCAGTGGTTCGAAGGTGGTATGGTTTTTCTCAATTTCTCCGCCTCCGCCCGGCCCGGACTTCGATACATGGAATAAATGAAACATATTATAGTTTAAAAAATGCAATTTATTATTCAAAATTACACGAACATATTCAATTAATAATTAATAATTGTGAAAAATGTCAAGAAATCAAATATGACTGAAATCCAATAAAATCGAAATTCCATGTAACAGAAACCCCAAAAACGAAAAATGAAATAATTCATTTAGACAGATTCCACATAACAAAACAAACGTTTGTAACCATTATTGACAAATTAACAAAATTTGCATCAGTATATCCAATAATTGATAGAAATTGGAGAAGTAAACAATCTATATTAATAAATCATTTCGCGAAATTCGGAAAGCCAAAAAAAAATAATAATGGACAATGAATTCAAGTCTGAGCAAATTATACTTTTTCTAAAAGAAAATAATGTTGAGGTACATTGGACAAAATCAAATAGTCATACTGGTAATTCAGACATAGAAAGATTACATTCTACTTTATTAGAAAAAGTAACCGAAATCGATAATAAGGAATTATCAACTGAAATGAAAATACAAATAGCAATCGGAAATTATAATGAAAGATACCATTCCACAATAAACCCATGGTAACATATGCATCAGGCATATGGTGGCCAAAGACAAAGCAAAAAACAGTACAGAATAGACTCAACAAAATACAAAGACTAGCCTGTCTTAGTATTACAGGAGCTCTTAAAACCACCTCAACGGCAGCATTGGAAGCCATGCTCAACTTGCCACCTCTTAATATACAAATTGAGAAGGAGGCACTAAATTTTGCTTTAAAATTTCAAAGAAATAGAGGACTGAAAGCGGGTAATCTCACCCATAATCTTAAAATTCTTGAAGAATTTAAGAATCATCAAATCAGTCAAGTGACTGACGAAATAGAAACAGTTTATAACTTTGAAAAGCCGTTCAAAGTGCTGTTTCCAGATCGACAATCTTGGCGCAATAACAAAATAACCTTCGACAGAAGTGCCTCTGTGTGGTACACAGATGGTTCAAAAACTGAACTGGGGGTTGGAGCAGGGGTTGTAGGTCCAAAAAGGAGCCTATACAAATCCCTAGGAAAATATCCATCAGTTTTTCAAGCTGAAATTTTTGCTATTGACATGTGTGCTACTGAGTGCCTAAAGAAAGGCTTCAATAAAGCCACAGTCTACATAATTTCAGACAGCCAGGCAGCACTTAAAGCCATAAACTCACACAAAATTGTGTCTGGACTGGTTTTAGAATGCCTAAAAACTGTTAAAACACTAGCTAGGACAAATAAAGTATACCTAATGTGGATCCCAGGGCACGAAGGCTTCAAAGGAAATGAGTTGGCGGACTCCCTAGCGAAAAAAGGTGCCGACTCTAATTTCCTTGGACCAGAACCCTTCTGCGGTCTGCCTAGGAGTCACACAAAAAACAATATAAAAAAATGGGAAACGGCAAAATGCATCTCCCGATGGAAAGAAACTCCTGGAAATATACAAGCAAAGGAATTCATTTCGCCTTCAGCTAATATTTCCAGGAAACTACTCAACCTCAATAGAAAGGAGCTAAGGACCATCACAGGTCTCCTTACCAGACACTGTCCACTAAATTACCATCTAAGCAGGATAGGTCTACAAGAGGATGACAAATGCAGATTCTGTAAGGAGGACAAGGAAACCTCAAAACACATTCTGTGTGAATGCGAAGCATTGGCCTCCAAAAGAATGTGCTACATGCATCAGCCTTTTCTCAAACCTGAGGAAATCTGGTGCGCACCTTCTAATAGAATCCTAGGATTTATCAAAAGCCTAGATCTATAAGAAGCACGGGCGGTACAAAAGATCTCTATTGGTCGAAGTTCAATAATAGCCCCTTATAATCTAATCTAATCTAATTCCACAATAAAAACAACACCTAAAAAAGCAAGAGAAGAAATAAATGAAAAAACATTAAACAAAGTAGTAGATGACAAAAAAAAACAAGATTATAAATAAATTAAATCAGAATGGGGAAGACTATATAGAAAATAGGGAATTAGGCCCAATAAGAAATTATAAGAGGTTAAAACATAAAGAAGAAACTAGATATAAAATTAAACCATTAAAAAATGTTCATCAAATAAATATTAAAAGATCTAATAAATTTGCAGGTAAAAATAATATTATTACTAATGTTAACCACTCCAACAACAGCGATATTACAAATAAATCAAATACATGAAGAATTAGGTTTTTTTAAAATGAAAATTGGAACAGTAGAAATAGTTACTCAAACTAATACAATTTTACATGTGATTAATCCTGAAGAAATTTTACAAGTTGTTACAAAACTAGAGTTAAATATAGGACATCTAGATATAGACAACAAAGAATTAATAAATGCAGAAATCAATGTAATAAAAGCGAAAATAAAATCAATAATTCCTAAAGTTAATAACAGAGAAAAAAGAGGTCTTATCAATATCATAGGAAGAACACAAAAATGGCTTTTTGGAACTGTGAATGATATAGATAGAAATAATATTATATAATTATTATTATAATATAATAAAATTAATATATTATCATAACAATAATAAATAAACAAATAAAAATAAATAATCATTTCAATAAAACAATAACAATTTTAAAAGAAGCAATAGAAAAAGATAGAATTAAAATTTTAGACACATATAATAAATCAGAAAATCAATATAAAAAAATTGAAAGTCATACTTTGTACTTAGATCAAATTTCTAAACTAAGATATCTAGAAAATAAAATAAATCAGATCCAAGATAATATAGCATCAGCTAAAAATAATATCATACATCCAAGCATATTAACATTAGAAGAAATTGAAATGTTTAACATAGATTTTTATAAGCTAAAATTAATTAAGTTAGGGATGTTAGAATATGAGAATAAAATTAAATTATCTATAAAAATACCACAGAATTATATAAAAACAGATCTAAAATTAATTATACCATTACCAAATACAAATTATCTAGACATAGACGAAGATAATGAATTCATTATTGAAATTAATAATCAAACATACAATTATCAAAAAGAAACATTATTAAGAGACTTAAAGTTGAGTGAACATTGTACAATAAAACATCAATGTAAATTAAGATTTAATAATGAATCCAAAATTGAAAAACTAGATGATGAAACAATTGTTGTAATGAATAGTAATAATGACATGTTAACTCAAAATTGTGATGAGAGAAATTTAATACTAAGAAACAATTATATAATAAACTTTTATAATTGCAAACTAAAAATTTTTAAAGAAACCTTTTATAATACTAAAACGGTAATTCAAGAAAAATATATTCTTCCTAACGATGTAACATATCTAACATTACATAAACCAATAACTTTTGAAAAGATAGTAACAAGTAATTTTGAAAACATAGAAAAGATTAAGGAATTGCAATTACATCAAAACATTGTAAATGAAAGAATTCAGGAGAATTCTTACTCTAACGGAGGAGGAGTTATATATATACCTAATGAGTCAGAAAAAATAGAATTATCAAATCAAATAAATAAGAAACCAATGTTTTTCTAAATATTAAACAAAACCTTCTACAACCAATTTGTTCAAAGATCATATAAACATGACTCATTTGTTTTTAACATAATTTCTAATCTATGTATGTTTTTCTTTTTAATATAATATATGATAAGAAATTATATGATGCTTTGCGAAAGCATCATATTCTTTGTTATAATAAGTATAAATAGGGTTTCTAATAAGAAATAAGGTTAGTTATCAAGTGATTGTACGAATGTAACTCATGTTTCGTTTTTTATTAAAAAGTTGAATTTAATATTATAAATTATTTTTTCTTTACCACTGAAACGGAATATATAAGTCGCGCGACCTAAGAGGTTCAAACAAAGGACAGCCTCTTTCCTGCTTCACGGGTCATCATATAGTGTGTGCGTGGCTTCAATACGGGGCGTGACTTCGATAACCCAGTTGTGCAAAAGTGATTTTTTTTTTTCAAAAATCTCCGCCTCCATGCAATCTAGGAGGTTCAAACATTTCACAGGCTGATGGCCTCGTCTCGAGACATCATTTGCTGTGGCCGTGGCTTCGACACGGGGCGTAACTCCGATACGCCCAGTTGTTTTGAAGTGGTTAAGATTTTCGTAAATATCTCCGCCTCCGTGCAACCTAGGAGGTTCAAACAAATGACAGGCTGATGGCCTCGTCTCGAGACATCATTTACTGTGGCCGTGGCTTTGACACGGGGCGTAATTTCGATACGCCCAGTTGTTTTGAAGTGGTTAAGTTTTTTGTAAATATCTCCGGCTCAGTGCAACCTAGGAGGTTCAAACAAATGACAGGCTGATGACCTCATTAAGTGACATCATATGATGTGTGCATGGCTTCGATACGGGGCGTGGTTACGATACGCCCAGTGATTGAAAAGTATTTTTTTTTAAATCTGCGCCACCGTGCGACCTAGAAGGTTCAAACAAAGGACAGGCTAATGTCCGTGTCACGTAGCATCATTTGATGTGAGCGTGGCTTCGATACGGGGCGTGGTTACGATACGCCCAGTGGTTTAAAAGTGGTTTTTTTTTTTAAATCTGCACCACCGTGCGACCTAAAAGGTTCAAACAAAGGACAGGCTGATGGGCTCGTCTCGGGACATCATTTGCTGTGGCCGTGGCTTCGATACGCTCAGTGGTTCGAAGGTGGTTTAGTTTTTCCTAAATAGTTATCCGCCTCCGCCCGGCCTTGGGCTTTCGTAAAAAGGACAGTCTGATGGCTGCGTCCCTGTACATCATATGATGTTGGCGTGGTTTAAAAACGGGGAGTGGCTTCGATACGCCCAGTGGTTCGAAGGTGTTTCAGTTTTTTTTGAAAATCTCCGCCTCCGAACGATCTAGGAGGCTGGAAAAAAGGACAGGCTGATGGCCTCGTCTCGAAACATCATTTGCTGTGGCCGTGGCTTAGAAACGGGGCGTGACTTCGATACGCCCAGTTGTTCAAAACTGGTTTAGTTTTTTGTAGATATCTCCGCCTGCGTGCAACCTAAGAGGTTAAAACAAAGGACAGGCTGATGGCCTTGTCTCAGGACATCATTTGCTGTGGCCGTGTCTTCGATACGCCCAGTGGTGCAAAAGTGGTTTATTTTTTTATAAATATCTCCGCTTCCGTGCAACGGTTCAAACAGAGGGCAGGCTGATAGCCGCGTCACGGGACATCATATGATGTTGGCGTGGTTTAAAAACGGGGAATGACTTCGATACGCCCAGTGGTTCGATGATGGTTCAGTTTTTTTCGAATTTCTCCGCCCCCCAACGATCAAGGAGGTTGGAACGAAGGACAGGCTGATGGCCTCGTCTCGAGACATCATTTGCTGTGGCCGTGGCTTCGATACGAACAGTGGTGCAAAAGTTGTTTAGTTTTTTTTTGAATATCTCCGCCCCCGTGTGACCTAGAAGGTTCAAACAGAGGACAGGGTGATGGCCGCGTCACGGGACATCATATGATGGGGCGTGGCTTATATACGGAGCGTAGCTTCGATACGCCCAGTGGTTCGAAGGCTGGTTAGTTTTTTTTGAATATCTCCGCCTCTGCCCGGCCTAGGAGGTTGGAACAAAGGACATGCTGATGACCGCGTTAAGTGACATATGATGTGTGCATGGCTTCGATACGGGGCGTGGTTTCGATACGCCCAGTGGTTTAAAAGTGGTTTAGTTTTTTTTGAATATCTCCGCCACCCTGTGACCAAGGAGGTTCGAACAGAGGACAGGCTGATGACCGCTTCACGGGACACCATATGATGTTGGCGTGGTTTAAATACGGGAAGTGCTTTCGATACACCCAGTGATTCAAAACTGCTTCAGTTTTTCTTCAGAAAGATACCATTCCACAATAAACCCATGGTAACATATGCATCAGCATATGGTGGCCAAAGACAAAGCAAAAAACAGTACAGAATAGACTCAACAAAATACAAAGACTAGCCTGTCTTAGTATTACAGGAGCTCTTAAAACCACCTCAACGGCAGCATTGGAAGCCATGCTCAACTTGCCACCTCTTAATATACAAATTGAGAAGGAGGCACTAAATTGGGCTTTAAAATTTCAAAGAAATAGAGGACTGAAAGCGGGTAATCTCACCCATAATCTTAAAATTCTTGAAGAATTTAAGAATCATCAAATCAGTCAAGTGACTGACGAAATAGAAACAGTTTATAACTTTGAAAAGCCGTTCAAAGTGCTGTTTCCAGATCGACAATCTTGGCGCAATAACAAAATAACCTTCGACAGAAGTGCCTCTGTGTGGTACACAGATGGTTCAAAAACTGAACTGGGGGTTGGAGAAGGGGTTGTAGGTCCAAAAAGGAGCCTATACAAATCCCTAGGAAAATATCCATCAGTTTTTCAAGCTGAAATTTTTGCTATTGACATGTGTGCTACTGAGTGCCTAAAGAAAGGCTTCAATAAAGCCACAGTCTACATAATTTCAGACAGCCAGGCAGCACTTAAAGCCATAAACTCACACAAAATTGTGTCTGGACTGGTTTTAGAATGCCTAAAAACTGTTAAAACACTAGCTAGGACAAATAAAGTATACCTAATGTGGATCCCAGGGCACGAAGGCTTCAAAGGAAATGAGTTGGCGGACTCCCTAGCGAAAAAAGGTGCCGACTCTAATTTCCTTGGACCAGAACCCTTCTGCGGTCTGCCTAGGAGTCACACAAAAAACAATATAAAAAAATGGGAAACGGCAAAATGCATCTCCCGATGGAAAGAAACTCCTGGAAATATACAAGCAAAGGAATTCATTTCGCCTTCAGCTAATATTTCCAGGAAACTACTCAACCTCAATAGAAAGGAGCTAAGGACCATCACAGGTCTCCTTACCAGACACTGTCCACTAAATTACCATCTAAGCAGGATAGGTCTACAAGAGGATGACAAATGCAGATTCTGTAAGGAGGACAAGGAAACCTCAAAACACATTCTGTGTGAATGCGAAGCATTGGCCTCCAAAAGAATGTGCTACATGCATCAGCCTTTTCTCAAACCTGAGGAAATCTGGTGCGCACCTTCTAATAGAATCCTAGGATTTATCAAAAGCCTAGATCTATAAGAAGCACGGGCGGTACAAAAGATCTCTATTGGTCGAAGTTCAATAATAGCCCCTTATAATCTAATCTAATCTAATTCCACAATAAAAACAACACCTAAAAAAGCAAGAAAAGAAATAAATGAAAAAACATTAAACAAAGTAGTAGATGACAAAAAAAAACAAGATTATAAATAAATTAAATCAGAATGGGGAAGACTATATAGAAAATAGGGAATTAGGCCCAATAAGAAATTATAAGAGGTTAAAACATAAAGAAGAAACTAGATATAAAATTAAACCATTAAAAAATGTTCATCAAATAAATATTAAAAGATCTAATAAATTTGCAGGTAAAAATAATATTATTACTAATGTTAACCACTCCAACAACAGCGATATTACAAATAAATCAAATACATGAAGAATTAGGTTTTTTTAAAATGAAAATTGGAACAGTAGAAATAGTTACTCAAACTAATACAATTTTACATGTGATTAATCCTGAAGAAATTTTACAAGTTGTTACAAAACTAGAGTTAAATATAGGACATCTAGATATAGACAACAAAGAATTAATAAATGCAGAAATCAATGTAATAAAAGCGAAAATAAAATCAATAATTCCTAAAGTTAATAACAGAGAAAAAAGAGGTCTTATCAATATCATAGGAAGAACACAAAAATGGCTTTTTGGAACTGTGAATGATATAGATAGAAATAATATTATATAATTATTATTATAATATAATAAAATTAATATATTATCATAACAATAATAAATAAACAAATAAAAATAAATAATCATTTCAATAAAACAATAACAATTTTAAAAGAAGCAATAGAAAAAGATAGAATTAAAATTTTAGACACATATAACAAATCAGAAAATCAATATAAAAAAATTGAAAGTCATACTTTGTACTTAGATCAAATTTCTAAACTAAGATATCTAGAAAATAAAATAAATCAGATCCAAGATAATATAGCATCAGCTAAAAATAATATCATACATCCAAGCATATTAACATTAGAAGAAATTGAAATGTTTAACATAGATTTTTATAAGCTAAAATTAATTAAGTTAGGGATGTTAGAATATGAGAATAAAATTAAATTATCTATAAAAATACCACAGAATTATATAAAAACAGATCTAAAATTAATTATACCATTACCAAATACAAATTATCTAGACATAGACGAAGATAATGAATTCATTATTGAAATTAATAATCAAACATACAATTATCAAAAAGAAACATTATTAAGAGATTTAAAGTTGAGTGAACATTGTACAATAAAACATCAATGTAAATTAAGATTTAATAATGAATCCAAAATTGAAAAACTAGATGATGAAACAATTGTTGTAATGAATAGTAATAATGACATGTTAACTCAAAATTGTGATGAGAGAAATTTAATACTAAGAAACAATTATATAATAAACTTTTATAATTGCAAACTAAAAATTTTTAAAGAAACCTTTTATAATACTAAAACGGTAATTCAAGAAAAATATATTCTTCCTAACGATGTAACATATCTAACATTACATAAACCAATAACTTTTGAAAAGATAGTAACAAGTAATTTTGAAAACATAGAAAAGATTAAGGAATTGCAATTACATCAAAACATTGTAAATGAAAGAATTCAGGAGAATTCTTACTCTAACGGAGGAGGAGTTATATATATACCTAATGAGTCAGAAAAAATAGAATTATCAAATCAAATAAATAAGAAACCAATGTTTTTCTAAATATTAAACAAAACCTTCTACAACCAATTTGTTCAAAGATCATATAAACATGACTCATTTGTTTTTAACATAATTTCTAATCTATGTATGTTTTTCTTTTTAATATAATATATGATAAGAAATTATATGATGCTTTGCGATAGCATCATATTCTTTGTTATAATAAGTATAAATAGGGTTTCTAATAAGAAATAAGGTTAGTTATTAAGTGATTGTACGAATGTAACTCATGTTTCGTTTTTTAATAAAAAGTTGAATTTAATATTATAAATTATTTTTTCTTTACCACTAAAACGGAATATATAAGTCGCGCGACCTAAGAGGTTCAAACAAAGGACAGCCTCTTTCCCGCTTCACGGGTCATCATATAGTGTGTGCGTGGCTTCAATACGGGGCGTGACTTCGATAAGCCCAGTTGTGCAAAAGTGATTTTTTTTTTTTCAAAAATCTCCGCCTCCATGCAATCTAGGAGGTTCAAACATTTCACAGGCTGATGGCCTCGTCTCGAGACATCATTTGCTGTGGCCGTGTCTTCGACACGGGGCGTAACTCCGATACGCCCAGTTGTTTTGAAGTGGTTAAGATTTTCGTAAATATCTCCGCCTCCGTGCAACCTAGGAGGTTCAAACAAATGACAGGCTGATGACCGCGTTAAGTGACATCATATGATGTGTGCATGGCTTCGATACAGGGCGTGGTTACGATACGCCCAGTGGTTTAAAAGTGGTTTTTTTTAAATCTGTCCAACCTTGCGCCCTAGAAAGTTCAACCAAAGGACAGGCTGATGTCCGTGTCACGTAGCATCATTTGATGTGAGCGTGGCTTCGATACGGGGCGTGACTTTGATAATCCCAGTGGTGCAAAAGTGGTTTATTTTTTTATAAATATTTCCGCCTCCGTGCAACCTAGGACGTTCAAACAAAGCACAGGCTGATGGGCTCGTCTCGGGACATCATTTGCTGTGGCCGTGGCTTCGAGAAACGGGGTGTGGCTTCTATACGCCCAGTTGTTTTGAAGTGGTTAAGATTTTCGTTAATATCTACGCCCCCGTGTGACCCAGAAGGTTCAAACAAAGGACAAGCTCTTGGCCGCGTCATGGGACTTCATATGATGTGGGCGTGGCTTCGATACGGGGCGTGGCTTCGAAACGCTTAGTGGTTCAAAGGTGGTTTTGTTTTTTTTGAATATCTCCCCCACCGCCCGGTCTAGGAGGTTGGAACAAAGGACAGGCTGATGGTCGCGTCACGGGACATATATAATGTGAGCGTGGCTTCGATACGGGGCGTGACTCCGATACGCACAGTTGTTCAAAAGTGGTTTAGTTTTTTGTGAATATCTCCTCCTCGGTCCAACCAAGGAGGTTTAAACAAAGGACAGGCTGAATGCCACGTCACGAGACATCATATGATGTAAGCGTGGCTACGCCATGGGGAGAGGCTTCAATACGCTCAGTGGTTCGATGGTGGTTTAGTTTTTTTTTGAATATCTCCGTTCCCGCCCGGCGAAGAAGGTTGGAACAAAGGACAGGCTGATGTCCGTGTCACGTAGCATCATTTGATGTGGGCGTGGCTTCGATACGGGGCGTGACTCCGATACGCACAGTTGTTCAAAAGTGGTTTGATTTTTTGTGAATATCTCCTCCTCCGTCCAACCAAGGAGGTTTAAACAAAGGACAGGCTGAATGCCACGTCACGAGACATCATATGATGTTGGCGTGGCTTCGAAACGCCCAGTTTTTCAAAAGTACTTTATTTTTTTTCAATATCTCCGCTACCGCGCGACCTAAGAGGTATAAACAAAGGACAGGCTCTTGGCCGCGTCACCGGGCATCATATGATGTGAGCGTGGCTTCGTCACGGGGAGTGGCTTCAAAAGTAGGGGTGGCGTCGGTACGCCCAGTGCTTCAAAAGTGGTTCATTTTTTTGTAAATATCACCGCCTCCGTGCAACCTAGGATGTTCAAACAAAAGACAGGCTGATGGCCTCGTTTCGGGACATCATTTGCTATGGCCGTGGGTTCGATACGCCCAGTGGTTCGAAGGTGGTTTAGTTTTTTTTTTGAATACCTCCGTCTCCGCCTGGCCTAGGAGGTTGAAACAAAGGACAGGCTGATGTCCGAGTAACGTAGCATCATTTGATGTGGGCGTGGCTTCGATACGGGGCGTGACTCCGATACGCCCAGTTGTTCAATAGTTGTTAAGTTTTTTGTAGGTATCTCCGCCGCCGTCCATCCTAGGAGGTTCAAACGAAGGACAGGCTGATGTCCGCGTCACGAAACATCATATGATGTGGGCGTGGCTTCAAACGAGGCGTGGCTTCGGTACGCCCAGTGCTTCAAAAGTGGTTTATTTTTTTTGAATATCTCCCCGACCTTGTGACCGAGGAGGTTCGAACAAAAACCAGGCTGATTACCTCGTCTCGGGACATCATTTGAAGTGAGTGTGGCTACGAAACGGGGCGTGGCTTTGAAACGTCCAGTAGTTCAAAAGTGGCTTAGTTGTTTTTGAATATCTCCCCCACCGCTTGGTCTAGGAGGTTGGAACAAAGGACAGGCTGATGGTCGTGTCACGGGGCATTATTTGCTGTGACCGTGGCTTCGATACGCCCAGTGGTTCAAAAGTGGTTTAGTTTTTTTTAAATATCTCCGCCACCGCGCGACCTAAGATGTTTAAACAAAGGACCGGCTCTTGGCCGCGTCACGGGACATCATATGATGTGGGCGTGGATTCAAACGAGGCGTGGCTTCGGTACGCCCAGTGCTTCAAAAGTGGTTTATTTTTTTTGAATATCTCCCCGACCTTGTGACCGAGGAGGTTCGAACAAAAACCAGGCTGATTACCTCGTCTCGGGACATCATTTGAAGTGAGTGTGGCTACGAAACGGGGCGTGGCTTTGAAACGTCCAGTAGTTCAAAAGTGGCTTAGTTGTTTTTGAATATCTCCCCCACCGCTTGATCTAGAAGTTGGAACAAAGGACAGGCTGATGGTCGTGTCACGGGACATCATATGATGTGGGCGTGGCTTCGAAACGAGGCGTGGCTTCGGTACGCCCAGTGCTTCAAAAGTGGTTTATTTTTTTTTAAATATCACCGCCTCCGTGCAACCTAGGATGTTCAAACAAAAGACAGGCTGATGGCCTCGTTTCGGGACATCATTTGCTATGGCCGTGGGTTCGATACGCCCAGTGGTTCGAAGGTGGTTTAGTTTTTTTTTTGAATACCTCCGTCTCCGCCTGGCCTAGGAGGTTGAAACAAAGGACAGGCTGATGTCCGAGTAACGTAGCATCATTTGATGTGGGCGTGGCTCCAATACGAAGCGTGGCTTGGAAACTTCCAATGGTGGGAATATGGTTCAGTTTCTATTAAATATCAACGCAACAGGCAAACTAGGAGATTCAAACAAAGGACAGGGTGATGGCCTCGTCTCGGGACATCATTTTATGTGGGTGTGGCTGAGTTAAGCCCAGTGGTGCAAAAGTGGTTTATTTTTTTTAAATATCTCCGACCCCGCGCGACCAAAGAAGTTCAAACAAAGGACAGGCTGAATGCTACGTCACGAGACATCATATGATGTAGGCGTGGCTTCGATACGAAGCGTGGTTTCAATACGGGACGTGGCTTCGAAACTCCCAGTGGTGCAAAAGTGGTTTAGTTTTTTTTCAAATATTTCCGCCCCCGAGCGACCTAAGAGGTTCAAACAAAGGACAGGCTTAATGCCACGTCACGTAGCATTATTTGATGTGGACGTGGCTTCGATACGGGGCGTGACTCCGATACGCCCAGTTGTTCAAAAGTGGTTAAGTTTTTTGTAAATATCACCGCCTCCATGCAACCTAGGAGGTCCAAACAAAGGACAGGCTGATGGTCGCGTCACGTGACATCATATGATGTGAGCATGGCTTCGAAACTGGCGTGACTTCGATACGCCCAGTTGTTCAATAGTGGTTTAGTTTTTTGTAGATATCTCCGCCTCCGTGCAACCTAGGAGGTTCAAACAAAGGACAGGCTTAATGCCACGTCACGAGACATCATAAGATGTAAGCGTGACTCCGATACGCCCAGTTGTTCAAAAGTGGTTAAGTTTTTTGTAAATATTACCGCCTCCATGCAACCTAGAAGGTTTAAACACAGGACAGGCTGATGGTCGCGTCACGTGACATCATATGATGTGGGCGTGGTCGAGATACGGGGCGTGACTTCAAAAGGAGGGGTGGCGTCGGTACGCCCAGTGGTTTAAAAGTTGTTCAATTGTTTTGTAAATATCTCGGCCTCCGTGCAACCTAGGAGGTTCAAGCAAAGGACAGGCTGTTGGCGTCGTTTCGGGACATCATTTGCTGTGGCCGTGGGTTCGATACGCCCAGTGGTTTGAAGGTGGTTTGTTGTTTTTTTAATACCTCCGTCTCCGCCTGGCCTAGGAGGTTCAAACAAAGGACAGGCTTAATGCCACGTCACGTAGCATTATTTGATGTGGACGTGGCTTCGATACGGGGTGTGACTCCGATACGCCCAGTTGTTCAAAAGTGGTTAAGTTTTTTGTAAATATTACCGCCTCCATGCAACCTTTGAGGTTAAAACTAAAGACAGGCTCTTGGCTGCGTCACGGGACATCATATGACGTTGGCGTGATTTAAAAACGGGGAGTGGCTTCGATACGCCCAGTGGTTCGAAGGTGGTTTGGTTTTTTTTTGAATAAGTATCTCCGCCTCCGCCCGTCCTAGCAGGTAGGAACAAAGGACAGGCTGATGTCCGTGTCACGTAGCATCATTTGATGTGAGCGTGGCTTCGAAACTGGCGTGACTTCGATACGCCCAGTTGTTCAATAGTGGTTTAGTTTTTTGTAGATATCTCCGCCTCCGTGCAGCCTAGGAGGTTAAAACAAAGGACAGGCTGAATGCCACGTCACGTAGCATTATTTGATGTGGACGTGGCTTCTATACGGGGCGTGACTCCGATACGCCCAGTTGTTCAAAAGTGGTAAGGTTTTTTGTAAATATTACCGCCTCCATGCAACCTAGGAGGTTCAAACAAAGGACAGGCCTAATGCCACGTCACGAGACATCATATGATGTAAGCGTGGCTTCGGTACGCCTAGTGGTTCAAAAGTGGTTTATATTTTTTTAAATATTTCCGCCTCCGAGCGACCTAAGAGGATCAAACAAAGGACAGGCTGAATGCCACGTCACGGGACATCATATAATGTGGCGTGGCTTCGATACGTGGTGTGACTTCGAAACGCCCAGTTGTTCAAAAGTGGTTAAGTTTTTTGTAAATATCACCGCCTCCATGCAACCCAGGACATTCAAACAAAGGACAGGCTGACGGCTGCGTCCCGGTACATCTTATGATGTGGGCATGGCTGCGACACGGGGCGTGGCTCCAATACGAAGCGTGGCTTAGAAACTTTCAGTGGTGCAAAAGTGGTTTAGTTTTTTATAAATATCTCCGGCCCCGCAAGACCTAAGAGGTTCAAACTAAGGACAGGCTCTTGGCCGCGTCACGGGACATCATATGATGTGGGCGTTGCTTCGACACGGGGCGAGACTTCGGTACGCCTAGTGTTTTAAAAGTGGTTTAGGTTTTTTTTGAATATCTCCGCTTTTTTGATTCAACCTGGGAGGTTAAATAAAAAAAAAAGGCTAATGGCCTAGTCTCGCGACATCATTTGCCGTGTGCGCAGCTTTGATACGTGGCGTGGCCTAGATACGCCCAGTGGTGCAAAAGTTATTTAGTTTTTTGGTAAATATCTTCGCAACCGTGTGACCTAGAAGGTTTAAACACAGGACAGGCTGATGGTCGCGTCACGTGACATCATATGATGTGGGCGTGGTCGAGATACGGGGCGTGACTTCAAAAGGAGGGGTGGCGTCGGTACGCCCAGTGGTTTAAAAGTTGTTCAATTGTTTTGTAAATATCTCGGCCTCCGTGCAACCTAGGAGGTTCAAGCAAAGGACAGGCTGATGGCGTCGTTTCGGGACATCATTTGCTGTGGCCGTGGGTTCGATACGCCCAGTGGTTTGAAATTGGTTTGTTTTTTTTTAATACCTCCGTCTCCGCCTGGCCTAGGAGGTTGAAACAAAGGACAGGCTGATATCCGTGTCACGTAGCTTCATATGATGTGAGCGTGGCTTCGATACGGGGCGTGACTTCAATACGCCCAGTTGTTCAATAGTGGTTTAGTTTTTTGTAGATATCTCCGCCTCCGTCCAACCAGGGAGGTTAAAACAAAGGACAGGCTGATGGCCTCGATTCGGGACTTCATTTGCTGTGGCCGTGGGTTCGATAGGCCCAGTGGTTCGCAGGTGGTTTAGTTTTTTTTTGAATACCTCCGTTTTCGCCCGGTCTAGGAGGTTGAAACAAAGGACAGGCTGATGTCCGTGTCACGTAGCTTCATATGATGTGAGCGTGGCTTCGATACGGCGCGTGACTTCGATACGCCCAGTGGTTCAAAAGTGGTTTAGTTTTTTTTAAATATCTCCGCCCCCGCGCGACCTTTGAGGTTAAAACTAAGGACAGGCTCTTGGCTGCGTCACGGGACATCATATGACGTTGGCGTGATTTAAAAACGGGGAGTGGCTTCGATACGCCCAGTGGTTCGAAGGTGGTTTGGTTTTTTTTTGAATAAGTATCTCCGCCTCCGCCCGTCCAAGCAGGTTGGAACAAAGGACAGGCTGATGGTCGCGTCACGTGACATCATATGATGTGGACGTGGTCGAGATACGGGGCGTGACTTCAAAAGGACGGGTGACTTCGATACACCCAGTGGTTCAAAAGTGGTTTAGTTTTTTTTAAATATCTCCGCCCCCGCGCGACCTTTGAGGTTAAAACTAAGGACAGGCTCTTGGCTGCGTCACGGGACATCATATGACGTTGGCGTGATTTAAAAACGGGGAGTGGCTTCGATACGCCCAGTGGTTCGAAGGTGGTTTGGTTTTTTTTTGAATAAGTATCTCCGCCTCCGCCCGTCCAAGCAGGTTGGAACAAAGGACAGGCTGATAGTCGCGTCACGTGACATCATATGATGTTGGCGTGGTCGAGATACGGGGCGTGACTTCAAAAGGACGGGTGGCGTCGGTACGCCCAGTGGTTTAAAAGTTGTTCAATTGTTTTGTAAATATCTCGGCCTCCGTGCAACCTAGGAGGTTCAAGCAAAGGACAGGCTGATGGCGTCGTTTCGGGACATCATTTGCTGTGGCCGTGGGTTCGAAACGCCCAGTGGTTTGAAGGTGGTTTGTTTTTTTTTTAATACCTCCGTCTCCGCCTGGCCTAGGAGGTTGAAACAAAGGACAGGCTGATATCCGTGTCACGTAGCTTCATATGATGTGAGCGTGGCTTCGATACGGGGCGTGACTTCGATACGCCCAGTGGTTCAAAAGTTGTTTAGTTTTTTTTAAATATCTCCGCCCCCGCGCGACCTTTGAGGTTAAAACTAAGGACAGGCTCTTGGCTGCGTCACGGGACATCATATGACGTTGGCGTGATTTAAAAACGGGGAGTGGCTTCGATACGCCCAGTGGTTCGAAGGTGGTTTGGTTTTTTTTTGAATAAGTATCTCCGCCTCCGCCCGTCCAAGCAGGTTGGAACAAAGGACAGGCTGATGGTCGCGTCACGTGACATCATATGATGTTGGCGTGGTCGAGATACGGGGCGTGACTTCAAAAGGACGGGTGACTTCGATACGCCCAGTGGTTCAAAAGTGGTTTAGTTTTTTTTAAATATCTCCGCCCCCGCGCGACCTTTAAGGTTAAAACTAAGGACAGGCTCTTGGCTGCGTCACGGGACATCATATGACGTTGGCGTGATTTAAAAACGGGGAGTGGCTTCGATACGCCCAGTGGTTCGAAGGTGGTTTGGTTTTTTTTTGAATAAGTATCTCCGCCTCCGCCCTACCAAGCAGGTTAGAACAAAGGACAGGCTGATGTCCGTGTCACGTAGCATCATTTGATGTGAGCGTGGCTTCGATACGGCGCGTGACTTCGATACGCCCAGTGGTTCAAAAGTGGTTTAGTTTTTTTTAAATATCTCCGCCCCCGCGCGACCTTTGAGGTTAAAACTAAGGACAGGCTGATATCCGTGTCACGTAGCTTCATATGATGTGAGCGTGGCTTCGATACGGGGCGTGACTCCGATACGCCCAGTTGTTCAAAAGTGGTTGTTTTTTGTAAATATCACCGCTCCCGTGCAACCTGGGAGATTCAATCAAAGGCCAGGCTGACGGCTGCGTCCCGGTACATCATATGATGTGGGCATGGCTGCGACACGGGGCGTGGCTCCAATACGAAGCGTGGCTTAGAAACTTCCAGTGGTGCAAAAGTGGTTTAGTTTTTTATAAATATCTCCGGCCCCGCAAGACCTAAGAGGTTCAAACTAAGGACAGGCTCTTGGCCGCGTCACGGGACATCATATGATGTGGGCGTTGCTTCGACACGGGGCGAGACTTCGGTACGCCTAGTGTTTTAAAAGTGGTTTAGGTTTTTTTTAATATCTCCGCTTTTTTGATTCAACCTGGGAGGTTAAATAAAAAAAAAAGGCTAATGGCCTAGTCTCGCGACATCATTTGCCGTGTGCGCAGCTTTGATACGTGGCGTGGCCTAGATACGCCCAGTGGTGCAAAAGTTATTTAGTTTTTTGTAAATATCTTCGCAACCGTGTGACCTAGAAGGTTTAAACACAGGACAGGCTGATGGTCGCGTCACGTGACATCATATGATGTGGGCGTGGTCGAGATACGGGGCGTGACTTCAAAAGGAGGGGTGGCGTCGGTACGCCCAGTGGTTTAAAAGTTGTTCAATTGTTTTGTAAATATCTCGGCCTCCGTGCAACCTAGGAGGTTCAAGCAAAGGACAGGCTGATGGCGTCGTTTCGGGACATCATTTGCTGTGGCCGTGGGTTCGATACGCCCAGTGGTTTGAAATTGGTTTGTTTTTTTTTAATACCTCCGTCTCCGCCTGGCCTAGGAGGTTGAAACAAAGGACAGGCTGATATCCGTGTCACGTAGCTTCATATGATGTGAGCGTGGCTTCGATACGGGGCGTGACTTCAATACGCCCAGTTGTTCAATAGTGGTTTAGTTTTTTGTAGATATCTCCGCCTCCGTCCAACCAGGGAGGTTAAAACAAAGGACAGGCTGATGGCCTCGATTCGGGACTTCATTTGCTGTGGCCGTGGGTTCGATAGGCCCAGTGGTTCGCAGGTGGTTTAGTTTTTTTTTGAATACCTCCGTTTTCGCCCGGTCTAGGAGGTTGAAACAAAGGACAGGCTGATGTCCGTGTCACGTAGCTTCATATGATGTGAGCGTGGCTTCGATACGGCGCGTGACTTCGATACGCCCAGTGGTTCAAAAGTGGTTTAGTTTTTTTTAAATATCTCCGCCCCCGCGCGACCTTTGTGGTTAAAACTAAGGACAGGCTCTTGGCTGCGTCACGGGACATCATATGACGTTGGCGTGATTTAAAAACGGGGAGTGGCTTCGATACGCCCAGTGGTTCGAAGGTGGTTTGGTTTTTTTTTGAATAAGTATCTCCGCCTCCGCCCGTCCAAGCAGGTTGGAACAAAGGACAGGCTGATGGTCGCGTCACGTGACATCATATGATGTGGACGTGGTCGAGATACGGGGCGTGACTTCAAAAGGACGGGTGACTTCGATACACCCAGTGGTTCAAAAGTGGTTTAGTTTTTTTTAAATATCTCCGCCCCCGCGCGACCTTTGAGGTTAAAACTAAGGACAGGCTCTTGGCTGCGTCACGGGACATCATATGACGTTGGCGTGATTTAAAAACGGGGAGTGGCTTCGATACGCCCAGTGGTTCGAAGGTGGTTTGGTTTTTTTTTGAATAAGTATCTCCGCCTCCGCCCGTCCAAGCAGGTTGGAACAAAGGACAGGCTGATAGTCGCGTCACGTGACATCATATGATGTTGGCGTGGTCGAGATACGGGGCGTGACTTCAAAAGGACGGGTGGCGTCGGTACGCCCAGTGGTTTAAAAGTTGTTCAATTGTTTTGTAAATATCTCGGCCTCCGTGCAACCTAGGAGGTTCAAGCAAAGGACAGGCTGATGGCGTCGTTTCGGGACATCATTTGCTGTGGCCGTGGGTTCGAAACGCCCAGTGGTTTGAAGGTGGTTTGTTTTTTTTTTAATACCTCCGTCTCCGCCTGGCCTAGGAGGTTGAAACAAAGGACAGGCTGATATCCGTGTCACGTAGCTTCATATGATGTGAGCGTGGCTTCGATACGGGGCGTGACTTCGATACGCCCAGTGGTTCAAAAGTTGTTTAGTTTTTTTTAAATATCTCCGCCCCCGCGCGACCTTTGAGGTTAAAACTAAGGACAGGCTCTTGGCTGCGTCACGGGACATCATATGACGTTGGCGTGATTTAAAAACGGGGAGTGGCTTCGATACGCCCAGTGGTTCGAAGGTGGTTTGGTTTTTTTTTGAATAAGTATCTCCGCCTCCGCCCGTCCAAGCAGGTTGGAACAAAGGACAGGCTGATGGTCGCGTCACGTGACATCATATGATGTTGGCGTGGTCGAGATACGGGGCGTGACTTCAAAAGGACGGGTGACTTCGATACGCCCAGTGGTTCAAAAGTGGTTTAGTTTTTTTTAAATATCTCCGCCCCCGCGCGACCTTTGAGGTTAAAACTAAGGACAGGCTCTTGGCTGCGTCACGGGACATCATATGACGTTGGCGTGATTTAAAAACGGGGAGTGGCTTCGATACGCCCAGTGGTTCGAAGGTGGTTTGGTTTTTTTTTGAATAAGTATCTCCGCCTCCGCCCTACCAAGCAGGTTAGAACAAAGGACAGGCTGATGTCCGTGTCACGTAGCATCATTTGATGTGAGCGTGGCTTCGATACGGCGCGTGACTTCGATACGCCCAGTGGTTCAAAAGTTGTTTAGTTTTTTTTAAATATCTCCGCCCCCGCGCGACCTTTGAGGTTAAAACTAAGGACAGGCTCTTGGCTGCGTCACGGGACATCATATGACGTTGGCGTGATTTAAAAACGGGGAGTGGCTTCGATACGCCCAGTGGTTCGAAGGTGGTTTGGTTTTTTTTTGAATAAGTATCTCCGCCTCCGCCCGTCCAAGCAGGTTGGAACAAAGGACAGGCTGATGGTCGCGTCACGTGACATCATATGATGTTGGCGTGGTCGAGATACGGGGCGTGACTTCAAAAGGACGGGTGGCGTCGGTACGCCCAGTGGTTTAAAAGTTGTTCAATTGTTTTGTAAATATCTCGGCCTCCGTGCAACCTAGGAGGTTCAAGCAAAGGACAGGCTGATGGCGTCGTTTCGGGACATCATTTGCTGTGGCCGTGGGTTCGAAACGCCCAGTGGTTTGAAGGTGGTTTGTTTTTTTTTTAATACCTCCGTCTCCGCCTAGCCTAGGAGGTTGAAACAAAGGACAGGCTGATATCCGTGTCACGTAGCTTCATATGATGTGAGCGTGGCTTCGATACGGGGCGTGACTCCGATACGCCCAGTTGTTCAAAAGTGGTTGTTTTTTGTAAATATCACCGCTCCCGTGCAACCTGGGAGATTCAATCAAAGGCCAGGCTGACGGCTGCGTCCCGGTACATCATATGATGTGGGCATGGCTGCGACACGGGGCGTGGCTCCAATACGAAGCGTGGCTTAGAAACTTCCAGTGGTGCAAAAGTGGTTTAGTTTTTTATAAATATCTCCGGCCCCGCAAGACCTAAGAGGTTCAAACTAAGGACAGGCTCTTGGCCGCGTCACGGGACATCATATGATGTGGGCGTGGCTTCGACACGGGGCGTGACTTCGGTACGCCTAGTGTTTTAAAAGTGGTTTAGTTTTTTTTGAATATCTCCGCTTTTTTGATTCAACCTGGGAGGTTAAATCAAAAAAAAAGCTAATGGCCTAGTCTCGCGACATCATTTGCCGTGTGCGCAGCTTTGATACGTGGCGTGGCCTAGATACGCCCAGTGGTGCAAAAGTTATTCAGTTTTTTGGTAAATATCTTCGCAACCGTGTGACCTAGAAGGTTTAAACACAGGACAGGCTGATGGTCGCGTCACGTGACATCATATGATGTGGACGTGGTCGAGATACGGGGCGTGACTTCAAAAGGAGGGGTGGCGTCGGTACGCCCAGTGGTTCAAAAGTTGTTCAATTGTTTTGTAAATATCTCGGCCTCCGTGCAACCTAGGAGGTTCAAGCAAAGGACAGGCTGTTGGCGTCGTTTCGGGACATCATTTGCTGTGGCCGTGGGTTCGATACGCCCAGTGGTTTGAAGGTGGTTTGTTTTTTTTTTAATACCTCCGTCTCCGCCTGGCCTAGGAGGTTCAAACAAAGGACAGGCTTAATGCCACGTCACGAAGCATTATTTGATGTGGACGTGGCTTCGATACGGGGCGTGACTCCGATACGCCCAGTTGTTCAAAAGTGGTTAAGTTTTTTGTAAATATTACCGCCTCCATGCAACCTTTGAGGTTAAAACTAAGGACAGGCTCTTGGCTGCGTCACGGGACATCATATGACGTTGGCGTGATTTAAAAACGGGGAGTGGCTTCGATACGCCCAGTGGTTCGAAGGTGGTTTGGTTTTTTTTTGAATAAGTATCTCCGCCTCCGCCCGTCCTAGCAGGTAGGAACAAAGGACAGGCTGATGTCCGTGTCACGTAGCATCATTTGATGTGAGCGTGGCTTCGAAACTGGCGTGACTTCGATACGCCCAGTTGTTCAATAGTGGTTTAGTTTTTTGTAGATATCTCCGCCTCCGTGCAACCTAGGAGGTTAAAACAAAGGACAGGCTGAATGCCACGTCACGTAGCATTATTTGATGTGGACGTGGCTTCGATACGGGGCGTGGCTCCAATACGAAGCGTGGCTTGGAAACTTCCAGTGGTGGGAATATGGTTCAGTTTCTATTAAATATCAACACAACAGGCAAACTAAGAGATTCAAACAAAGGACAGGGTGATGGCCTCGTCTCGGGACATCATTTTATGTGGGTGTGGCTGAGATACAACTGGAGCAAAAGTAGTTTTTTTTTTTTTTTTTTTTGAATATCACCGCCTCCGTGCAACCTAGGAGGTTGAAACAAAGGACAGGCTGATGGCCTCGTGACGGGACATCATATGATGTGGGCGTGGCTTCGAAACGGGGCGTGACTTCAATACGCCCAGTTGTTCAAAAGTGGTTAAGTTTTTTTTTTGTAAATATCTCCGCCTCCGTGCAACCTAGCAGATTCAAACAAAGGACAGGCTGATGGCCTCGTCTCGGGACATTATTAGCTGTGGCCGTGGCTTCGATACGCCCAGTGGTTCGAAGGTGGTTTAGTTTTTCTTAAATTGTTATCCGCCTCCGCCCGGTCTTGGGCGTTCGTAAAAAGGACAGTCTGATTTTCGCGTCACGGGACATTATATGATGTGACGTGACTTCGATACGGGGCGTGACTTCGATAAGCCCAGTGGTGCAAAAGTGGTTTAATTTTTTATAAATATATCCGCCTCCGTGCAACCTTGGAGGTTCAAACAAAGGACAGGCTCTTGGCCGCGTTAAGTGACATCATATGATGTGGGCGTGGTTTAAAAACGGGGAGTGGCTTCGATACGCCCAGTGGTTCGAAGGTGGTATGGTTTTTCTCAATTTCTCCGCCTCCGCCCGGCCCGGACTTCGATACATGGAATAAATGAAACATATTATAGTTTAAAAAATGCAATTTATTATTCAAAATTACACGAACATATTCAATTAATAATTAATAATTGTGAAAAATGTCAAGAAATCAAATATGACTGAAATCCAATAAAATCGAAATTCCATGTAACAGAAACCCCAAAAACGAAAAATGAAATAATTCATTTAGACAGATTCCACATAACAAAACAAACGTTTGTAACCATTATTGACAAATTAACAAAATTTGCATCAGTATATCCAATAATTGATAGAAATTGGAGAAGTAAACAATCTATATTAATAAATCATTTCGCGAAATTCGGAAAGCCAAAAAAAAATAATAATGGACAATGAATTCAAGTCTGAGCAAATTATACTTTTTCTAAAAGAAAATAATGTTGAGGTACATTGGACAAAATCAAATAGTCATACTGGTAATTCAGACATAGAAAGATTACATTCTACTTTATTAGAAAAAGTAACCGAAATCGATAATAAGGAATTATCAACTGAAATGAAAATACAAATAGCAATCGGAAATTATAATGAAAGATACCATTCCACAATAAACCCATGGTAACATATGCATCAGGCATATGGTGGCCAAAGACAAAGCAAAAAACAGTACAGAATAGACTCAACAAAATACAAAGACTAGCCTGTCTTAGTATTACAGGAGCTCTTAAAACCACCTCAACGGCAGCATTGGAAGCCATGCTCAACTTGCCACCTCTTAATATACAAATTGAGAAGGAGGCACTAAATTTTGCTTTAAAATTTCAAAGAAATAGAGGACTGAAAGCGGGTAATCTCACCCATAATCTTAAAATTCTTGAAGAATTTAAGAATCATCAAATCAGTCAAGTGACTGACGAAATAGAAACAGTTTATAACTTTGAAAAGCCGTTCAAAGTGCTGTTTCCAGATCGACAATCTTGGCGCAATAACAAAATAACCTTCGACAGAAGTGCCTCTGTGTGGTACACAGATGGTTCAAAAACTGAACTGGGGGTTGGAGCAGGGGTTGTAGGTCCAAAAAGGAGCCTATACAAATCCCTAGGAAAATATCCATCAGTTTTTCAAGCTGAAATTTTTGCTATTGACATGTGTGCTACTGAGTGCCTAAAGAAAGGCTTCAATAAAGCCACAGTCTACATAATTTCAGACAGCCAGGCAGCACTTAAAGCCATAAACTCACACAAAATTGTGTCTGGACTGGTTTTAGAATGCCTAAAAACTGTTAAAACACTAGCTAGGACAAATAAAGTATACCTAATGTGGATCCCAGGGCACGAAGGCTTCAAAGGAAATGAGTTGGCGGACTCCCTAGCGAAAAAAGGTGCCGACTCTAATTTCCTTGGACCAGAACCCTTCTGCGGTCTGCCTAGGAGTCACACAAAAAACAATATAAAAAAATGGGAAACGGCAAAATGCATCTCCCGATGGAAAGAAACTCCTGGAAATATACAAGCAAAGGAATTCATTTCGCCTTCAGCTAATATTTCCAGGAAACTACTCAACCTCAATAGAAAGGAGCTAAGGACCATCACAGGTCTCCTTACCAGACACTGTCCACTAAATTACCATCTAAGCAGGGTAGGTCTACAAGAGGATGACAAATGCAGATTCTGTAAGGAGGACAAGGAAACCTCAAAACACATTCTGTGTGAATGCGAAGCATTGGCCTCCAAAAGAATGTGCTACATGCATCAGCCTTTTCTCAAACCTGAGGAAATCTGGTGCGCACCTTCTAATAGAATCCTAGGATTTATCAAAAGCCTAGATCTATAAGAAGCACGGGCGGTACAAAAGATCTCTATTGGTCGAAGTTCAATAATAGCCCCTTATAATCTAATCTAATCTAATTCCACAATAAAAACAACACCTAAAAAAGCAAGAGAAGAAATAAATGAAAAAACATTAAACAAAGTAGTAGATGACAAAAAAAAACAAGATTATAAATAAATTAAATCAGAATGGGGAAGACTATATAGAAAATAGGGAATTAGGCCCAATAAGAAATTATAAGAGGTTAAAACATAAAGAAGAAACTAGATATAAAATTAAACCATTAAAAAATGTTCATCAAATAAATATTAAAAGATCTAATAAATTTGCAGGTAAAAATAATATTATTACTAATGTTAACCACTCCAACAACAGCGATATTACAAATAAATCAAATACATGAAGAATTAGGTTTTTTTAAAATGAAAATTGGAACAGTAGAAATAGTTACTCAAACTAATACAATTTTACATGTGATTAATCCTGAAGAAATTTTACAAGTTGTTACAAAACTAGAGTTAAATATAGGACATCTAGATATAGACAACAAAGAATTAATAAATGCAGAAATCAATGTAATAAAAGCGAAAATAAAATCAATAATTCCTAAAGTTAATAACAGAGAAAAAAGAGGTCTTATCAATATCATAGGAAGAACACAAAAATGGCTTTTTGGAACTGTGAATGATATAGATAGAAATAATATTATATAATTATTATTATAATATAATAAAATTAATATATTATCATAACAATAATAAATAAACAAATAAAAATAAATAATCATTTCAATAAAACAATAACAATTTTAAAAGAAGCAATAGAAAAAGATAGAATTAAAATTTTAGACACATATAATAAATCAGAAAATCAATATAAAAAAATTGAAAGTCATACTTTGTACTTAGATCAAATTTCTAAACTAAGATATCTAGAAAATAAAATAAATCAGATCCAAGATAATATAGCATCAGCTAAAAATAATATCATACATCCAAGCATATTAACATTAGAAGAAATTGAAATGTTTAACATAGATTTTTATAAGCTAAAATTAATTAAGTTAGGGATGTTAGAATATGAGAATAAAATTAAATTATCTATAAAAATACCACAGAATTATATAAAAACAGATCTAAAATTAATTATACCATTACCAAATACAAATTATCTAGAAATAGACGAAGATAATGAATTCATTATTGAAATTAATAATCAAACATACAATTATCAAAAAGAAACATTATTAAGAGATTTAAAGTTGAGTGAACATTGTACAATAAAACATCAATGTAAATTAAGATTTAATAATGAATCCAAAATTGAAAAACTAGATGATGAAACAATTGTTGTAATGAATAGTAATAATGACATGTTAACTCAAAATTGTGATGAGAGAAATTTAATACTAAGAAACAATTATATAATAAACTTTTATAATTGCAAACTAAAAATTTTTAAAGAAACCTTTTATAATACTAAAACGGTAATTCAAGAAAAATATATTCTTCCTAACGATGTAACATATCTAACATTACATAAACCAATAACTTTTGAAAAGATAGTAACAAGTAATTTTGAAAACATAGAAAAGATTAAGGAATTGCTATTACATCAAAACATTGTAAATGAAAGAATTCAGGAGAATTCTTACTCTAACGGAGGAGGAGTTATATATATACCTAATGAGTCAGAAAAAATAGAATTATCAAATCAAATAAATAAGAAACCAATGTTTTTCTAAATATTAAACAAAACCTTCTACAACCAATTTGTTCAAAGATCATATAAACATGACTCATTTGTTTTTAACATAATTTCTAATCTATGTATGTTTTTCTTTTTAATATAATATATGATAAGAAATTATATGATGCTTTGCGAAAGCATCATATTCTTTGTTATAATAAGTATAAATAGGGTTTCTAATAAGAAATAAGGTTAGTTATCAAGTGATTGTACGAATGTAACTCATGTTTCGTTTTTTATTAAAAAGTTGAATTTAATATTATAAATTATTTTTTCTTTACCACTGAAACGGAATATATAAGTCGCGCGACCTAAGAGGTTCAAACAAAGGACAGCCTCTTTCCTGCTTCACGGGTCATCATATAGTGTGTGCGTGGCTTCAATACGGGGCGTGACTTCGATAACCCAGTTGTGCAAAAGTGATTTTTTTTTTCAAAAATCTCCGCCTCCATGCAATCTAGGAGGTTCAAACATTTCACAGGCTGATGGCCTCGTCTCGAGACATCATTTGCTGTGGCCGTGGCTTCGACACGGGGCGTAACTCCGATACGCCCAGTTGTTTTGAAGTGGTTAAGATTTTCGTAAATATCTCCGCCTCCGTGCAACCTAGGAGGTTCAAACAAATGACAGGCTGATGGCCTCGTCTCGAGACATCATTTACTGTGGCCGTGGCTTTGACACGGGGCGTAATTTCGATACGCCCAGTTGTTTTGAAGTGGTTAAGTTTTTTGTAAATATCTCCGGCTCAGTGCAACCTAGGAGGTTCAAACAAATGACAGGCTGATGACCTCATTAAGTGACATCATATGATGTGTGCATGGCTTCGATACGGGGCGTGGTTACGATACGCCCAGTGATTGAAAAGTATTTTTCGTTTTAAATCTGCGCCACCGTGCGACCTAGAAGGTTCAAACAAAGGACAGGCTAATGTCCGTGTCACGTAGCATCATTTGATGTGAGCGTGGCTTCGATACGGGGCGTGGTTACGATACGCCCAGTGGTTTAAAAGTGGTTTTTTTTTTTAAATCTGCACCACCGTGCGACCTAAAAGGTTCAAACAAAGGACAGGCTGATGGGCTCGTCTCGGGACATCATTTGCTGTGGCCGTGGCTTCGATACGCTCAGTGGTTCGAAGGTGGTTTAGTTTTTCCTAAATAGTTATCCGCCTCCGCCCGGCCTTGGGCTTTCGTAAAAAGGACAGTCTGATGGCTGCGTCCCTGTACATCATATGATGTTGGCGTGGTTTAAAAACGGGGAGTGGCTTCGATACGCCCAGTGGTTCGAAGGTGTTTCAGTTTTTTTTGAAAATCTCCGCCCCCGAACGATCTAGGAGGCTGGAAAAAAGGACAGGCTGATGGCCTCGTCTCGAAACATCATTTGCTGTGGCCGTGGCTTAGAAACGGGGCGTGACTTCGATACGCCCAGTTGTTCAAAACTGGTTTAGTTTTTTGTAGATATCTCCGCCTGCGTGCAACCTAAGAGGTTAAAACAAAGGACAGGCTGATGGCCTTGTCTCAGGACATCATTTGCTGTGGCCGTGTCTTCGATACGCCCAGTGGTGCAAAAGTGGTTTATTTTTTTATAAATATCTCCGCTTCCGTGCAACGGTTCAAACAGAGGGCAGGCTGATAGCCGCGTCACGGGACATCATATGATGTTGGCGTGGTTTAAAAACGGGGAATGACTTCGATACGCCCAGTGGTTCGATGATGGTTCAGTTTTTTTCGAATTTCTCCGCCCCCCAACGATCAAGGAGGTTGGAACGAAGGACAGGCTGATGGCCTCGTCTCGAGACATCATTTGCTGTGGCCGTGGCTTCGATACGAACAGTGGTGCAAAAGTTGTTTAGTTTTTTTTTGAATATCTCCGCCCCCGTGTGACCTAGAAGGTTCAAACAGAGGACAGGGTGATGGCCGCGTCACGGGACATCATATGATGGGGCGTGGCTTATATACGGAGCGTAGCTTCGATACGCCCAGTGGTTCGAAGGCTGGTTAGTTTTTTTTGAATATCTCCGCCTCTGCCCGGCCTAGGAGGTTGGAACAAAGGACATGCTGATGACCGCGTTAAGTGACATATGATGTGTGCATGGCTTCGATACGGGGCGTGGTTTCGATACGCCCAGTGGTTTAAAAGTGGTTTAGTTTTTTTTGAATATCTCCGCCACCCTGTGACCAAGGAGGTTCGAACAGAGGACAGGCTGATGACCGCTTCACGGGACACCATATGATGTTGGCGTGGTTTAAATACGGGAAGTGCTTTCGATACACCCAGTGATTCAAAACTGCTTCAGTTTTTCTTCAGAAAGATACCATTCCACAATAAACCCATGGTAACATATGCATCAGCATATGGTGGCCAAAGACAAAGCAAAAAACAGTACAGAATAGACTCAACAAAATACAAAGACTAGCCTGTCTTAGTATTACAGGAGCTCTTAAAACCACCTCAACGGCAGCATTGGAAGCCATGCTCAACTTGCCACCTCTTAATATACAAATTGAGAAGGAGGCACTAAATTGGGCTTTAAAATTTCAAAGAAATAGAGGACTGAAAGCGGGTAATCTCACCCATAATCTTAAAATTCTTGAAGAATTTAAGAATCATCAAATCAGTCAAGTGACTGACGAAATAGAAACAGTTTATAACTTTGAAAAGCCGTTCAAAGTGCTGTTTCCAGATCGACAATCTTGGCGCAATAACAAAATAACCTTCGACAGAAGTGCCTCTGTGTGGTACACAGATGGTTCAAAAACTGAACTGGGGGTTGGAGAAGGGGTTGTAGGTCCAAAAAGGAGCCTATACAAATCCCTAGGAAAATATCCATCAGTTTTTCAAGCTGAAATTTTTGCTATTGACATGTGTGCTACTGAGTGCCTAAAGAAAGGCTTCAATAAAGCCACAGTCTACATAATTTCAGACAGCCAGGCAGCACTTAAAGCCATAAACTCACACAAAATTGTGTCTGGACTGGTTTTAGAATGCCTAAAAACTGTTAAAACACTAGCTAGGACAAATAAAGTATACCTAATGTGGATCCCAGGGCACGAAGGCTTCAAAGGAAATGAGTTGGCGGACTCCCTAGCGAAAAAAGGTGCCGACTCTAATTTCCTTGGACCAGAACCCTTCTGCGGTCTGCCTAGGAGTCACACAAAAAACAATATAAAAAAATGGGAAACGGCAAAATGCATCTCCCGATGGAAAGAAACTCCTGGAAATATACAAGCAAAGGAATTCATTTCGCCTTCAGCTAATATTTCCAGGAAACTACTCAACCTCAATAGAAAGGAGCTAAGGACCATCACAGGTCTCCTTACCAGACACTGTCCACTAAATTACCATCTAAGCAGGATAGGTCTACAAGAGGATGACAAATGCAGATTCTGTAAGGAGGACAAGGAAACCTCAAAACACATTCTGTGTGAATGCGAAGCATTGGCCTCCAAAAGAATGTGCTACATGCATCAGCCTTTTCTCAAACCTGAGGAAATCTGGTGCGCACCTTCTAATAGAATCCTAGGATTTATCAAAAGCCTAGATCTATAAGAAGCACGGGCGGTACAAAAGATCTCTATTGGTCGAAGTTCAATAATAGCCCCTTATAATCTAATCTAATCTAATTCCACAATAAAAACAACACCTAAAAAAGCAAGAAAAGAAATAAATGAAAAAACATTAAACAAAGTAGTAGATGACAAAAAAAAACAAGATTATAAATAAATTAAATCAGAATGGGGAAGACTATATAGAAAATAGGGAATTAGGCCCAATAAGAAATTATAAGAGGTTAAAACATAAAGAAGAAACTAGATATAAAATTAAACCATTAAAAAATGTTCATCAAATAAATATTAAAAGATCTAATAAATTTGCAGGTAAAAATAATATTATTACTAATGTTAACCACTCCAACAACAGCGATATTACAAATAAATCAAATACATGAAGAATTAGGTTTTTTTAAAATGAAAATTGGAACAGTAGAAATAGTTACTCAAACTAATACAATTTTACATGTGATTAATCCTGAAGAAATTTTACAAGTTGTTACAAAACTAGAGTTAAATATAGGACATCTAGATATAGACAACAAAGAATTAATAAATGCAGAAATCAATGTAATAAAAGCGAAAATAAAATCAATAATTCCTAAAGTTAATAACAGAGAAAAAAGAGGTCTTATCAATATCATAGGAAGAACACAAAAATGGCTTTTTGGAACTGTGAATGATATAGATAGAAATAATATTATATAATTATTATTATAATATAATAAAATTAATATATTATCATAACAATAATAAATAAACAAATAAAAATAAATAATCATTTCAATAAAACAATAACAATTTTAAAAGAAGCAATAGAAAAAGATAGAATTAAAATTTTAGACACATATAATAAATCAGAAAATCAATATAAAAAAATTGAAAGTCATACTTTGTACTTAGATCAAATTTCTAAACTAAGATATCTAGAAAATAAAATAAATCAGATCCAAGATAATATAGCATCAGCTAAAAATAATATCATACATCCAAGCATATTAACATTAGAAGAAATTGAAATGTTTAACATAGATTTTTATAAGCTAAAATTAATTAAGTTAGGGATGTTAGAATATGAGAATAAAATTAAATTATCTATAAAAATACCACAGAATTATATAAAAACAGATCTAAAATTAATTATACCATTACCAAATACAAATTATCTAGAAATAGACGAAGATAATGAATTCATTATTGAAATTAATAATCAAACATACAATTATCAAAAAGAAACATTATTAAGAGATTTAAAGTTGAGTGAACATTGTACAATAAAACATCAATGTAAATTAAGATTTAATAATGAATCCAAAATTGAAAAACTAGATGATGAAACAATTGTTGTAATGAATAGTAATAATGACATGTTAACTCAAAATTGTGATGAGAGAAATTTAATACTAAGAAACAATTATATAATAAACTTTTATAATTGCAAACTAAAAATTTTTAAAGAAACCTTTTATAATACTAAAACGGTAATTCAAGAAAAATATATTCTTCCTAACGATGTAACATATCTAACATTACATAAACCAATAACTTTTGAAAAGATAGTAACAAGTAATTTTGAAAACATAGAAAAGATTAAGGAATTGCAATTACATCAAAACATTGTAAATGAAAGAATTCAGGAGAATTCTTACTCTAACGGAGGAGGAGTTATATATATACCTAATGAGTCAGAAAAAATAGAATTATCAAATCAAATAAATAAGAAACCAATGTTTTTCTAAATATTAAACAAAACCTTCTACAACCAATTTGTTCAAAGATCATATAAACATGACTCATTTGTTTTTAACATAATTTCTAATCTATGTATGTTTTTCTTTTTAATATAATATATGATAAGAAATTATATGATGCTTTGCGATAGCATCATATTCTTTGTTATAATAAGTATAAATAGGGTTTCTAATAAGAAATAAGGTTAGTTATTAAGTGATTGTACGAATGTAACTCATGTTTCGTTTTTTAATAAAAAGTTGAATTTAATATTATAAATTATTTTTTCTTTACCACTAAAACGGAATATATAAGTCGCGCGACCTAAGAGGTTCAAACAAAGGACAGCCTCTTTCCCGCTTCACGGGTCATCATATAGTGTGTGCGTGGCTTCAATACGGGGCGTGACTTCGATAAGCCCAGTTGTGCAAAAGTGATTTTTTTTTTTCAAAAATCTCCGCCTCCATGCAATCTAGGAGGTTCAAACATTTCACAGGCTGATGGCCTCGTCTCGAGACATCATTTGCTGTGGCCGTGTCTTCGACACGGGGCGTAACTCCGATACGCCCAGTTGTTTTGAAGTGGTTAAGATTTTCGTAAATATCTCCGCCTCCGTGCAACCTAGGAGGTTCAAACAAATGACAGGCTGATGACCGCGTTAAGTGACATCATATGATGTGTGCATGGCTTCGATACAGGGCGTGGTTACGATACGCCCAGTGGTTTAAAAGTGGTTTTTTTTAAATCTGTCCAACCTTGCGCCCTAGAAAGTTCAACCAAAGGACAGGCTGATGTCCGTGTCACGTAGCATCATTTGATGTGAGCGTGGCTTCGATACGGGGCGTGACTTTGATAATCCCAGTGGTGCAAAAGTGGTTTATTTTTTTATAAATATTTCCGCCTCCGTGCAACCTAGGACGTTCAAACAAAGCACAGGCTGATGGGCTCGTCTCGGGACATCATTTGCTGTGGCCGTGGCTTCGAGAAACGGGGTGTGGCTTCTATACGCCCAGTTGTTTTGAAGTGGTTAAGATTTTCGTTAATATCTACGCCCCCGTGTGACCCAGAAGGTTCAAACAAAGGACAAGCTCTTGGCCGCGTCATGGGACTTCATATGATGTGGGCGTGGCTTCGATACGGGGCGTGGCTTCGAAACGCTTAGTGGTTCAAAGGTGGTTTAGGTTTTTCTGAATATCTCCGCCTCCGTACAACCTAGGAGTTTCAAACAAAGGACAGGCTGAATGCCACGTCACGGACATCATATGATGTGGGCGTGGTTTAGATACGAGGCGTGGATTCTATACGCCCAGTGGTTCGAAGTTGGATTAGGTTTTTTTGAATATCTCCGCCTCCGTACAACCTAGGAGGTTCAAACAGAGGACAGGCTGATGACCGCATTAAGTGATATCATATGATGTGTGCATGGCTTCGATACGGCGCGTGGTTACGATACGCCCAGTGGTTTAAAAGTGGTTTTTTTTTTAAATCTGCACCACCGTGCGACCTAGAAGGTTCAAACAAAGGACAGGCTAATGTCCGTGTCACGTAGCATCATTTGATGTGAGCGTGGCTTCGATACGGGGCGTGGTTACGATACGCCCAGTGGTTTAAAAGTGGTTTTTTTTTTTAAATCTGCACCACCGTGCGACCTAAAAGGTTCAAACAAAGGACAGGCTGATGGGCTCGTCTCGGGACATCATTTGCTGTGGCCGTGGCTTCGATACGCTCAGTGGTTCGAAGGTGGTTTAGTTTTTCCTAAATAGTTATCCGCCTCCGCCCGGCCTTGGGCTTTCGTAAAAAGGACAGTCTGATGGCTGCGTCCCTGTACATCATATGATGTTGGCGTGGTTTAAAAACGGGGAGTGGCTTCGATACGCCCAGTGGTTCGAAGGTGTTTCAGTTTTTTTTGAAAATCTCCGCCCCCGAACGATCTAGGAGGCTGGAAAAAAGGACAGGCTGATGGCCTCGTCTCGAAACATCATTTGCTGTGGCCGTGGCTTAGAAACGGGGCGTGACTTCGATACGCCCAGTTGTTCAAAACTGGTTTAGTTTTTTGTAGATATCTCCGCCTGCGTGCAACCTAAGAGGTTAAAACAAAGGACAGGCTGATGGCCTTGTCTCAGGACATCATTTGCTGTGGCCGTGTCTTCGATACGCCCAGTGGTGCAAAAGTGGTTTATTTTTTTATAAATATCTCCGCTTCCGTGCAACGGTTCAAACAGAGGGCAGGCTGATAGCCGCGTCACGGGACATCATATGATGTTGGCGTGGTTTAAAAACGGGGAATGACTTCGATACGCCCAGTGGTTCGATGATGGTTCAGTTTTTTTCGAATTTCTCCGCCCCCCAACGATCAAGGAGGTTGGAACGAAGGACAGGCTGATGGCCTCGTCTCGAGACATCATTTGCTGTGGCCGTGGCTTCGATACGAACAGTGGTGCAAAAGTTGTTTAGTTTTTTTTTGAATATCTCCGCCCCCGTGTGACCTAGAAGGTTCAAACAGAGGACAGGGTGATGGCCGCGTCACGGGACATCATATGATGGGGCGTGGCTTATATACGGAGCGTAGCTTCGATACGCCCAGTGGTTCGAAGGCTGGTTAGTTTTTTTTGAATATCTCCGCCTCTGCCCGGCCTAGGAGGTTGGAACAAAGGACATGCTGATGACCGCGTTAAGTGACATATGATGTGTGCATGGCTTCGATACGGGGCGTGGTTTCGATACGCCCAGTGGTTTAAAAGTGGTTTAGTTTTTTTTGAATATCTCCGCCACCCTGTGACCAAGGAGGTTCGAACAGAGGACAGGCTGATGACCGCTTCACGGGACACCATATGATGTTGGCGTGGTTTAAATACGGGAAGTGCTTTCGATACACCCAGTGATTCAAAACTGCTTCAGTTTTTCTTCAGAAAGATACCATTCCACAATAAACCCATGGTAACATATGCATCAGCATATGGTGGCCAAAGACAAAGCAAAAAACAGTACAGAATAGACTCAACAAAATACAAAGACTAGCCTGTCTTAGTATTACAGGAGCTCTTAAAACCACCTCAACGGCAGCATTGGAAGCCATGCTCAACTTGCCACCTCTTAATATACAAATTGAGAAGGAGGCACTAAATTGGGCTTTAAAATTTCAAAGAAATAGAGGACTGAAAGCGGGTAATCTCACCCATAATCTTAAAATTCTTGAAGAATTTAAGAATCATCAAATCAGTCAAGTGACTGACGAAATAGAAACAGTTTATAACTTTGAAAAGCCGTTCAAAGTGCTGTTTCCAGATCGACAATCTTGGCGCAATAACAAAATAACCTTCGACAGAAGTGCCTCTGTGTGGTACACAGATGGTTCAAAAACTGAACTGGGGGTTGGAGAAGGGGTTGTAGGTCCAAAAAGGAGCCTATACAAATCCCTAGGAAAATATCCATCAGTTTTTCAAGCTGAAATTTTTGCTATTGACATGTGTGCTACTGAGTGCCTAAAGAAAGGCTTCAATAAAGCCACAGTCTACATAATTTCAGACAGCCAGGCAGCACTTAAAGCCATAAACTCACACAAAATTGTGTCTGGACTGGTTTTAGAATGCCTAAAAACTGTTAAAACACTAGCTAGGACAAATAAAGTATACCTAATGTGGATCCCAGGGCACGAAGGCTTCAAAGGAAATGAGTTGGCGGACTCCCTAGCGAAAAAAGGTGCCGACTCTAATTTCCTTGGACCAGAACCCTTCTGCGGTCTGCCTAGGAGTCACACAAAAAACAATATAAAAAAATGGGAAACGGCAAAATGCATCTCCCGATGGAAAGAAACTCCTGGAAATATACAAGCAAAGGAATTCATTTCGCCTTCAGCTAATATTTCCAGGAAACTACTCAACCTCAATAGAAAGGAGCTAAGGACCATCACAGGTCTCCTTACCAGACACTGTCCACTAAATTACCATCTAAGCAGGATAGGTCTACAAGAGGATGACAAATGCAGATTCTGTAAGGAGGACAAGGAAACCTCAAAACACATTCTGTGTGAATGCGAAGCATTGGCCTCCAAAAGAATGTGCTACATGCATCAGCCTTTTCTCAAACCTGAGGAAATCTGGTGCGCACCTTCTAATAGAATCCTAGGATTTATCAAAAGCCTAGATCTATAAGAAGCACGGGCGGTACAAAAGATCTCTATTGGTCGAAGTTCAATAATAGCCCCTTATAATCTAATCTAATCTAATTCCACAATAAAAACAACACCTAAAAAAGCAAGAAAAGAAATAAATGAAAAAACATTAAACAAAGTAGTAGATGACAAAAAAAAACAAGATTATAAATAAATTAAATCAGAATGGGGAAGACTATATAGAAAATAGGGAATTAGGCCCAATAAGAAATTATAAGAGGTTAAAACATAAAGAAGAAACTAGATATAAAATTAAACCATTAAAAAATGTTCATCAAATAAATATTAAAAGATCTAATAAATTTGCAGGTAAAAATAATATTATTACTAATGTTAACCACTCCAACAACAGCGATATTACAAATAAATCAAATACATGAAGAATTAGGTTTTTTTAAAATGAAAATTGGAACAGTAGAAATAGTTACTCAAACTAATACAATTTTACATGTGATTAATCCTGAAGAAATTTTACAAGTTGTTACAAAACTAGAGTTAAATATAGGACATCTAGATATAGACAACAAAGAATTAATAAATGCAGAAATCAATGTAATAAAAGCGAAAATAAAATCAATAATTCCTAAAGTTAATAACAGAGAAAAAAGAGGTCTTATCAATATCATAGGAAGAACACAAAAATGGCTTTTTGGAACTGTGAATGATATAGATAGAAATAATATTATATAATTATTATTATAATATAATAAAATTAATATATTATCATAACAATAATAAATAAACAAATAAAAATAAATAATCATTTCAATAAAACAATAACAATTTTAAAAGAAGCAATAGAAAAAGATAGAATTAAAATTTTAGACACATATAATAAATCAGAAAATCAATATAAAAAAATTGAAAGTCATACTTTGTACTTAGATCAAATTTCTAAACTAAGATATCTAGAAAATAAAATAAATCAGATCCAAGATAATATAGCATCAGCTAAAAATAATATCATACATCCAAGCATATTAACATTAGAAGAAATTGAAATGTTTAACATAGATTTTTATAAGCTAAAATTAATTAAGTTAGGGATGTTAGAATATGAGAATAAAATTAAATTATCTATAAAAATACCACAGAATTATATAAAAACAGATCTAAAATTAATTATACCATTACCAAATACAAATTATCTAGAAATAGACGAAGATAATGAATTCATTATTGAAATTAATAATCAAACATACAATTATCAAAAAGAAACATTATTAAGAGATTTAAAGTTGAGTGAACATTGTACAATAAAACATCAATGTAAATTAAGATTTAATAATGAATCCAAAATTGAAAAACTAGATGATGAAACAATTGTTGTAATGAATAGTAATAATGACATGTTAACTCAAAATTGTGATGAGAGAAATTTAATACTAAGAAACAATTATATAATAAACTTTTATAATTGCAAACTAAAAATTTTTAAAGAAACCTTTTATAATACTAAAACGGTAATTCAAGAAAAATATATTCTTCCTAACGATGTAACATATCTAACATTACATAAACCAATAACTTTTGAAAAGATAGTAACAAGTAATTTTGAAAACATAGAAAAGATTAAGGAATTGCAATTACATCAAAACATTGTAAATGAAAGAATTCAGGAGAATTCTTACTCTAACGGAGGAGGAGTTATATATATACCTAATGAGTCAGAAAAAATAGAATTATCAAATCAAATAAATAAGAAACCAATGTTTTTCTAAATATTAAACAAAACCTTCTACAACCAATTTGTTCAAAGATCATATAAACATGACTCATTTGTTTTTAACATAATTTCTAATCTATGTATGTTTTTCTTTTTAATATAATATATGATAAGAAATTATATGATGCTTTGCGAAAGCATCATATTCTTTGTTATAATAAGTATAAATAGGGTTTCTAATAAGAAATAAGGTTAGTTATCAAGTGATTGTACGAATGTAACTCATGTTTCGTTTTTTATTAAAAAGTTGAATTTAATATTATAAATTATTTTTTCTTTACCACTGAAACGGAATATATAAGTCGCGCGACCTAAGAGGTTCAAACAAAGGACAGCCTCTTTCCTGCTTCACGGGTCATCATATAGTGTGTGCGTGGCTTCAATACGGGGCGTGACTTCGATAACCCAGTTGTGCAAAAGTGATTTTTTTTTTCAAAAATCTCCGCCTCCATGCAATCTAGGAGGTTCAAACATTTCACAGGCTGATGGCCTCGTCTCGAGACATCATTTGCTGTGGCCGTGGCTTCGACACGGGGCGTAACTCCGATACGCCCAGTTGTTTTGAAGTGGTTAAGATTTTCGTAAATATCTCCGCCTCCGTGCAACCTAGGAGGTTCAAACAAATGACAGGCTGATGGCCTCGTCTCGAGACATCATTTACTGTGGCCGTGGCTTTGACACGGGGCGTAATTTCAAAGATCATATAAACATGACTCATTTGTTTTTAACATAATTTCTAATCTATGTATGTTTTTCTTTTTAATATAATATATGATAAGAAATTATATGATGCTTTGCGATAGCATCATATTCTTTGTTATAATAAGTATAAATAGGGTTTCTAATAAGAAATAAGGTTAGTTATTAAGTGATTGTACGAATGTAACTCATGTTTCGTTTTTTAATAAAAAGTTGAATTTAATATTATAAATTATTTTTTCTTTACCACTAAAACGGAATATATAAGTCGCGCGACCTAAGAGGTTCAAACAAAGGACAGCCTCTTTCCCGCTTCACGGGTCATCATATAGTGTGTGCGTGGCTTCAATACGGGGCGTGACTTCGATAAGCCCAGTTGTGCAAAAGTGATTTTTTTTTTTCAAAAATCTCCGCCTCCATGCAATCTAGGAGGTTCAAACATTTCACAGGCTGATGGCCTCGTCTCGAGACATCATTTGCTGTGGCCGTGTCTTCGACACGGGGCGTAACTCCGATACGCCCAGTTGTTTTGAAGTGGTTAAGATTTTCGTAAATATCTCCGCCTGCGTGCAACCTAAGAGGTTAAAACAAAGGACAGGCTGATGGCCTTGTCTCAGGACATCATTTGCTGTGGCCGTGTCTTCGATACGCCCAGTGGTGCAAAAGTGGTTTATTTTTTTATAAATATCTCCGCTTCCGTGCAACGGTTCAAACAGAGGGCAGGCTGATAGCCGCGTCACGGGACATCATATGATGTTGGCGTGGTTTAAAAACGGGGAATGACTTCGATACGCCCAGTGGTTCGATGATGGTTCAGTTTTTTTCGAATTTCTCCGCCCCCCAACGATCAAGGAGGTTGGAACGAAGGACAGGCTGATGGCCTCGTCTCGAGACATCATTTGCTGTGGCCGTGGCTTCGATACGAACAGTGGTGCAAAAGTTGTTTAGTTTTTTTTTGAATATCTCCGCCCCCGTGTGACCTAGAAGGTTCAAACAGAGGACAGGGTGATGGCCGCGTCACGGGACATCATATGATGGGGCGTGGCTTATATACGGAGCGTAGCTTCGATACGCCCAGTGGTTCGAAGGCTGGTTAGTTTTTTTTGAATATCTCCGCCTCTGCCCGGCCTAGGAGGTTGGAACAAAGGACATGCTGATGACCGCGTTAAGTGACATATGATGTGTGCATGGCTTCGATACGGGGCGTGGTTTCGATACGCCCAGTGGTTTAAAAGTGGTTTAGTTTTTTTTGAATATCTCCGCCACCCTGTGACCAAGGAGGTTCGAACAGAGGACAGGCTGATGACCGCTTCACGGGACACCATATGATGTTGGCGTGGTTTAAATACGGGAAGTGCTTTCGATACACCCAGTGATTCAAAACTGCTTCAGTTTTTCTTCAGAAAGATACCATTCCACAATAAACCCATGGTAACATATGCATCAGCATATGGTGGCCAAAGACAAAGCAAAAAACAGTACAGAATAGACTCAACAAAATACAAAGACTAGCCTGTCTTAGTATTACAGGAGCTCTTAAAACCACCTCAACGGCAGCATTGGAAGCCATGCTCAACTTGCCACCTCTTAATATACAAATTGAGAAGGAGGCACTAAATTGGGCTTTAAAATTTCAAAGAAATAGAGGACTGAAAGCGGGTAATCTCACCCATAATCTTAAAATTCTTGAAGAATTTAAGAATCATCAAATCAGTCAAGTGACTGACGAAATAGAAACAGTTTATAACTTTGAAAAGCCGTTCAAAGTGCTGTTTCCAGATCGACAATCTTGGCGCAATAACAAAATAACCTTCGACAGAAGTGCCTCTGTGTGGTACACAGATGGTTCAAAAACTGAACTGGGGGTTGGAGAAGGGGTTGTAGGTCCAAAAAGGAGCCTATACAAATCCCTAGGAAAATATCCATCAGTTTTTCAAGCTGAAATTTTTGCTATTGACATGTGTGCTACTGAGTGCCTAAAGAAAGGCTTCAATAAAGCCACAGTCTACATAATTTCAGACAGCCAGGCAGCACTTAAAGCCATAAACTCACACAAAATTGTGTCTGGACTGGTTTTAGAATGCCTAAAAACTGTTAAAACACTAGCTAGGACAAATAAAGTATACCTAATGTGGATCCCAGGGCACGAAGGCTTCAAAGGAAATGAGTTGGCGGACTCCCTAGCGAAAAAAGGTGCCGACTCTAATTTCCTTGGACCAGAACCCTTCTGCGGTCTGCCTAGGAGTCACACAAAAAACAATATAAAAAAATGGGAAACGGCAAAATGCATCTCCCGATGGAAAGAAACTCCTGGAAATATACAAGCAAAGGAATTCATTTCGCCTTCAGCTAATATTTCCAGGAAACTACTCAACCTCAATAGAAAGGAGCTAAGGACCATCACAGGTCTCCTTACCAGACACTGTCCACTAAATTACCATCTAAGCAGGATAGGTCTACAAGAGGATGACAAATGCAGATTCTGTAAGGAGGACAAGGAAACCTCAAAACACATTCTGTGTGAATGCGAAGCATTGGCCTCCAAAAGAATGTGCTACATGCATCAGCCTTTTCTCAAACCTGAGGAAATCTGGTGCGCACCTTCTAATAGAATCCTAGGATTTATCAAAAGCCTAGATCTATAAGAAGCACGGGCGGTACAAAAGATCTCTATTGGTCGAAGTTCAATAATAGCCCCTTATAATCTAATCTAATCTAATTCCACAATAAAAACAACACCTAAAAAAGCAAGAAAAGAAATAAATGAAAAAACATTAAACAAAGTAGTAGATGACAAAAAAAAACAAGATTATAAATAAATTAAATCAGAATGGGGAAGACTATATAGAAAATAGGGAATTAGGCCCAATAAGAAATTATAAGAGGTTAAAACATAAAGAAGAAACTAGATATAAAATTAAACCATTAAAAAATGTTCATCAAATAAATATTAAAAGATCTAATAAATTTGCAGGTAAAAATAATATTATTACTAATGTTAACCACTCCAACAACAGCGATATTACAAATAAATCAAATACATGAAGAATTAGGTTTTTTTAAAATGAAAATTGGAACAGTAGAAATAGTTACTCAAACTAATACAATTTTACATGTGATTAATCCTGAAGAAATTTTACAAGTTGTTACAAAACTAGAGTTAAATATAGGACATCTAGATATAGACAACAAAGAATTAATAAATGCAGAAATCAATGTAATAAAAGCGAAAATAAAATCAATAATTCCTAAAGTTAATAACAGAGAAAAAAGAGGTCTTATCAATATCATAGGAAGAACACAAAAATGGCTTTTTGGAACTGTGAATGATATAGATAGAAATAATATTATATAATTATTATTATAATATAATAAAATTAATATATTATCATAAGAATAATAAATAAACAAATAAAAATAAATAATCATTTCAATAAAACAATAACAATTTTAAAAGAAGCAATAGAAAAAGATAGAATTAAAATTTTAGACACATATAATAAATCAGAAAATCAATATAAAAAAATTGAAAGTCATACTTTGTACTTAGATCAAATTTCTAAACTAAGATATCTAGAAAATAAAATAAATCAGATCCAAGATAATATAGCATCAGCTAAAAATAATATCATACATCCAAGCATATTAACATTAGAAGAAATTGAAATGTTTAACATAGATTTTTATAAGCTAAAATTAATTAAGTTAGGGATGTTAGAATATGAGAATAAAATTAAATTATCTATAAAAATACCACAGAATTATATAAAAACAGATCTAAAATTAATTATACCATTACCAAATACAAATTATCTAGACATAGACGAAGATAATGAATTCATTATTGAAATTAATAATCAAACATACAATTATCAAAAAGAAACATTATTAAGAGATTTAAAGTTGAGTGAACATTGTACAATAAAACATCAATGTAAATTAAGATTTAATAATGAATCCAAAATTGAAAAACTAGATGATGAAACAATTGTTGTAATGAATAGTAATAATGACATGTTAACTCAAAATTGTGATGAGAGAAATTTAATACTAAGAAACAATTATATAATAAACTTTTATAATTGCAAACTAAAAATTTTTAAAGAAACCTTTTATAATACTAAAACGGTAATTCAAGAAAAATATATTCTTCCTAACGATGTAACATATCTAACATTACATAAACCAATAACTTTTGAAAAGATAGTAACAAGTAATTTTGAAAACATAGAAAAGATTAAGGAATTGCAATTACATCAAAACATTGTAAATGAAAGAATTCAGGAGAATTCTTACTCTAACGGAGGAGGAGTTATATATATACCTAATGAGTCAGAAAAAATAGAATTATCAAATCAAATAAATAAGAAACCAATGTTTTTCTAAATATTAAACAAAACCTTCTACAACCAATTTGTTCAAAGATCATATAAACATGACTCATTTGTTTTTAACATAATTTCTAATCTATGTATGTTTTTCTTTTTAATATAATATATGATAAGAAATTATATGATGCTTTGCGATAGCATCATATTCTTTGTTATAATAAGTATAAATAGGGTTTCTAATAAGAAATAAGGTTAGTTATTAAGTGATTGTACGAATGTAACTCATGTTTCGTTTTTTAATAAAAAGTTGAATTTAATATTATAAATTATTTTTTCTTTACCACTAAAACGGAATATATAAGTCGCGCGACCTAAGAGGTTCAAACAAAGGACAGCCTCTTTCCCGCTTCACGGGTCATCATATAGTGTGTGCGTGGCTTCAATACGGGGCGTGACTTCGATAAGCCCAGTTGTGCAAAAGTGATTTTTTTTTTTCAAAAATCTCCGCCTCCATGCAATCTAGGAGGTTCAAACATTTCACAGGCTGATGGCCTCGTCTCGAGACATCATTTGCTGTGGCCGTGTCTTCGACACGGGGCGTAACTCCGATACGCCCAGTTGTTTTGAAGTGGTTAAGATTTTCGTAAATATCTCCGCCTCCGTGCAACCTAGGAGGTTCAAACAAATGACAGGCTGATGACCGCGTTAAGTGACATCATATGATGTGTGCATGGCTTCGATACAGGGCGTGGTTACGATACGCCCAGTGGTTTAAAAGTGGTTTTTTTTAAATCTGTCCAACCTTGCGCCCTAGAAAGTTCAACCAAAGGACAGGCTGATGTCCGTGTCACGTAGCATCATTTGATGTGAGCGTGGCTTCGATACGGGGCGTGACTTTGATAATCCCAGTGGTGCAAAAGTGGTTTATTTTTTTATAAATATTTCCGCCTCCGTGCAACCTAGGACGTTCAAACAAAGCACAGGCTGATGGGCTCGTCTCGGGACATCATTTGCTGTGGCCGTGGCTTCGAGAAACGGGGTGTGGCTTCTATACGCCCAGTTGTTTTGAAGTGGTTAAGATTTTCGTTAATATCTACGCCCCCGTGTGACCCAGAAGGTTCAAACAAAGGACAAGCTCTTGGCCGCGTCATGGGACTTCATATGATGTGGGCGTGGCTTCGATACGGGGCGTGGCTTCGAAACGCTTAGTGGTTCAAAGGTGGTTTAGGTTTTTCTGAATATCTCCGCCTCCGTACAACCTAGGAGTTTCAAACAAAGGACAGGCTGAATGCCACGTCACGGACATCATATGATGTGGGCGTGGTTTAGATACGAGGCGTGGATTCTATACGCCCAGTGGTTCGAAGTTGGATTAGGTTTTTTTGAATATCTCCGCCTCCGTACAACCTAGGAGGTTCAAACAGAGGACAGGCTGATGACCGCATTAAGTGATATCATATGATGTGTGCATGGCTTCGATACGGCGCGTGGTTACGATACGCCCAGTGGTTTAAAAGTGGTTTTTTTTTTAAATCTGCACCACCGTGCGACCTAGAAGGTTCAAACAAAGGACAGGCTGATGGGCTCGTCTCGGGACATCATTTGCTGTGGCCGTGGCTTCGATACGCTCAGTGGTTCGAAGGTGGTTTAGTTTTTCCTGAATAGTTATCCGCCTCCGCCCGGCCTTTGGCTTTCGTAAAAAGGACAGTCTGATGGTCGCGTCCCTGTACATCATATGATGTTGGCGTGGTTTAAAAACGGGGAGTGGCTTCGATACGCCCAGTGGTTCGAAGGTGTTTCAGTTTTTTTTGAAAATCTCCGCCCCCGAACGATCTAGGAGGCTGGAAAAAAGGACAGGCTGATGGCCTCGTCTCGAAACATCATTTGCTGTGGCCGTGGCTTAGAAACGGGGCGTGACTTTGATACGCCCAGTTGTTCAAAACTGGTTTAGTTTTTTGTAGATATCTCCGCCTGCGTGCAACCTAGGAGGTTAAAACAAAGGACAGGCTGATGGCCTCGTGACGGGACATCATATGATGTGGGCGTGGCTTCGAAACGGGGCGTGACTTCAATACGCCCAGTTGTTCAAAAGTGGTTAAGTTTTTTTTTTGTAAATATCTCCGCCTCCGTGCAACCTAGCAGATTCAAACAAAGGACAGGCTGATGGCCTCGTCTCGGGACATTATTAGCTGTGGCCGTGGCTTCGATACGCCCAGTGGTTCGAAGGTGGTTTAGTTTTTCTTAAATTGTTATCCGCCTCCGCCCGGTCTTGGGCGTTCGTAAAAAGGACAGTCTGATTTTCGCGTCACGGGACATCATATGATGTGACGTGACTTCGATACGGGGCGTGACTTCGATAAGCCCAGTGGTGCAAAAGTGGTTTAATTTTTTATAAATATATCCGCCTCCGTGCAACCTTGGAGGTTCAAACAAAGGACAGGCTCTTGGCCGCGTTAAGTGACATCATATGATGTTGGCGTGGTTTAAAAACGGGGAGTGGCTTCGATACGCCCAGTGGTTCGAAGGTGGTATGGTTTTTCTCAATTTCTCCGCCTCCGCCCGGCCCGGACTTCGATACATGGAATAAATGAAACATATTATAGTTTAAAAAATGCAATTTATTATTCAAAATTACACGAACATATTCAATTAATAATTAATAATTGTGAAAAATGTCAAGAAATCAAATATGACTGAAATCCAATAAAATCGAAATTCCATGTAACAGAAACCCCAAAAACGAAAAATGAAATAATTCATTTAGACATATTCCACATAACAAAACAAACGTTTGTAACCATTATTGACAAATTAACAAAATTTGCATCAGTATATCCAATAATTGATAGAAATTGGAGAAGTAAACAATCTATATTAATAAATCATTTCGCGAAATTCGGAAAGCCAAAAAAAAATAATAATGGACAATGAATTCAAGTCTGAGCAAATTATACTTTTTCTAAAAGAAAATAATGTTGAGGTACATTGGACAAAATCAAATAGTCATACTGGTAATTCAGACATAGAAAGATTACATTCTACTTTATTAGAAAAAGTAACCGAAATCGATAATAATAATCGATAATAAGACACTGTCCACTAAATTACCATCTAAGCAGGATAGGTCTACAAGAGGATGACAAATGCAGATTCTGTAAGGAGGACAAGGAAACCTCAAAACACATTCTGTGTGAATGCGAAGCATTGGCCTCCAAAAGAATGTGCTACATGCATCAGCCTTTTCTCAAACCTGAGGAAATCTGGTGCGCACCTTCTAATAGAATCCTAGGATTTATCAAAAGCCTAGATCTATAAGAAGCACGGGCGGTACAAAAGATCTCTATTGGTCGAAGTTCAATAATAGCCCCTTATAATCTAATCTAATCTAATTCCACAATAAAAACAACACCTAAAAAAGCAAGAAAAGAAATAAATGAAAAAACATTAAACAAAGTAGTAGATGACAAAAAAAAACAAGATTATAAATAAATTAAATCAGAATGGGGAAGACTATATAGAAAATAGGGAATTAGGCCCAATAAGAAATTATAAGAGGTTAAAACATAAAGAAGAAACTAGATATAAAATTAAACCATTAAAAAATGTTCATCAAATAAATATTAAAAGATCTAATAAATTTGCAGGTAAAAATAATATTATTACTAATGTTAACCACTCCAACAACAGCGATATTACAAATAAATCAAATACATGAAGAATTAGGTTTTTTTAAAATGAAAATTGGAACAGTAGAAATAGTTACTCAAACTAATACAATTTTACATGTGATTAATCCTGAAGAAATTTTACAAGTTGTTACAAAACTAGAGTTAAATATAGGACATCTAGATATAGACAACAAAGAATTAATAAATGCAGAAATCAATGTAATAAAAGCGAAAATAAAATCAATAATTCCTAAAGTTAATAACAGAGAAAAAAGAGGTCTTATCAATATCATAGGAAGAACACAAAAATGGCTTTTTGGAACTGTGAATGATATAGATAGAAATAATATTATATAATTATTATTATAATATAATAAAATTAATATATTATCATAACAATAATAAATAAACAAATAAAAATAAATAATCATTTCAATAAAACAATAACAATTTTAAAAGAAGCAATAGAAAAAGATAGAATTAAAATTTTAGACACATATAATAAATCAGAAAATCAATATAAAAAAATTGAAAGTCATACTTTGTACTTAGATCAAATTTCTAAACTAAGATATCTAGAAAATAAAATAAATCAGATCCAAGATAATATAGCATCAGCTAAAAATAATATCATACATCCAAGCATATTAACATTAGAAGAAATTGAAATGTTTAACATAGATTTTTATAAGCTAAAATTAATTAAGTTAGGGATGTTAGAATATGAGAATAAAATTAAATTATCTATAAAAATACCACAGAATTATATAAAAACAGATCTAAAATTAATTATACCATTACCAAATACAAATTATCTAGACATAGACGAAGATAATGAATTCATTATTGAAATTAATAATCAAACATACAATTATCAAAAAGAAACATTATTAAGAGACTTAAAGTTGAGTGAACATTGTACAATAAAACATCAATGTAAATTAAGATTTAATAATGAATCCAAAATTGAAAAACTAGATGATGAAACAATTGTTGTAATGAATAGTAATAATGACATGTTAACTCAAAATTGTGATGAGAGAAATTTAATACTAAGAAACAATTATATAATAAACTTTTATAATTGCAAACTAAAAATTTTTAAAGAAACCTTTTATAATACTAAAACGGTAATTCAAGAAAAATATATTCTTCCTAACGATGTAACATATCTAACATTACATAAACCAATAACTTTTGAAAAGATAGTAACAAGTAATTTTGAAAACATAGAAAAGATTAAGGAATTGCAATTACATCAAAACATTGTAAATGAAAGAATTCAGGAGAATTCTTACTCTAACGGAGGAGGAGTTATATATATACCTAATGAGTCAGAAAAAATAGAATTATCAAATCAAATAAATAAGAAACCAATGTTTTTCTAAATATTAAACAAAACCTTCTACAACCAATTTGTTCAAAGATCATATAAACATGACTCATTTGTTTTTAACATAATTTCTAATCTATGTATGTTTTTCTTTTTAATATAATATATGATAAGAAATTATATGATGCTTTGCGATAGCATCATATTCTTTGTTATAATAAGTATAAATAGGGTTTCTAATAAGAAATAAGGTTAGTTATTAAGTGATTGTACGAATGTAACTCATGTTTCGTTTTTTAATAAAAAGTTGAATTTAATATTATAAATTATTTTTTCTTTACCACTAAAACGGAATTTATAAGTGGCGCAGTCGGTAGGATCCTTTTCGGTAGAACAAGGATCCAGTGATAGAATTTACGGCTTGAAAAATAAATATATATATATAATATATATGTATATATAAATATATAGTAATAAATTTTTTTTTTTTTTAATTATCCAACTAAATCACAAAAATAAGTGAATTAATTGTGAAAAACATAATATTTGTGAAAACAAAAGTGGAAACACAGTATATCAAAATAAAATTTATTGATATACGTAGAAACAAACTTAAACACAAATTTGGAAATTAGAAGAAATAGAAGAAACGACTTAATAGATAACAACAGAAGAACGGCAAATAATATTGAACAGTGCATTGCGGCTCTTACACAAATTATAGTAACACAGAATCAACCACAAAATTTGAGAGCAAGAATAGGAAAAGAAATTAGGTATCTGCCCATCTTTATTGGAGAACCAGGAACGTTACCATCCTTTATAGAATCTGTGGAAAGAACTTTGTCAGATTATGCAGCAGAAGCAGCCCAGGTCTATACCATTATCTATAATGAAAAAATTGGAGGATCAGCAAAAAACTATTTAGCAGCAGAAGTACCAACTACATGGGAGCAGTGTAAAACAAAATTGAAAATACATTATCGACCCACCAGGGATCAAACAACTATCATCAAGGATATATCAACATTAAGAGTAAGTTCAATCAGTGAATTATTAAATAAGGTTCAAGAAATAATAAATTATATAACTGAGTACGCAGCCTTTAGTTCAAATCAAACTGAAATTATAACTAGTTTATGTGGTATGTTAGTCTTAAAAATAAAAGAAATAACAGCTGGATCTTTAGCAGCTGAACTATATGACAAATTCGATCTAAGTTCCATTAGGCCAGTATTATATAAATATGTAGGACAGGATAAATATAATTTAATACTTGAAAAATCATTCAAACCTGTTAAAAATCATATAAATCCTCAAAACCATTATCAAATAGCACACTTTAGGAGAAATGAATCAGGTCAATATAGAAACAATAATTATAATCAAAATCATAATAGAACAAATCAATTCAGATATAATAATTATAATAATCAAAATACAGGGAATCAAAATAATTATAACCAAAACACATCAAATCAATTTAGAAATAATAATAATCCGAATAGGTCAAATCAATATAGAAACAATTTTAAACCAGAACCAATGGAAGTAGATAATTTAAATATAAAAAAAGAGGTAAATCGAATTAGTAATAATGTGTTTTTTATCAACTAGCCTCGGATACAAAAAAAATTTTTATAAACTTGACTTTCAATGAAAAACAATTTATAGCCATGATAGATACAGGATCTACTATTAGTTTACTCAATTCAAAAACAGTACCAAAATTTATCTATGAAAAAATGATAACAAATATTAATAATATACAAATGAATACTATAGAGGGTAAAGTTAATAAGAAATTAGAATATGTAAAAACAAATTGTCCAAATGAATTTAATCAACCTAAAAATGCAAAAATGAAATGGATTAAAGTAGAATTAGAAAAACCTTATGATTTCTTGGTTGAAATGGACTGGATAGAGAAAAATGTAAAAAATATAAACATAATGCATCAACAAATTATTTTGATGAATGATATATGTACTCGTACATATTCCATTCCTAGTCAAAACACCTTATGAAGTAAATGTGCTAGAAGAAAATGAAATATGTAATATTCAGACAAATCATTTGAATGGAATAGAAAAAGAATGTATTTTAAAACTTATAAATAAATATAAAAGATTATTATATAAAGACGGTGATCATTTAACTAATACAAATACAGTTGTTCATGAAATTAATACAACAACAAACCAACAAATTAATTCAAAATTATATAGATATCCTCCCAAACACGAAGCGGAAGTTAGAAAACAAATGGATGAAATGGAAAGACAGGGTATAGTTAGAAAAAGTAATAGCAGATATAGTTCGCCAATAATAGTAATTCCAAAGAAAGAAGATAATACAGGAGTTAAAAAATATAAAATAGTAGTAGACTGCAGGAAATTAAATGAAGTAACTATTGATGATAAATATCCTTTACCCAATATAGATGGAATACTAGACAAATTAGGTAAAGCACAATATTTTAGTTCATTAGATTTAGCCAAAGGTTATCACCAAATATTAGTTGCTGAAAAAGACATTGGAAAAACAGCATTTGTCACACCCTCAGGGTTGTACGAATATGTTAGAATGCCGTTTGGCTTAAAAAACTCCCCAGCAACATTCCAGAGATTAATGAATAATATTCTAAGAGAATATATTAATCAGATTTGTGTAGTCTATCCAGATGATATTTTGATTTTCTCTATAACCTTAGAAGAGCATATTAATTCTTTAGAAAAAATATTTAAAAAATTACAAGAACATAACTTGAAAATACAAGTAGATAAATGTAGTTTTATGAAGCATGAAACAGAGTTTTTAGGGCACATATTAACTAAAGATGGAATAAAACCTAATCCTAATAAAATAAAAGAAATAAAAAATTTATCTTTGCCTAGAACAGAAAAACAATTAAAAGGTTTCTTATAGGAATGACAGGATATTACAGGAAATTCATTAAATATTATGCGAAAATAGCGTATCCTATGATTAAATATTATATTTAAAAAAAGATGTAAAAATTAATGAGAAAGATTATTGCGATAGCTACATTAATTTTTTTTTGATGGTCATTTTTTTTGTACGCCACTGTACAAATTCAGTTGGCTGTACATTAAAATAGTTAAATTCAGTTCATAATGGAAAAATAAAGTCTGCAATTCATTGGAATTGCAACTTAAAATTCCAATAAATGAACTGTAATTTAATATCCGTTGCACACGCGCAACAAAATTTATAATCCATCACATTGTTCTGTAAATGGCGTGATTTTCTTTATATTATAAAAATCACGCGATTTATAGAAAACATAAGAGAATTATTCGACTTCACTTCTTCTTCTTTTTCATCAAAATTCTCTTATTTTCTACTTACCTTTTTTATTAACATTCATTTTTTTTAAAAAAATCTCTTAAAAACCTAAAACACATGTAATGGTATTTGCCGACGGCAAATACATCATATTGCATTCAACATTTAATACCCATATTAATTAGCCCATATAAAATTTCTTATATATTGATTGATCCATATATTTTATTATGACCTATTTACTCGCGTAAGTGGCGTAATAAAATATATAACTTTCTACTCACACACACCATCAATTTCCCAATATGCTCAGATTACCCTACTCACTATATATTACTCCTTAAGTAATATATGGAATAGTCTCGAAAATGATAATTCATATACCTGCCTTATGCATTAATAATAATAGGTAATGACCTCTTAAATTCTTCTCTTAACTATCTCAGTGTATTTACGTAATAAATGAGTAATGGGATTAACTCAAAACCTTGCTATATAAGCGAGGTAGAATTTATCACGGGGGATCTTTTTGCGTTTGAGTTTGTTTTTGAAAATATACAAAATGTAGTGATTAAAGTATTTTATTTTTTTTAGGCCATTTGGGCTTGGTTTTTTTTGTAGACAGTTGGGTCGAGATGATTCAATTCGGTGAATTGTTTTTGGTACACTCGCACAATTTCTACGATAATTATTAATCATACGGTGGAACATTTTAATTTAATAAATCTAATTAAATTTATTAGTCTGTGTCTTAGTAAATTTATAAGATATATTCTTCTGCTTAGTTTGTTCATTTTGTCGAAATATGCATATTTTTCTTTAAATTGATTTAAAAGTGAAAAAAAAAAAAATACATAACTTTAGTTTTCAAATTAAAAAATTAACATTTTTGTAGCTTGTATCGTGAGGTTGAAAAAATAAATTTACTCCCTGTGGGAAAATAATAAAAGAAAATATTTAAAAAAAAAATTAAATAACTTATAATTTTTTTGTTGATAATTTTTCAAAGAGGCCACAATAAAAATAAAATTCAAATAAACCTGAATTTAAGAATTTTATTCAAATAAAAAAAAATTTAGTGAATACTAAACATAAATAGTTTGTAATTTGAAATAGATTAAGTATGAACGTGATTTTGCAAAAAAAAATGCATAATGTGTTCAAAACAATTTAAAAAAAAAAAAAAAAAAAATATGTTAATAAAAAAAAAAATAACATAACGATTTAATAATCTGAAATATAAAAAGATATTTTAAAAAAAATATAAGAGAATAAAATTTTATACTATTAAAAATGAAATAATACAGTAATAAAGTGTATAATGATAATTTAAAATCAAAGTAATTTAATATAAAGAAAGGCATTTTCTAAGTATTTAAAAAAAAAAATAAATTTAAATTAAAATGAATACAAAAATTTGGAGTGATTTTGTTATTTGGTTTTTTAATAAAATTGTATAGGAAAATGATATAAAAAAAAAAAAAAAAAAAACAAACAATAAAAATAATAAAAATAATCGTAGCAGTTTGAATAAAAATTAAAAAGATGAAATTATAATATGAAAACTTTTTGTTTGAGTACTGAAAATAATCGCTGTTTTTATATACTATTACATATATATATATTATATACATTTACATATTTATATATGCATAACATTTGAATATATATATATATATACATATATTTTCTAACGAAGTATTTGTAGTGAATTTTTTTTTACTTATTTAATTTGGAATGAAAAATAAGTTTGAAAAATAAAAAAAATAAAAAAAAAAAAATAAAAAAGAAATTTTAATATACAAAATATATATATAAAAAAAAAAAAGAAGAAAAAAAAAGAAAACCGGAAGAATAGCGGAGATCCAGAACATCGAAGCTCAGGGTCCTTCAACGGTACCGCCACGTGGGAGCCCCATCCGACCAACATCCAGCAGTACAGCTATTTAGGCATCCTATAGTTAAGCTAAGTAAAATTTTGCTATCTTATGTAAAGATTTCTAACAAAAAAAAAAAAATTAAATAATTATGATATTTTAGATAAATGTAGGGATTCAATATTAATTAATAAAAATTATAATATTAATAATTTATTCATTAAAAAATCAATTATTTATAAATAATACAATTAATAATTATCCAATTAATAATTTAATTAATTTAAATAAAAATTCAGTATTTGATGAAATTAAAAATATTAACAAGCATTATGATATTATTAATCAAAATTATGATTTTTTTTTAAACTCATCAATTAAAACATTTGAATTGTTTAAAAATAAACATAATGAAGAATTTTCACAAAGTAATTTAAATGAATACACAACAAATAATACAGAATATTTAAAAAAAAAAAAAAACAAAAAAAAAAAAATACAATCTATTCAGAATTTAATGATAAATTTCAAATAATATGGAATAAAACAAATTATAATCATTTTTTTTTTATGAAATTATAATAATTGATAATAGTTACAATAAATATAATAGAAAATTAACCTTAGGTGAAGAAAAAGAAAAAAAAAGAGAATTTTTTTTATTTTTTTATTTTGATTGATTGCTTTGGGTATATATATACTTTTTTTTTTATTCGAATCCAAAACATGACGGTTTAGAGTTTGTTTGGACAGTCTGAGAGATCCTGTGAGAGGTGTGATGGAGCTGGTGGGGGTCCGTGGGGGGATGCCTCCGGTCCACTGAGGAGAATGTCCTGTTGTTTCTCTTTTCCTTTCACCTTTTTTCGGCTAACCTAATTCCCCAATTTCGTTTTTCTTTGATTGCAATTTGTATTTCCGGTCTAACTTTATGTTACGGATATGAAGTTTACCTCGACCGGATGAGTCCAAGAACCACGCCCGGGCTGAAGCAGCCGGAACCCCTTTTATAGACCGGATAGGACTCATCGGGAGGTCTTGAGCTATGCCAAACACAAATACAACACTTAAATATTTTCATATCGTAACAAGATCCACTATACATAGCAGCATTTGACAATTTGAAAACCCTAATATCTGCTCATCCAATATTAAAATATCCCGAATATGAAAAACCTTTTACAATAACAACAGATGCAAGTGATTTTGCAATAGGAGCAGTGCTATCCCAACAAGGGCATCCAGTATGTTATGTATCAAGAACCTTGAACAGTCATGAGAAAAATTATAGTGTTACTGATAAGGAATTTTTAGCGATAGTATATTCTGTTAATTATTTTAGGCCATATTTATATGGAAATAAATTTAAAATTATAACTGACCATTAGGGTGTCCCTTATTTTTGAAGTGTTTGTTTGTCAACAGCTTACCCCCTAATTTTTTTCGTTTTTCAATTTGAAGTAGATATACCCAAAAAACAGGTAAATTTAACAACATTTACCCGTGCCGATTTCACTGTGATTAATTATTCAGCAGCCCATATGGTTGAAGTTTATAATCTTTTTATTTGCAAATTATCATCTTATTGTAATGACAATAAATTCTATTCCTAGAAAATGATCGTATAATGTATATCATGTCCTTTAATTAGTCATTTCTAAATTGTTGAGTACCTGATCGTTAGAACATATGTTTTAATAGGATAATACATAATAGGTTGCAGGTTATATGAATCCACTTTTTGAATTTTATTTAATACCTGTATTATAAAAAGGATAATCTAGTTTTTCTCTGCCTAGAAATTAAGTTGAGAATATAAATTAACATTAACATTCATTAGTTTGACTAAATTTGTTAAAAGTAACACTTAATAATTACTTATTTCCAATTTTTTGTGATTGATATTATTTGTATTAATTTAATCATGTCTGTGAAACTCCGTAGTGAAGAAAGTGTTTTTTTAATAGGAATACCGAACTCTCAAATTCTTGGTGCAAAACTTCCTTCTAATAAACAAGTACTATCAGTGTTTTTCTACAATATACGAACTGTGAAGTTAGATATACATAAAAGTGCAAACTTAACTGTCCGTGAATTGGTCATATTTTGGGAAAAAGCTAAAATTCCTACACGAGCTGCTCAAAATTGTAGTGCAAAAGTAATTAAATTATATGAAAAGTGGCGAGATTTACAAAAAGATTCGCGAAAACAAGGTGAAATTTATCGAGGACGAGAGCAAGAGTTTGTGTCAGATCTCAACAATTTATTCGATGTTGCTCACGCGGATGCATTAAATCTTATAAAAAATGAGACAGATAAGCAATTCCTTCTTAATCAGAGAAAGCCTGGACGACCAGGATGTTTAGCTGGAGTTGCAAGAAAATTGATGCAAAAAGAAGAACGATCGGAAAAACGGAAATCGGATGACTTGGAAAGAAAAGCTCGACATCAAGAACAGCTAGCCATACCATCGAAGTCATCTGCAATTCCAGTGATGGAATATGAAGCTGGTTTTCACTCTTCTGAAACTTCTTCCAGTTCGGAGGCGGAAAATGAGGAAAGTGAAGAAATTACAGAACCTGAATGTAAGAAAAAAAGAGGACGCCACGAGTTAATCACACCTAAATTAGTTGGAGCGCTAGACAGGTGTAAATTGAGCATCAGAGATTCTGTATACGTGATACATGCCGTTGCGGAAGCCTTAGGATATAACGTAGATGAATTAGTCATAAATCGGTCTTCAATTCATCGAGCTCGCGACTTATTAAGACAAGAGAAGGCTAAAATGATAAAAAACCGATTTAAAGAAAATGCACCTACTTATACTGTAGTGCATTGGGACGGAAAACTTTTACCATCGCTGAACGTGAGAGAGTCATCAACTGAATATTTGCCAGTTATCGTAACAAGCGAAAGTGTTGAACAACTTATTGCTGTTACAAAATTAGAAAGTTCAACAGGTGAAGCGCAAGCAACAGCAATCAACAATGCCTTGGATCAGTGGGAACTACTAAATAATGTACAAGCTCTTTGCTGCGACACAACTGCGTCAAATATGGGCCGATTGAATGGTGCATGTGTATTAACTGAACAGAAATTAGACAGGGATCTTCTCTACCTTCCCTGTAGACACCATATTTATGAACTTGTATTAAAAAGTGTTTTTGAAAACAGAATTTCTTCCATAACATCTAGTCCTGATATTCCGTTGCTTAAAAAATTTCAAAAGTACTGGAATAATATTAATTCGGATGATTATTTACCAGGATTGAATGATTCTTACTGTCATTCTGTTTTAAGCGGAATAAAAGATGAAATTTTGAGTTTTGCACAAAAACTTTTAAAAGACAAAATATTTAGACATGATTACAGTGAATTACTCCAATTAGTAATTATTTTTATGAACGGTGATACTCAAAATATGAAAATTCACCCTCCAGGTGCAATGCATCAAGCTCGGTGGATGAATCGAGCAATTTATAGTTTAAAAATTTATATGTTTCGAAATCAATACAAAATGACTGTCAAAGAAGAACATGCCATTCGAGACATTTGCATTTTTATAATTCAAGTCTATTTAAAAGCATGGTTCAAATGTCCACTTGCAGCAGCTGCACCAAATCATGACTTAGACTTTATAAAGTGTCTGATTTCATACAAAGAAATCAACGCCGAAATTTCTAGAGCAGCCTTAAAAAAATTTAGCGGTCATCTATGGTACCTGTCACAAGAAGCAGCAGCTTTGTCATTCTTTGATGAAAACATTCCATATGGGACTAAAAGACGAATGGTTGAATCTCTTGAAAATAGCAGTTTTTCATTTTCTAAGCGATTTATCGTTCAAATAAATGACATGGAACATAGTTTTAAAGGTATTGTTTAAACATATATAAAAAAAAAACTTAAATTATAAATTCAATTAAAAAACGCAAACAAAAAATATATAACATAATTGCAATACAATTTTTAAATTCACTAGTTGTAAGTAGCATGATAACAGAAGTTGCATAAAATTCATTGATATATGCACTTTTTACTGTCTTATCTTTTTTGTGCATATCAAATTTCATCTTCAAGTATGCAATCCAGACATCAAGAATTTTGTCACAATAGAATTTTATGCAAGTTCTGCATATTTTTATTCAAGCAATAATTGTTAGAATAATTTTTAGAAGAATAATTTTAGTATTTTTTGTTAGCGTGGCATTTTTTTGTATAGCATAAGGAATGTTATTGTAACAATAATTTAGTATGTAAAATTTTTGTATATAAGGAGAAATTTTGGTTAATAAATTTTAATTATTATTCAACAGCGAAACAAGCCTTTATTTTCCTTTGGTGAGGCTGCCAAAGGCGTTGTTTGAATAGTAAATTTACTTGAACAAATTTAGGATTTGGTCAAGTGCGATCCAGACTCATAACCTTGATAATTCATTTCAAGTTAAGTACTTGAGAGGAAATAATAAAAAAAAGGGAATAAATAATAATCAGATTCAGTATTTGGTTATTGAGTAATAGGAACTATACACAGATTGAGCATCTGAGTATTATTCTATATTACAACTCAGATTTAAAGTTCAGTACTTTAAATCACGTCAAATAAAAGCATTTGACGTTAACATTGGTGACCTCGACGTGATAGGACTTGTTAGCATACCATTATGTCAGTCCAGACATTGTTCGCAGAGCAAGATGCACTTGGGAAGGAGATTAATCAAGCATTCTCTAATTTCAAGAAGGATTCGGTACAACGCAAGACCATTCCTTATTTAAACAGCAGAATTGAGAAGGTACAAGCTTTATGGAAGAAATTTGACGAAAATCATGCTATAATCCTTCAATCACAACAAGAGTATTCCACACATCCATATTTCGAAAACAAATATTATGAAGTTGCACGCGATATCTATGATCTATATTTGAATACAATGAATCAACTTAGGACATCCCTCGAGGGGCAACAAGCAGGCATTGCACAACAAAAGGATGATAAGAAATTACCCACCACAACGTCAGACCCAGACGAACATACAAAAGACACCTCACAAAAGAATAAGGACAGTATTCCAGATAGCATGTTATTACATTTGATCAGAAAGCAAAGAGCATTAATAAAAACAGTAACACGAGTATTGCAAGATATAGAAGAAAATAAATCACAAGACCATTCAAAGACGTATTATGAATACAAATTGAATATTCTACAAAGGTATGAACTTGAAATAAATCACACCAACCAGTCAATATGGGAACTTTCCAATGAAGAAGAACCTCATGGGTACAAGGAAGATTACTTCAGTACAATTGAGACTTGGCTTCAAGACGAAATTATTGCACTTCAAGAAAATATTGAAAGAGTAAACAGCCTCACTGAACAAGCAGCTTATAACAATCAACCAAATTCAATGTATAACACCCGAATAAAATTACCAAAAATCAGGTTGCCCAGTTTTGACGGAAATTATGCAAAATGGATACCATTCAAAGAATTATACACAAAATTGATCCATGAACAATCAATTGATAACGCTCAAAAGATGTTCTATCTCGTCAGTAACCTTAGTGGTGAAGCTCGCACCCTTATTCAGCATATTCCTATTTCTAACGAAAATTATAATAACACATGGGATACGTTATGCAGTAGATATGACAACAAACGTTTGTTAGTAACAGCACTTCTTAATAGACTGTTAAACCAACCTGCAATCAGAACTGAATCAAGTTCAACCATCAAACAGCTTCACGACACCACAAAAGAATGCATACTTGGTCTCAAGAATTTAGGACTTTTAGTAGAAGCATGGGATCCTATAATAATACACACATTAATCAAAAAATTTGATAAGGCAACACATGTTCTTTATGAGCAATCACTAAAAAATCCCAGAGAACTCAACACCTTAAAGGGAGTACTAGAGTTTTTAGAAACTCGCTTCCAGTCTCTCGAGACTTTGGACTTAAAAAGTACGCCAAGAGGTACAACCACCCCCAGTAAATCCACGTTATTGACAGCATGCAAACAACCCAACATATGTTTCATGTGTCATCAAAACCACAAAATGTACTCATGCAAGGCTTTCTTAGCCAAGTCACCATCTGAGCGACTTCAATTACTTAGAGATAACAAGCGATGCATCAATTGTTTACAACTAGGACATATAGCAAAAGATTGCACTTTAAGAAATTGTACAAAGTGCTCAAAGAAACATAACACTCTAGTACATTTAGAAAATAAGAGGATACAAGACAGTAACCCTCGTTATGAAAATTCTAAAAGCTCATCTCCACTGGAAGGAAAAAAAAATGAATCAGTTGGATCCCAATTAATGAAAACACCACAATCCACAAGTACCAAACCACAACAGGTGACAACTACCTTATCTCTACAAACAGCGGTGTCTAGGAAGGTTTACGTTGTTCTCAGCACCGTTAGAGTAAAGTTGGTTGATCCCAATGGCAAGGAGGTAGAATGCAAGGCAATTTTGGATTCAGGCTCTCAGTTGAATCTTTTAACAAAAAAACTGGCCAGACAATTGTCCTTAAGGGAAACTGCACAAAACATATGCATTCAAGGCATCGGCTCTAGCGCTCAGAAGATTAGCCAACGAGCCAACGTGCTCATAAAATCCATTAACTCGAACTTTCAAACATACATGGAAGTTCACATTTTGCCACAAATCACAACACAACATCCAACAACTCCAATAAATATTACAAATTGGGTAATCCCCAATAACATAAAACATAGTTTGGCAGACCCAACATTTGACATTCCTAGCGAAATAGACTTATTAATAGGGGCTGAATTCTACCATCAATTACTATTGGTCGGTCAAATTAAAATAGGAAAAAATCTACCAGTTCTCCAAAATACAGTATTCGGATGGGTTGTAGGGGGAAAAGCAGAAAGCCTTCAGGACCCAGTAACAACAACGTGCGGAATATGCACACAAGATGAAGCCAATTTAAACAATCAAATAGAAAAATTTTGGAAACTTGAGGAGGTTGACAGAGAACAAACCCAATTAAGCGCATCAGAAATTAAATGTGAGTTCATATTCAACCAAACTACACAACGAGACAAAACAGGACGGTTTATTGTGAGGCTCCCTTTTTCAAAAGGTCCAAGTGCATTAGGAGACTCAAAGGACATGGCACTTTCTCGCTTTCGAGCACTTGAAAGAAAATTCAGAACCAACCCAGAATTAAAACAGCAATATGTAACATTCATGAAAGAGTATCAAAATTTAAACCATATGGAACAAATTGATTTACAAGAACTTCACACTCCCCATTATTTTCTGCCACACCATTGCGTCTTGAGACCAGAGAGCACCACAACAAAGCTCAGAGTCGTATTCGATGGTTCAGCGAAAACAACGACTAACGTAGCACTAAATGACGTGTTACACACTGGACCCAAAATCCAAGACGAACTGTTCTCAATCATTCTTCGATTCAGGTTTTCACGATATGTATTCACAGCTGATATTGCCAAAATGTATCGACAGATACTAATTCATCCTGATGATAGACGATATCAGCTCATTATTTGGAGAGAACACGAGCACGAACCAATTAAATACTACCAACTGTCCACAGTAACGTATGGGCTCACATCAGCACCATATTTAGCTATAAAATGCCTCCAAAAGCTTGCCTTTTTAAATGCAGAACAGTACCCACAGGGAGCAGAAGCAATAAAAAGGGAATTGTACGTAGACGATGTAATGGCCGGTGCCGATTATATAAGCGAAGCCTCAGAAAAGCAGCGACAGCTAAACCAACTGTTACAAACAGCTGGGTTCAAGCTTCGTAAATGGTGCGCAAATAACCCTCTCTTGCTTCAGAATATACCCGGTGAAGACAGAGCCATCAAATTGGACCTTCATGATGATAATGATCAGCACATCAAAACATTAGGATTATCCTGGTCGCCAAAGACAGATGATTTTCATGTGACAACCACTCAATCTACCATTGAGAAACGTATAACCAAACGAACCATCTTGTCCGACATCGCTCATTTATTTGATCCACTGGGATTTATGAGCCCTGTCGTAGTTCTTGCTAAAATTATTCTACAGGAGCTCTGGACATTAAAACTAGACTGGGACTCTGCAGTTCCTCAAGAAATCCATACCAAATGGACGAAGTTTCAACAAGAACTACAAGATGTAACCAAAATAAAAATTCCGAGGCATGTATTGGCTGGAAAAATTTCAAAAGAAATCGAACTCCATGCTTTCAGTGATGCGTCACAAAAGGCATATGGCGCTGCCATCTATGTAAGGTCGAAATTCAACGATGGAACAGTCACAGTTCGTCTACTTTGTGCAAAATCGAGAGTAGCACCTTTGAAAGCTACCACCCTCCCACGTTTAGAATTATGTGCAGCCAAATTAGCGGCTGAACTGCTCCATAGAGTAAAAAGGGACTTGAAATGGCAAAACCCTTGCTACTTATGGACGGACTCAGAAATTGTTCTAGCCTGGATCAATTCTAATTCCACTTCATATCAAACATTTGTGGCTAATCGAGTGGCAGTAATCCAAGAAGTCACATCTCCAGAGCAGTGGAGTCACGTTCCTTCCAAGCAAAACCCAGCAGACCTAGTGTCCCGTGGAGTAACACCAACGCAACTGCAGTCATGTGATCTGTGGTTTTTCGGACCATTTTTCTTATACCAATCAACACCCACATGGCCAAGACAGTCAAACCCCATCACAACACATGAAGAGCTGAAACCAGCAAAATCAGCTTTAACCACAACAATAGCAACCGAGTATTTAACTAAAACCGTAAACCACCGTAACTGGTTTCCATGCTTACAACGCACTATCGCATACATACTTAGATTCATAAGACATTGTCGCAGTCGAGCGCATACAACTGCAGAAAGAATCCTCGCCGTAGAGGAACTGGAAGACGCTTTGAAAGTGATAATCAGAGAGATACAACACCAAGAGTTTTCCCAAGACATCTTGCAATTAAGAACAATAAACCGAATAAACCACAAAAGTTCGCTTAGTAGTTTGAGCCCTTTCTTGGATAGCGATGGCATTTTAAGAGTAGGTGGAAGAATTCAAGAGTCTTTACTGCCTTATGATACAAAGCATCCGATGTTATTACCATATAACCATGAGGTGACAAGGATGATATTCACCTACCACCACATTCGTAATAAACACGCATCCCCACAAGCATTATTGGCAGCCGTGCGTCAGAGATTTTGGCCAATAAAGGGTAAGACAATTGCGAGGTCAGTCGTCGGAAGATGTGTACGTTGTTGTAGGGCAAAGCCTCAAATGCTCACTCAAATTATGGGCAATCTACCGCCTGCAAGAGTTCAACCTGCTCGACCATTCATAAACGCTGGAGTAGACTTTTGCGGTCCATTTTATGTACATTATCACATCAGAGGTAAAAAACCTACCAAAGCCTATGTCGCAATTTTCTGTTGTTTTAGTACCAGAGCTGTCCACATAGAACTGGTAAGCAACTTAACCACTGAAGCTTTTATTGGAGCTCTGAAAAGATTTTGTAGTAGGCGCGGCAGTTGCACAAATATATACTGCGACAATGCCACTAACTTTATCGGAGCCAACAATCAGCTTCAAGAACTACAAAACAGTATTTATGAAGATCAATCTAAAGAGCAAATCACAAAATATTGCGGCAGCAAAAATATAGAATTTCATTTTATTCCTCCTCGAGCTCCACACTTCGGAGGGCTTTGGGAGGCAGCGGTAAAATCTGCAAAAAACTTGTTCCAGCGAAGTGTGGGTAAAGCAAATTTAACATACGAAGAATTGGAGACAATTATGATCGAAATTGAGGCTATACTCAATTCCAGACCATTAACACCCATGTCTACTCACCCAGATGATTTCACAGCGCTTACGCCAGGTCATTTCCTCATTGGAGAGCCGTTGAATAGCATGGCAGATCCACATGCAACCCCAAAAAAGGGCAATTTGCTACATACCTGGAAGAAGGTTGCAGACTTGAAAAACGAATTCTGGCAACGATGGTCGAAAGAATATTTGTCCCAACTGCAACATCGTTACAAATGGAAGGAACGTTGTCAAAATATCAGAAAGGACACAATGGTCGTCATTCAGGAGGACAATATACCGGTGTTACAATGGCCAATGGGGAGAATAGTCGAGCCAATTCAAGGTAAGGACGGAATAGTAAGAGTGGCCGATGTCCGAACAGCATCTGGAGTCATAAGAAGACCAATTACAAGACTGGCACCACTGCCAATCGAGCTGGAACAACTCAATCTGGAATCCAACCCAACATCAAAAGACGTGAGTGTAGGAGAATCACCACCTCAATCAGCCAACAACAAAAGAGAAACTGAAATAAACCCAGAAAAACCTGAAGAGTCATCAACTCAATCGTCCAGTAGACCAATAAAAAATAGCCGTAAACGTAGACGCATACAACCATCAACCAGCACATTACTCTTCACGTGCTTAGTTCTACCAATTTTTGGTTCAACTAATGTCCTTTTTTCACCATTCTCGACTAATCCAGGCTTATATTTTGAAAACCTTGGCACCACGAATTTAATAACTGACGAATGGGATATGGTAGTGTATTACAACATGACAACTTATTGGAGGGAGTACGACTCAATAAGCACCTTAACACTTCAATTAAGGAACATTTGTCAACAGATAGTGAACAATCGTTCATGTCATGACACCACGCAGCATTTCTATGAAACGATTGAAGGAATAAAGGACAATAATGAGCTTTTATTATCCCATAGTAACTTGAAAAGATTTAAAAGAGCTCCTTTAGACATAGTTGGAAACATAGCAAATTCGTTGTTCGGAGTTCTAGACTCAGAATATGCTAACAGAATGGCAACAATCATACGAAACTTAGACAGCAATGACCAAAGATTATTGGAACTAATCCGAAATCAAACCTCCATAATTGACTCCACGTTGAATATACTACAGCAATCAGAGTTAGCTACAATAAATCGCACTAATGAATTAAACATATACATCAATAAAACAACGACCATCATCAACAACATACATTGGGAGATTCAAGAACAGCGAATTATGGAATTATTCAACACCATGTCCAACCGCATCACTCTTATGATAATAAATTTTCAAAAAATACAAACGATACTTTTAGACATCGTCATAGATACACATCATGGCAGAGTAAATCCCTTGCTATTGTCCCCACGACAACTTCATGCACAATTGACTCTCATCAAAGATAATTTACATCCAAATTTACGATCTCCAGGAGACAAATATCGATTAGCCACAATTTACAAAATGATGACCATTGAGGGCCGACTCCATCATGAACTAATGCTGTATAAAATAAAATTGCCATTATTGTCATATAATTCTTTCAATCTATTCCACATCATTCCGATTCCTATGTACATTAACGAGACATTTTTTGCAATTCAGCCTACCTCCAAGTATCTACTCATCAATTTACATCAAGATTTGTATTATCCCTTATCAGATCAAGAATTTACAAGATGCATATCCATAGAGTTTACAAATTATATTTGTCAGCTACATCACCCGTTGTACAAAAAAGGATCATCAATTAGTGAATGTGAAATAGCTATATTTACACATTCTCAAACAGCACAGTCCTGTAACAGCATCAGTACAACTGGAACACCTAAATGGATTCAATTACACAATCTAAATCGATGGATTTACTCTGTAAAACCAGAAACCAGAGTCAGCATACTATGTGACAATTCAGTATTCAGCAAGGCTCTTCAGGGAACAGGAATACTAACTTTAACCAAAGGCTGTATAGTCAAAGATGGAACTACAATAGTTCAATCGTACAACCGGTATTCGAATACCATCGATGTGGAGCTCAACCCCTCCAGAAATATAAATGCAACATTAGAAGTCTCCAGTTACAAGTTATCATCCGACCCATTATCACAAGACTCACTGTTAAAAAAAATGCAAGAAATCAAAGCGAACTTAACATCTCTAAAATCTCAAGAAACCATCCAACCATCATCAAGGGAATTTGAAATTCACCACCTATCTATTGGATACTGCAGTCTAGGAGCCATCATAGTTATTACCATATATCTAATTTACAAATGTCATAAACACAATAGCAAGAAAAGGAAAACCCCAGCATCATCACCATCAACTCTCCCAGACTTCAAGCTAAACGATCACGACGGATAATTGAACTTACAGTTCAACGCGGGGAGAATGTTTACACATATATAAAAAAAAAACTTAAATTATAAATTCAATTAAAAAACGCAAACAAAAAATATATAACATAATTGCAATACAATTTTTAAATTCACTAGTTGTAAGTAGCATGATAACAGAAGTTGCATAAAATTCATTGATATATGCACTTTTTACTGTCTTATCTTTTTTGTGCATATCAAATTTCATCTTCAAGTATGCAATCCAGACATCAAGAATTTTGTCACAATAGAATTTTATGCAAGTTCTGCATATTTTTATTCAAGCAATAATTGTTAGAATAATTTTTAGAAGAATAATTTTAGTATTTTTTGTTAGCGTGGCATTTTTTTGTATAGCATAAGGAATGTTATTGTAACAATAATTTAGTATGTAAAATTTTTGTATATAAGGAGAAATTTTGGTTAATAAATTTTAATTATTATTCAACAGCGAAACAAGCCTTTATTTTCCTTTGGTGAGGCTGCCAAAGGCGTTGTTTGAATAGTAAATTTACTTGAACAAATTTAGGATTTGGTCAAGTGCGATCCAGACTCATAACTTTGATAATTCATTTCAAGTTAAGTACTTGAGAGGAAATAATAAAAAAAAGGGAATAAATAATAATCAGATTCAGTATTTGGTTATTGAGTAATAGGAACTATACACAGATTGAGCATCTGAGTATTATTCTATATTACAACTCAGATTTAAAGTTCAGTACTTTAAATCACGTCAAATAAAAGCATTTGACGTTAACAGGTATGTATCACTTTGAAAAATATTTTTTTCAAAAACAGATTTTAAATTGATTTATTTTTTACAGATAGAACGATTGATACTTTTCTTTCTCAGAATAGTATGAAAGTTTTCGACCGGTTTGGAATTAATAAAGAGTTTTTGAACTTTGATCCAACAATCTGGGAAAGCCGTGATGATTTTAAAAAAGGAAAAGCAATAATCACCTCACTACGAGTAGTCAATGATATAGCTGAAAGAGCAGTTCAACTTATGCAGGACTATCATGGTCTTTTAGTGAAAGATGACGAGCAAAAACAACTTGTACTAAGATGCGTACAAGAACATAGACGAATCTTTCCGGACGCGAAAAAATGCACTCTAAAAGCAGATTTTTAGAATTATGAATTTAAAAACTTGTGCAGTAGAATATAAGAAATAATTTAGCAAAATTTATATATTTTCTTTCGAAAAAATGAAAAAAAAATTTTTAGAAAACTTTAAATTTTCAATAACACTTTTTCCACACAAAGTAGGAGCTTCTGTCGGCACGGGTAAATAACTTCCAAAAGTTATGAAATTTTAGGATTTTAATTGTTTTGTAATAAGCAAAAAAATTGAGGGGTAGGAGGCGAGTTTCCAAAAAAAAAATTTTTTGTAGAACAAATAAGGGACACTCTACTGACCATGTCCCAATTAAATATTTAAATAATAAATATAAAGGCAAAGAATTCTCTTAAAGAAACCAAAGATGGTTACTAAAATTACAAGAATATAATTACGAAATAGAATATTTACAAGGGAAAGAAAATAAAGTAGCCGATTTTTTAAGTAGATTAGATAATACACCTAAAATAAATGAAAAAAATGATCCAGAATCAAACATGGAGTTATCAGAAACAAGACATTCAGTAGACGAACATTTTATGACCACAATCCAATAAAAGAAGAAATTGTTAATAAATATAAAACCCAATTAATACTCACATACAGTCCAATCCAAGAAGTTGAAGTAAAACATGGAAAAAGAATTATTTGAACTTTTTGAACTTTTTGAATTTTATCATTTATTATCTAAAACAAATATATTCTCTAATTATTATATCTGAGTATACCTATTAGAATTTTATACATAGGGCAGTTCCATAAAATTTCGAGCAAAGGGTGTGAATCGATGTCTTCCGATTTTTTTGAAATTTTATGAGAAGGTGTGCCTCTGGTTCAGTATCACATACGTAAAATATTTTGAAGAAAAATCACATTTCTTGGGAATTATGGGGTTATGAAATTTTGGTTTTTTTGCAAAATGCATATTTTTATAAAATCGTAGAAATCTTGAATATTATCGTAGAGCGATAATATATAGCTCATTTTAAAGGGGAGAGTTTATTCTATCATATAAAAATACTTTCAAAAAAAAATTTTTCAAAAAGGACTACAAGGGCGATAAAAGGATCCTTTATCCTTGAATATCTAAAAATGCTAACTCTCAATTTTGCTCATTTTTTTTATGTTTTGTTTATACAAATAATATTATTATTATTAGCAACATCGTGTTAAAATCTCAAATTGGGATGAAGCTGGGTTCAGGTGGGAGAATTTTTCAAAGAATATCATGACTATTTTTCTCATAGAAAATCAATTGATTTTCATACAAATGCAAATTTTATACTAATTTTTTTGCTATTGTTTGCAGCAGGTATTTAAACAGCTTCAAGATTTTTTATATTTGACTGGTGGCGAAGGCGTTATAATTATTAAATAACCTTGCATTGAATTTTTGTTTGCAGATGTAGTGGATAACGTCATAGATTCGTCAGAAGGGGAAGGTTTTCTTTTTATTGCCTTTATCTGTGATTTTTTTTTCAAAGGATTACAACAGCATATTGTATTAAGTCGTTTTTTCATGATTTTAGTTTTTTTTAAATATTATTTATAGTACACAGATAATAAACACTCTTATTTTTATTTAAAAAACACAACATGACTATAGTTACACTTTTTAAATTGTAGGATAAAATAATTGACTATTTCGGAATTTATACCCATTCTTTAGCATAAAAAACCGTTACATTTGAGATTTTTTTTGAATGCATTTACAAAATACATTCATTTAATGATGATAATAAGGTTCGTTTCATATTTATAATTCCATTTGAAATTGAAAAATTTCTATAAAACTGTTAGGACCAGGTTAATACAATGTTTTGAAGAAAAGATAAAGGCAATAAAAAGAAAACCTTCCCCTTCTGACGAATCTATGACGTTATCCACTACATCTGCAAACAAAAATTCAATGCAAGGTTATTTAATAATTATAACGCCTTCGCCACCAGTCAAATATAAAAAATCTTGAAGCTGTTTAAATACCTGCTGCAAACAATAGCAAAAAAAATAGTATAAAATTTGCATTTGTATGAAAATCAATTGATTTTCTATGAGAAAAATAGTCATGATATTCTTTGAAAAATTCTCCCACCTGAACCCAGCTTCATCCCAATTTGAGATTTTAACACGATGTTGCTAATAATATTATACAAAACATAAACAAAAATGAGCAAAATTGAGAGTTAGCATTTTTAGATATTCAAGGATAAAGGATCCTTTTATCGCCCTTGTAGTCCTTTTTGAAAAATATTTTTTTGAAAGTATTTTCATATGATAGAATAAACTCTCCCCTTTAAAATGAGCTATATATTATCGCTCTACGATAATATTCAAGATTTCTACGATTTTATAAAAATATGCATTTTGCAAAAAAACCAAAATTTCATAACCCCATAATTCCCAAGAAATGTGATTTTTCTTCAAAATATTTTACGTATGTGATACTGGACCAGAGGCACACCTTCTCATAAAATTTCAAAAAAATCGGAAGACATCGATTCACACCCTTTGGTCGAAATTTTATGGAACTGCTCCATAATAGAAAATTTTCAATTACACAGTTATTACTTATTATAATTAATTTGTACTATTCTATGGATATATCAATGAAGAAAATCGATTTTTGTATAATAATTAGTCATTTTATTTATTTATTTATTTATTTGTAACTGGAAAATTTAGTACGCAAGAATAAATTCTTTTATTGTTCATATGTTGGCAAAAATAAAAAATAAAATAAAATTTTATTTATATATTTATATAAATCCACTAAATACAAACAACCAAATAAAAGATACATTAAGGAAATTTATGAAAATAGGTAGAATAGGAATATTTTCAGAAGTAACTGATCACGAATTTAATATAGTACAACAAATTATTATAGAACTTTATTCAAGTGAAAATAAAATAAAATTTGTTAAATGTACAATAAGAGCTAAAGAAGTAGACAGTGAAGAAAAATTACACAAACAAAACTCTGCATATCATATAAAAGAATCTATGCATAGTGGAATAAATGAAACATATTATAGTTTAAAAAATGCAATTTATTATTCAAAATTACACGAACATATTCAATTAATAATTAATAATTGTGAAAAATGTCAAGAAATCAAATATGACCGAAATCCAATAAAATCGAAATTCCATGTAACAGAAACCCCAAAACCGAAAAATGAAATAATTCATTTAGACATATTCCACATAACAAAACAAACGTTTGTAACCATTATTGACAAATTAACTAAATTTGCAGCAGTATATTCAATAATTGATAGAAATTGGAGAAGTAAACAATCTATATTAATAAATCATTTCGCAAAATTCGGAAAGCCAAAAAAAATAATAATGGACAATGAATTCAAGTCTGAGCAAATTATACTTTTTTTAAAACAAAATAATGTTGAGGTACATTGGACAAAATCAAATAGTCATACTGGTAATTCAGACATAAAAAGATTACATTCTACTTTATTAGAAAAAGTAACCGAAATCGATAATAAGGAATTATCAACTGAAATGAAAATACAAATAGCAATCGGAAATTATAATGAAAGATACCATTCCACAATAAAAACAACACCTAAAAAAGCAAGAGAAGAAATAAATGAAAAAACATTAAACAAAATAGTAGATGACAAAAAAAAACAAGATTATAAATAAATTAAATCAGAATGGGGAAGACTATATAGAAAATAGGGAATTAGGCCCAATAAGAAATTATAAGAGGTTAAGACATAAAAAAGAAACTAGATATAAAATTAAACCATTAAAAAATGTTCATCAAATAAATATTAAAAGATCTAATAAATTTGCAGGTAAAAATAATATTATTACTAATGTTAACCACTCCAACAACAGCGATATTACAAATAAATCAAATACATGAAGAATTAGGTTTTTTTAAAATGAAAATTGGAACAGTAGAAATAGTTACTCAAACTAATACAATTTTACATGTGATTAATCCTGAAGAAATTTTACAAGTTGTTACAAAACTAGAGTTAAATATAGGACATCTAGATATAGACAACAAAGAATTAATAAATGCAGAAATCAATGTAATAAAAGCGAAAATAAAATCAATAATTCCTAAAGTTAATAACAGAGAAAAAAGAGGTCTTATCAATATCATAGGAAGAACACAAAAATGGCTTTTTGGAACTGTGAATGATATAGATAGAAATAATATTATATAATTATTATTATAATATAATAAAATTAATATATTATCATAAGAATAATAAATAAACAAATAAAAATAAATAATCATTTCAATAAAACAATAACAATTTTAAAAGAAGCAATAGAAAAAGATAGAATTAAAATTTTAGACACATATAATAAATCAGAAAATCAATATAAAAAAATTGAAAGTCATACTTTGTACTTAGATCAAATTTCTAAACTAAGATATCTAGAAAATAAAATAAATCAGATCCAAGATAATATAGCATCAGCTAAAAATAATATCATACATCCAAGCATATTAACATTAGAAGAAATTGAAATGTTTAACATAGATTTTTATAAGCTAAAATTAATTAAGTTAGGGATGTTAGAATATGAGAATAAAATTAAATTATCTATAAAAATACCACAGAATTATATAAAAACAGATCTAAAATTAATTATACCATTACCAAATACAAATTATCTAGAAATAGACGAAGATAATGAATTCATTATTGAAATTAATAATCAAACATACAATTATCAAAAAGAAACATTATTAAGAGATTTAAAGTTGAGTGAACATTGTACAATAAAACATCAATGTAAATTAAGATTTAATAATGAATCCAAAATTGAAAAAATAGATGATGAACAATTGTTGTAATGAATAGTAATAATGACATGTTAACTCAAAATTGTGATGAGAGAAATTTAATACTAAGAAACAATTATATAATAAACTTTTATAATTGCAAACTAAAAATTTTTAAAGAAACCTTTTATAATACTAAAACGGTAATTCAAGAAAAATATATTCTTCCTAACGATGTAACATATCTAACATTACATAAACCAATAACTTTTGAAAAGATAGTAACAAGTAATTTTGAAAACATAGAAAAGATTAAGGAATTGCAATTACATCAAAACATTGTAAATGAAAGAATTCAGGAGAATTCTTACTCTAACGGAGGAGGAGTTATATATATACCTAATGAGTCAGAAAAAATAGAATTATCAAATCAAATAAATAAGAAACCAATGTTTTTCTAAATATTAAACAAAACCTTCTACAACCAATTTGTTCAAAGATCATATAAACATGACTCATTTGTTTTTAACATAATTTCTAATCTATGTATGTTTTTCTTTTTAATATAATATATGATAAGAAATTATATGATGCTTTGCGATAGCATCATATTCTTTGTTATAATAAGTAAAAATAGGGTTTCTAATAAGAAATAAGGTTAGTTATTAAGTGATTGTACGAATGTAACTCATGTTTCGTTTTTTATTAAAAAGTTGAATTTAATATTATAAATTATTTTTTCTTTACCACTAAAACGGAATATATAAGTCGCGCGACCTAAGAGGTTCAAACAAAGGACAGCCTCTTTCCCGCTTCACGGGTCATCATATATTGTGTGCGTGGCTTCAATACGGGGCGTGACTTCGATAAGCCCAGTTGTGCAAAAGTGATTTTTTTTTTTTCAAAAATCTCCGCCTCCATGCAACCTAGGAGGTTCAAACATTTCACAGGCTGATGGCCTCGTCTCGAGACATCATTTGCTGTGGCCGTGGCTTCGACACGGGGCGTAACTTCGATACGCCCAGTTGTTTTGAAGTGGTTAAGTTTTTTGTAAATATCTCTGCCTCCGTGCAACCTAGGAGGTTCAAACAAAGGACAGGCTGAATTCCACGTCACGAGACATCATATGATGTGGGCGTGGCTTCGATACGTCCAGTGGTTCAAAATTTATTTAGTTTTTTTTAAAATATCTCCGCCCCCGCGCAGTTACGTTACAGTCATCCCTTAATTTAAAATCAATTAAAAATGCCAATGTTATTAGACTATAACATTATCTAAAGGACAAATATTTACATTAGTTATGTTCTAAAAAATATTTAATATTATTTTATAAGAAAAACCCTAATAAATATGATAACAATAAAGTATGATTCAAGGGTCAAATAAATATTCTATTTTCTAAAAACATGTAATTAATATTATTTAAATTCCAAAAATCAATGAACAACATTTTTGTAATTAAAAGATCTTTTTGAAAATAACAAAAACAAGATAATTAAGATAACATGTGAAAATAAAGTAATAAAATGACCTTTTTTAGTTTTCTTTTAAGATAGAATTTAAGAAATAAGTTAGTTCTACTTTCACTGTAAAAGAAGAAGTATGTAATAAAAATAAAATTTAAATAAAGTATTTTATATTTAATTTTTAAAAAAATCATTTCTAAGTTTTAGAAATAAAACTGGCGCAGTCGGTAGGATGCCAGTAGTGCTCTTTTTTATGTAAACACATTTTTCTGTTTTAAAATTCAGTCAAGTGAACAATTTTAAATTTTGTACTAAAAAGTTATTTTAAATAGAGTGAAAATCAATTAATAAAAATAACTAGTAAATAAAAGTGTTTTAAAAATAATTTATTTTTCAACTAAAATAAAATTAGTAGTGAATATATAAAAAGAAATATATAAGAGTGCTTCTTATTCTTTAGTTTAATTGGCATCTGCAAAATATAATATATAAATAAAAATTATATATAAAAGAAAGAAATGTGTATAATATTCTTTTTGTATGATCAATAAAATCATAGTGATCATACTCAATGGGGCAGTTTAACAATAGCCCTTTAAATGAGTATTATTTTATATATTCGTGTATGAATCATTATCTCTCTTTATTCATTTTTGTTCAGAAGAAATTTATGTTCATGGGGCAATTTCAGTTCTGCCCTTAAATTGAGAAAATGTTGCGTCTTACCAAGTAACAATACAACACAAATTTGTCTCATAATTTTCTTTCTCATAGGATTTACATGATAAAAACTTTACATCTCATTATAAATTTTTCACCTTAAAATTATATTTGTAAAAATTGTTATGAATTTTAAAAACAATAGATATTCATATTATTTTTATTCATTCATGATATTTATTTTATTATAATTATATTATTTTTTATAATTAATACTTTTTTTTCCATTATAAATTATCAATTTTACTCCATTTATGAAATTCGTTTCATATTTTACAATGAGCAAATATTAATTTGGAACAATTTATTAAATTTTATAAACTTTTTGAATCAATTTTCAATAAATTTTGTTACAATTTTCTGATGAATTAATATTTATATGAAATTTTTTACCATGTACATAAATGTGTTAATGATACATGTTCGTTTTTCTTCCGTTCCATCTATACAAACTGTATGATTCGTTTATACCACGGGGCTATTGGTTGATTGCCCAATGTTGTAAACATACAAATAAAGTACATTTCTTCTTTTCTATCAATACAAAATAATGTTCGTTCTCATTATCTCAATTTTTTCTAATCCAACCCAACATAATGTTTAAATTTTGTTGTTTTTTTTTATTCATTGCACATAAAATTCACTCATTCTTTTTGTTTTAAATTTTTATATGGAAGGATTATGACTTCCCAACTTTAAGATGTTATATCTTGGGCTATGTTGTATTCATTTGAGTAAAATAAGAAGTACTATTTAAGGAAACATTTCACCTATGTAAATAAATGGGTTGTCAGGAGTAGGAGTGGGGATAAATTTTTTAATTTAGTAGAATAAAATTTACCAACAAAAAATACCTTGCAAAAATTTCAAAACAATCGGATAGGAGAGTCCAGATATTTTCAAATTGAAAAACGGATTTGTCAGAAAAACGTGTTAACATTGATTCTAATGCTAATATCCTTGAAACCTTAAGCAGCCCCACCATTTGATTTCCCCACGAGCCGCCACTGTCTCTATTTATTTCCATAAAAAGTTGCACCTATTTAAATAGAATAAAAAACACTATGTCAAGGATATACATACTTAAAAACTATGAGATCAACATGTAGGTCAAGGCGTAAGTGCTATATAAACCAGCAAATCACTTAAGAGCCCAATTTAGTAAAATGGCTTGCAAAAGGACCGCCTACAGCCTACATTTTTCAACCGATTTTCATGAAATTTCGAATATAGATAGGTGTAAGGGAATTGTGGTCCTTAAGTGGAACACATTTTTAAAAAAGTCCTTTATTTCAAAAATACAAGGATTCAAAGTGTGGCTGTTAAGCGATTTTGGGCCTGCAAAGTGACCACCTACAGCTTACAATTTTTAACCGATTTTCATGAAATTTTAAATATAGATAGGTGGAAGGGAATTGTAGTCCTTAAGTGGAACACATTTTTAAATTTTGGTCCTTAAATTTTTTTATATTCGATTTTCGAAGGTACAGAAAAAAAAAAAATTCACTAAACTTTTCATACTTTTTTCATGTATTAAAACGTTTAGATACTGTGATTTCTTCTTATACGATTGAAATATAACCTTTTCCAAAAAGTTTAAAAAAAAATTTAGGAAAATTGGCCACGTAGTTTAATTATTATAAATTTTTTTGCATATTTATGGGTTTAAATAAGAATCACACAGATAGTATAAACTCTATAAACTCGATGCAAATAAAATTGCAATTTTTGTAGTATGTGTGATGATTAAGTAACGTAAACAGCATATAAAAGTTATGTATAGTTAAGCTGCACATAGCTAGGTATATAGATATATTAGCAACACATTTTGTATGGGAATGGTGATCGGTGATGATGAATATGAAATAATAGAATTAGCATGATATGTACATTCATATGTACATATATACTACGCATAAAAGCATATTTTACTAATTGTTGTTGGATTGAAGCAAGTGTATTTTGGGTTTTGGGTGCTAATTTTTTATATTCTAAATATTAGAAAAATTATAGTGTTACATAGAATTTAAAAATCATATTTCAGTGCATTTTGGGTTTTAGTGCTAATTTGTTTTACTCTAAATATTAGAAAAATTATAGTGTTACATAGAATTTAAAAATCATATTTCAGTGCATTTTGGGTTTTAGTGCTAATTTGTTTTACTCTAAATATTAGAAAAATTATAGTGTTACATAGAATTTCAGTGATTATTTAGTGATAAATCTAATATTTTATTAAAAATCATATTTCAGTATTTTTGAATACTACTTTTTCTTATTTTGAATGAATGTTCATTCCTTGAGCCTGTACACATTATTATACCAAGTTAGAAAAAAATTATACCATATTGTTTCTTTTGCATGACTTTGTCTTATAGTATATAGTATAATTTTTATTGCATGTTAAATTCCTGACTAATAAATTAATTTACACTTTTTTCGTGCGTTTTATTTTTTATAATGGGTAGAGTAAGAAAAACGAAAAATTTGAAATACGGCGTAAAAAAACGCGTAAAACGTTACTGTGGCGGTACGCAAACTTCTTCAGAAAGCTTACAAATTGAACGTGAAACAACACCGGAAAAAAAATTTGAAATAAAAGGACGGCGGATAATCGATATCAGCCTTTTTTATCGTGGTTTACAAGAATTCAAACATCTCGGAAGTTTTGAATGTATAGGTACGTTGAAAAATGTTGATATTGTCGGAGAGAAATGTAACGGCTTAAATTCGAAAATTTATTTTAAATGTAATATGTGTAATAGCAAATTTTCGGTTCAAACGAACGGAGATGAATATTCAATATCGGACGTAAATTACGGTGCGGTTTTGGCTGTTACGTCAACTGGAGGTGGCTACAGTAACTTAGAGGAATTGACCGGTGTTTTGAATATACCTTGTATGTCATCTGCTACATACAACAATATTCGGAAAACCATTGGTCAAGACTGGATGCTTACTGCTCGCTCAAGCATGCTAGCTTCTGCTGAAAAAGAAAAGCAAGCAGCTATTGAAAGAGGTGACGTAGATGCAGACGGTTTTCCTTTTATTACTGTGGTAACCGATGGTTGTTGGTCAAAACGATCGTACAGAACTAATTATTCGGCATTGTCGGGCGCAGCTGCAATAATTGGTTATCATACCCAACAAATCATTTTCCTTGGCGTGAAAAATAAATTTTGTTTAATTTGCGAACGTGAAAAAAATAAAGGTAAAGAACCGCGTGATCATTCTTGTACCTTAAATTATAGCGGTTCATCAACAGGAATGGAAGCCGCCATAATCGTCGAAGGCTTCCAAAATAGCGAAAGTATGTACGGGTTGCGTTATAAAAGGTTTATAGCGGATGGTGATAGCGCGGTGTACAAAAAGATTCTCGACGCAAAACCGTACGGAAATAGTGTAATTCAAAATTCCTACATTCAAAAAATCGAGTGCCGAAACCATCTTTACCGCAATTTAAGAAATAAATTACGTGATATGTCAAAGAACACAAAGTATTCAGTAAAACTACGAAATTTTATTTTTTCTAAAAACGCGCGAATTGAAATCGGCATAAAAAAAGCTGTACTTCATTGGAATTCGGAGCAAAATCTAAATTTACATGATAAAGTTACATTTTTGTCGAAAGATATAAAAAATATTCCTTATCATGTTTTCGGGAGTCATGAAATTTGTGCTGAATACTTTTGTTGAAGAAAAATCGAGCCAGAAAATAGAATCGAGGAAATGAAGAAGAACGACATTTTTAATGATCTTACAACAATTTTCAATAATCTTAGTTGTCACGCGAACAGTTTAATTTATAATGTTGATTCAAATGTTGTTGAACATTTTCATTCGTTAGTAAGTAAATTTGTCGGTGGAAAACGAATTAATTTATCAGGATCGGATTCATATACAACGAGGTAATGCTGCTCTTGTTCAACATAACACCAAAGCAGCATACGATCAACTAAGTCGAACGGTATTTATAAAAAGTCCTAACGGTAGATTAAAACGTCTAATGCTACAACGAATTAAAAATAATTCCACGAATTTATTACGTTCTAAAAAATTAAATTTTAATAAACGTAAAACGATTACGACTCGAGATGAAAGTTACGGTACGGAAACTTGCCAAAAACCTGACATGTCTGAGGAAAATCAAATTTTAATACAGAAAGAAATAATAAAATCTTTGAAATCGAACCAAAATAATCGTGTTGCAATTGAAAAAAAAACTCGTGACCAAGCTAATTCGGATGAATGGTATCAGTATCGTCGTAATTTACTGACTGCATCGAATTTTGGAAAAGTTTGCAAGCGTAAAGTGAAAAATTTCGGTAATTTGGTCAAACAAATTTTATATTCTAATTTAACTTCTATTCGCGCTATACGATACGGGAAAGACAATGAAGAACGCGCTATGAATCAATTGGCAAAGCAATTAAATATTGAAATTGAAAAGTGTGGTTTATTTATCGATGAAAATTTCGAATTCCTAGGCGCTTCACCAGACGGTATCGTGGGTAAAACGGGAATAGTTGAGATCAAATGTCCATTTTCAGCTACTGAAATAGATATTGATCAAGCGATTCGAGATAAAAAAATCACATTTTGGAAATGTAATAAGAACACAAATGAAATAACAGTTGATAAAAATCATTTGCATTATTACCAAGTTCAAGGCCAATTGAATATAACGCGGCATGATTTCTGCTATTTCGCGGTTTGGACGTCTTCTAACAAACCTTTGAAGGTTGAAAAAATTTATCGCGACGAATCCTTTTGGACAACTAACTTGCCCAAGCTTAAAGATTTTTATTTTAAATGTTTGCTACCGGAAATTATAGATCCCCGAAATACAAGAAATATGCCCATTCGTGAACCTGTGTCTTAATTTACCTTTTCATATAATTGAATTTCCGTTTTTATTGCATGAGTATGATTTTTTGAATGTTTTTTGAAGTACATATTTAGATTTAGAATGACAAAGAGGAATAGGCCTCCTAGGGAAACCTCTATAAAAAAAAACGCGTCAATCATTCTACCTCCAAGGTGACGCGGAAAGAATGAATTGAATTGAAAAATAAAATCTACAATATTTAAAATTTCTACAAATTCTTGATATTTTGAAAAGCTTATACATATGTACCTATATTATTATTATTTATTATTTTAACACTCCATTCAATTTTTGACCGCTTTTGTTTTTAAAGTTGAATATCTCAGGACTCTAAAAACCGATTGAATTGAAATTTCTGTACAGTATTAGGCTTGTCATTCTCTATAAAACTCTTTCTAGCACCAAAAAGATCCCTGAATTAGGACGCGAGTTACAGGGCGCTAAACATAAAACTCAAACGAATCAATTTTAAGTATCAAAATGTTATATTCTTTGACTCCTTATAAAAGTATGTTGCCGTGAGACTAAGGAGCTGAAATTTGGTCAGGATATTTCTTGAAGGGTCTAATATTATATGAAATTTGAACTGTGAATATCCGTTAACTAGGGCAAAAGGTATAGGGTAAAATACAAAATAAGTCATTTTTTCAACATACAACTTTTTTTTTCTTTCTATAAGGCTCTCCTTAGTTCATACCCCGATCCTTGAAAAAAGTATGCATTTCAATTTAAGAACTATTTTCTGACCTAGTGCATTTTATTTGAATCAAATCGGTAGAACAAAGCCCGAGATATAAGAGTTCAAAGTTGAAAAGCCACGTATCCTTCCATATAAAAATTTAAAAAATAAAATAATTCAGTATTTTTGAATTTTTAGCTACATAAAAAATTTGTTGTACATATGAAAAATTTGTAAATCGCGCAATGAACCATCAACTGAAATAATTTCAGCTATAACAGCTGTATGCTAGCTGTAGCCTATAGAACAAAAAGAAAACAGGTGTACATACACATTTTACAAACGTACATCCATGCAGTATGATCGCTATATATAGCTATAGCTATAGCTATGAAAATTTTTCAAATCATATACACCAACACTTAGAAGAAATTTATTTGCTTGTGTTGGTGCAGACACAAATACATTTCAGACGATGTTATTGTTGTTTTCGAAAAAATTTTTTACTAAATTTGGCTCTTAAGGTAAATGCCATTGTACGGTATTTTGTCCATTTTACAATAGAAGTGAGACACAATTTTACTATATTATGTAGTTTTAAATTTTTGCATTTTCTTTTTTTTATAAAGTATTTAAAAGATACTTATCCTCAAAAATCAGCAATACACACACACATATGATAATTATTATAAAATAATATAATAAAATTTAATTCACTTCACTAATATTTAATCACAATCTTAATTTCTAAAACAGAAAAAAACAGTTGTAAAAAATATACATACATATATGCATACTCATAACAATTCCATATAAGCATATATGTAAACAAAATTGCAACATTATATGTATTATATAATATTATCGAATTTCGAAATCAACGAAAAAATTAAAATTTTAAATTCAAGAATGAGCTTTACTTTTGGAATTATCTGGTTGCGCCATCTATTACTGCTTAGAAAACTAAAATTTTATAATTTCAAAAAAATTTAAAGTGGAATCTCTAATGCTTTTACATGCTTTTTGCCTATGGTTAGAAAATATGAAATGTCATTTATATGGGAGATTTCTTATCTGTGTTGGAAACAAATCTGCAATTTAATTACATTAAAACAATTCATTTGCAAAATATCTCTTTTATGGGCTATTTCTAACATTTGTAAGCCTTAAGATATCTATATATATATATTTAATATGTATAATTTTTTTTAATAATTTTCGTTTTCTTTTTCTACAGAACCTTAACTCATTCTCAGTTCTCAGTTTAACAAACCTGACATCTGTCGACGAATAGAATCCAAACTCGCAAGTGGAACGTACACAAAGAATTGAAATAATAAAATTATAAAAGAAGTTCTCAAATAGAATTGAAATAATATAGAGATGCGAAAAAGAAAATGAAACAAAATTGACATAGACCCTGTGCGGGCAGAGAAGGAGGTATTATATTTGTCTTTTTTATGAAAAATAAAAAGCTTTCAATCGTTGATTTTTTGTTCTATAACTTAAATTTTGTTTTACATTATAGTATATGTTCTGAAGCTTGAATGCAATGCACACATGCCAGCGATAACTAGGTTTTACATTGTGTTTATTTCTAATCATGCATATACACAGAAAGTATTAAAATATTTCTTTTTTATCTTTTGAAGATTTTTAAAGTATAATTGCATTAATTTGACATTATGTACATATAAATATATGTATGTAATTATATTCAGTTTTTGAATAAATATGATAGGTATGTATATGATAGAAAAATTATTCAAAATACCTTATGGGTATTATAAATTTGAAAATATTATTTTTAAGCAAATTTTCATAAAATTGAAAAATTCTCAATTATTTAAAATGTTTTTATATTTATATTTGTTTTTCTTCTAATGACAACCTTGACCTATGTCAATGCGATTTTTTGCCTTGTTTCGAAATTTATCTTGAAAACAAACAAAAAATACAAGAAAAGCGTGAAAGATAATTTTAAAGAGTTCCAGTTCTTAGCATTATACAAAAAGTATTAAGTATTAAGTGATTCCTTCATGAGGAACGGAAAAATTCACATTTTTTACTTGTTTATAAAAATTTATCTGAGAAAGCTCAAAAACACACGAGAAAGTTCAAAAACACACGAGAAAGCTCTTTTCTGAAGCTCTTTCGAATTCAAAAGAATGAATTGGGATATGAAAAACATATGTTGATGATGAAATAAGTGAATATATAACGATGGCAATAATATGATTGTATTTGTAATATGCTGTATGAATCAATATGGATATATGTTATGTACTTATAATGCTTAGAAATGGAATAAATGATTTTAGTTGTTTTTTTTTTTATTCTTTAGTTTTGTGTCATTTTTTACAACTGAAATTTAATGGTATTTATTGTTGCTGGTGTTTTTTTTTTGCTTGATTTTTTTTTTTTTGTTGGTTTTTATGTTATTTTTCTTTTCTCAAGCATTTTTTTATTTTTCTTTGCTTTTTTCGACCCTGACCTACCTCTACAAATCTTTGTTTTTAACAGTATTAATTCATGTTGTCCATTTACATAGATATTAAATTTGTGGAATTATTCATGAATTTAATTCTAATATTTACGTAGGCCTGTAAAATTTGATAATTTAACTTTAGGACAAGAAGATAATATATATGTATGTAAGGTATACATATACTTATTATAATTTCTAAAGGTGTGAAAAGGAGTAGTTGTAGTTGTTTGCCAAAAAATGACTTCTTATGCATTTTATCCTATAACTTTTGCCCTAGTGAACGGATTTTCACAGTTTAAAGTTTATACAATTGTAAACCTCTCAAGGAACATCCTGATCGAATTTCAAGTTTTTAGTTTTAACAAAAAATGTATTTTTAGTTTTAACAAAAAATGTTTCACTTTCTCTGGAATCATTACACAAGTGAAGAGTACAGAAAAAAAAAACTATTAGGAAAAATTTTGGCACCTTTTTGTGCAGCACATAGAACCAATCATCAAAGACATATTTATTTTGATTGCACTCATGCGTTTTTTCAGTTATGCGTAAGTGCAACAATAGTCGCGTATCCGTGAGTGCATCAATGGTCACTTATCCGTAAGTGCAACAATGGTCACTTATCCGTAAGTGCAACAATGGTCACTTATAAATAAATGAATGAATTCCTCATTTTGAATACACAATTTGTTTGGAGGGAAAGAGACAACAGAAATTAGAACTTAAAGACGACCAATCTGAGTACAGACAAAATATGGACAAAGTATGGAAAAAAATTATTTCACCGCATATCTAAGCTTGAAGGCTGTTCTAACGTTCTTTTGGTAAAAATTTAAAAATGTTGTGGTGAAAAAATAACTCGAATACAAAAAGCAACAACAACAATACATTTACTATTTATACAATATAATATGATTCATTGTATTCAGGCTTTGTATTTTTTTCTCTCTCTTCTTTTTTTAATTTGCAATGTGTTAGCATGTGCAATAGAAAGACTTTGTATACTTTTATTTCTTATTGCCCATGTTTTTCGAATTTATATGCTAAATTTTCATCATTATTATTCTAGAATTCGATTAAGTAGCAAGTGCGTATTTTCAAGAGGTGTTTAATTGATTTAATATATTAGTTGTATTTTTCAGAGAAAAAACAAAGTTACTGATTTTGTCAGTCTCATTTGATCGATTTATTTGAATTTTCTTTCCTTCGATTATTATTTGAATTTTTTACACTTTTATTAATGGATAAACGATTGTGGGACGTAAAATGTGCTATACAGTCATGATTTGCAGACTTAAGATTTTTTAAGTTTCCAGACAAAAAAAGACCAGTATTTGAAAAATGGGTTCGTCTGTGTTCTTTTGATCCTTTAATGTCTTTTAAAAATAATTGTTTGTTCTCGTCATTTTTCCGTTGATAGTTTATAAAAAAAAACTTAAAAAGAACTGCTGTACCTTCTTTGTTTTTGAATGGTGATTCTGTTCCAATAGACACAGAACACATACCTGTGAAATTTTCAGGAAAAACTTATGAGGGCCTAAAAAATAAATGTAAAGATAACGAATTAAAATTAGAGGATTTAGATTTGGCATTTTCAGTTCCATACGAAAAAAGTGAAGAAGTTATTGGAATTAATTGTTTATCCTATTTGAAAGCACAACAAAATTTAAAGTACTATCAAAACAAGATTGTTAAAAGTCTAAAAACTAAAATTAGAAAGTTAAACTCAAAAAATGCAAAAACTAGATATGACAAGCGAAAGTCTCAGATGACGGCTAAAAATAGAAAAACAGTTTCAATATCGAGTTTTATTAACTCATTACCGGCTGTGAATGAGCATTCAAAAGTATTTAGCAAAATGATACTTTGTAATTATGGGAAAAGAAAAGTCTGGTCACCTGAAGAAAGAGCTCTAGCCCTAAACGTGCAATACAAATCCACTTCAATACAAATCCACTACCCTCAGAAAGCTCATTAAACTGTTGATTACCAGTAAAAAACTTAAAGCCTGGTTTTCCAGAATCAAAAAAATTTAAAATCTGTAGGAATTTATTTAAATAAAACACTATTATTTATTGATTTAACTTCACTTATTTATTTATTCCATTACTATAACATTATACTCTTGAAATACACTTTATATTTTAGCACGCGTCTTTAACGTCTTGCTTTCTTCACACGTCATGTAGTACTGACTGTTTTTAATTCGCTGCTTCTATTCTCTTTCCCACAATTCGGCCATTCTGGCCAGCATTGGTCCCCAATGCTGCATTCTCCCACGGCTTCATATATTCAGAACAGGTTGAGGTTTGCGAAGGACCTTCATGTAGTCCTAATCACTCAACATCATATGTGTCATTTAATGCCTTTAATTCTTTTTATACGATATGGTCCCATAAATCTTGGTCGTAACTTTCTACCTGGTCCCAATTGTATTCTTTTGATGGCAACCATGTCTCCTACCTTGCATGTAATATTTTCGATTTTCTTCTTGAACTTTTTTAATACAATTTTTAGCTTCTTCTCTTAACTGACCACGTTGTTCGCAAAATACTTCTTTCATTTCTGCTTCTATTGCCTCTTTTACTCTGAAATCTTCTTTATCTCGTATTTTAACACCCAACAACAATTGGCTTGGTGTAGTATTTATGCTTCGGTGGTAGGTAGAGTTCAAAATTCTCTGAACCCTATTAACATACTTGTACCATTTCGTTGGTTCGTCCACTGAGAGTTTTGACAATACCGAAATAATGACAGCGTTACTCCTTTCCACTTGTCCGTTAGCCCTAGGCAAACCGATAGTTACCTTATGATGTTCGATGCCTTCTTCTGAACAATAAAGCTGAAATTCTTCACTGGTAAACGCGGTTCCTCTATCCGAAATAATCTGGTACGGATTTCCAAAGGTTTTTTTTTTGTAGTTCGAGTTTACTTATTACTTCACCAGTTTTTGTTGATTTTGTTGGATAAATCCAGACAAATTTGCTGAAGTCATCTATTATTACCAAAATATGTTTATACTGTTTGCTGGTACTTTCTAATGGACTCATATGGTCGATGTGGTAGGTATGTAGTGGCTCTTCACTTTTCATTCTGGGATGTAACATTCCTTCCTTCTTTCCCAATTTCCGATTAATCAATATACAATGTAGACAATTTTTGATAACCTTTTCAATTTTTTCCTGGATCTTTGGTATATAAAATTCTTGCATAATCTTGTTACTTGTTCGTTGCACCCCGAAGTGTCCTTGTTGATGCACAGTTTTTATAATTTCTTCCTGCATTGTTTCCGGGACCACAATAAGATCTATTCCCTGTTCAAACTTATACAGAATATCATTTTTTGCAAAGAAATTGTCATGCGGACGTTTCTCTAGAATACCACGAATCGTTGTAATATATTTATCATTGCCCTGTGCCTCAATTATACGTACAGTTAAACTGTCGTGTTTAATATTCATAACTGGATAACGACTTAAACTGTCAACATGTTTCATTCTTGTCCCACTACGGTGTTCTATCTTAAAATCAAACTCACTTAACGACATAGCCCATCTGGATACTCTTGGTATTAATTCTGTTTTATCCATAGTAGCTTTAAAAGCAGCACAATCAGTATTAATAGTAAAATGTTGTCCTATTAAATACACTCGAAATTTTTGTATTGATTATATAACTTGCGTATTTTTGCTCAGCTTCATTATTTTTCTTACTATAATAGTGGACAGGGTGAAATTTGTCGTCATCACATGACTTCTGTAATAAAATTCCTCCTATGCCAACCTTGCACGCATCTGTATGCACCTCTGTTTCTGCTCCTCTTTTATAAATGCGCAAGACAGGACTTTCTACTAAAACTCTCTTTAATGACTCGAAACTTCGTTGTTCTTCTTCACCAAACTGAAAGATCTTATCCTTTCTGGTCAAATCGCTTAAAGGACGAGCAATTAATGAATAATTTCTAATGAATTTTCGAAAGTAACCTGCTAAACCCAGAAAACTTTGCACCTCTTTAACGCTTTTTGGAACTGGAAAATAGACGACAGACTTAGTTTTTTCTTCGGATGGATAGATGCACCCGTCTTCGACAATATGTCCTAGGAATTCAATTCGTCTTTGCAGGAACTTACTTTTCTTGAAATTTATTTGTAAATTGTAATCTTGACATAACTTTATTACCAATTGCAAACGGCTAAGAGCTTCTTCTTTATTTTCAGCAAGTACAATAATATCATCAATGTAGATCAGTAAAATCCCTTAGTTCTGTAGTTGCCTGAAGATACATTTTATATATTTCTGAAAACTAGCTGGGAGTTGCAAAATCCGAATGGTACTTTGTTGAACTGAAAATGTCCCTTATGCGTCACAAAAGCAGTATACTTCTTACTTTCATCAGCAACTTCCAAATGGAAAAATCCATTTTTTAAATCGAGCGTACTAAAAACTTTTGCATCACTCAGCCCATCTAGCTGATCTTCTAATACTGGCATTGGATGTCGATCTTTCATCACCACTTTATTTAATCTTCTATAATCTATGCAAACTCTTGGTGTACCATCCTTTTTCTTAGTAACCACAACTGGACTCACATATTCAGATGAACACGGTTCGATGATGTCGTCTTTAATCCATTGTTCTATTTGGTTGTCAACTATATCTCTCTCAGCATATGGTAACCTTCTAGGTCTTGAACATATTGGCGTTTCGTCCGTTAGTATAATTTTCATTTTCATATCGATGCTCTTAAGCTTTTGTGGATTATAATTTCTTTACTTCTCTTCAGTAAGCTTCATGTCTGATGTAACTCAAATCGATTTCTTCTTTAACCTCATCTTGACATATTTTTAATACGTTAAATTCGTTATCTAATTTATTAATTTTAATCATCTTGCTGCTCACAATTAGTTCTACATTCTTTAGGAAAGGTGTGCCCAGAATTATTTCATTTTGCATAACATCTTCTGGAACGATTTGCATTATGACGTCATATTCTTCACCGTCTACTACCATGACTGTATTCACACATGAATCCACTGCTACTTTTTTCCCTCCAAATCCACTCAAAATAATAGGTGAAATTTTCGTCTCTTTCATATTATTTTGTTTCATAACATCCTGCCGTACAAGGTTTACGTCACATCCTGTATCAATTAAAGCCGTCATTCTGATATCATTCACTCAAACATCTTTGCACATTCTTTGTTTCGGAGTATTTACTAAAACAGTAGAAGCTTTATATTCGGCCATCTTTTTCTTCTCAAATTGACATTCATTTGCCTTATGCCCAAAATTCTCACATTTGAAACATTTAGTGCCTAAATTCTTAAATTCACAGTTAATTGATAAGTGATTTTTTCCACCACAATTGAAACATCGTTTTATTTTCTTTACATCATGTATTTTTCTTTTTATATCTTTAGTGTCGCTGCTTGTTTTAAATAATTTATTTACTCTGATAGAGTTACCGATATCTGTTCGAAAAGCATCATACTGCTTTAGCTTTCCTTTAAAATCTTTGATATTGGCTGCTCCGTATAAAATCATTTTGTTAGTGGGCGCGTCACGTATTCCTTCAATCACATACTGTATCAACGAATTGTCATCAATGAAACCTCTACTTGCTATTTCTTTCATTATTAAGAAATATTCATAAACACTTTCCTCGTTCTTCATTTTTCTGTTCATCAAACATTTATGCAGCTCTGCATGACTAATTTTTTTACCAATTTCCTCTATCAAAACTGCCTTAATCTTTTCCCATGATGTAATACCTTTTTCTGCCATAATATGTAATTTCGCTACTCCTTCTAACGATTTTCTAGCATAAATGAATTTTTTCAGTTTATTCCAATTTAACAACTTACCCATATCCTCGAAATCGGTTACCCATTTTTCAATTGCATAATCTTTGCCTGAAAATGGTCGAATTATTTCTTCAAAATCTCTATGACCTAAGTATTGTACATCCTTTCAGTTTTTTCTTCTAAATTCTTCTGCATTGATAGACTTCTAAAACTGCTTGCCACCTCGCTGATCTTATCGTCGTCATCTTCATCATTATTTGCATCTTCATCGTCTTCAGATACGTCATTCTGTTCTTGATTTTCATCTAATAAACTGTTCAAATTCATTAAACTTTTTATTAATTTTTTAATCAATTCATCTTCTGTTTCTTCATAATCTAGGCTCAGCATAGAGCAAAGAATCGTCAAATCTTTCTCATTAAACTTTTCTTTAATTTTCATTATCTTTTCGTTATATTCGTTCGAAGCTTCTTTAAAAATAAAACCAGAGAATTTGCTCAAATTCTTTCTGTTTTTTCGACCTTCATCTTCATCAAAAATAAATTCATGCAATAGTTTGGCTGTTTTACTTGGAACAGTATTGATATTTGCTGCAATAATTGGGATGTCGTTTAATGTCAACTGCGCTCGCCATTCTGCTTGATTACCTCTTTTTGTTTGTGCAACCCTGAATTTCAAAATTTTTTACTGTTACTACTACAAAATCTGCTATTATTATTTTGCGATCTACTTTATTATTATTTTTTTTTTTTTCACATCTATTTCACAATTGCAATATTTATTGAACTTCCGTCTCGTTCTAACACTTCTTAATATATATTCGTATACTTTTTTTTTTTTTTTTTTTTTACTTGATAGTGATATTATTAAAGTAATTATTTTTCACACATCTCACTTAATACCGATATTATCAAAATTAATTAATTATTTTTTATTTTTTACACTTTTCATCTAATACCGAAATCATCAAAATTATAAAGTTCGACAGTTTGTAACCAGTATAATAATTTACTCTATGCACTGATGCGCAAAATGGCGTCCACTCGCGTTACTGATTTTAATGTTTTTCTTTTAACACCTTTATCCCGGCTGAGCCCCCAATTTGTAGGAATTTATTTAAATAAAACACTATTATTTATTGATTTAACTTCACTAATTCACTTATTTATTTATTCAATTACTATAACCATAGACACTACCTAGATAAATCAGGCTCCTATAAAAATTTCAGTAGAAATGTACATAATAACACCCGACAATAACACCCGAGCTTTACACACACTACTATAAATCAGTAAGCTTGACCAATGAGAGAGATAATTGTGGTATTAATTGTAAATTATCTTTTTTCAATAATAACTAAATTTCTATTAATTTTATGATATAATAATGTTTGGGAAAAGTGTTTATTTGATAAAAATCTATATGTCTATAGAACATTATAATTTGATATTTTTAGTACTTTGGGAGATATCAGGGAAAATTGATTCTCAGTTTTATGTTTCTTAATATTTATCACGTTTTTTCTTTCATTTACGTTGCTCATAGATATTCAATATATTCTGTGAAAATAAAGGTTAGGATTTTCTCTACATTTCATTCGAACATAATTTTCATGTAACTTTAATCACAAATTAGTTATAAGTGATTAAAAACAATAAGTTGTCATAACAACACTCCATTCAATTTTTGATCGTTCGTTTTCAAAGTATATCTCGGGACCCTGCGGTTCGATTAACTTGAAATTTCTGCACAGTATTAGGCTCGTCATTTTCTACAAAACTCTCTTTGGCATTAAAAAGATCCCTGCATTAGAGCGCGAGTTACAGGGTGCTAAACAAAAAAGTCACACGAATCAATTTCAAGTATCAAAATGTTACATATTTTGACTTCCTATAAAAGTATGTTCCCGTGAGAATAGGTAGCTGAAATTTGATCAGGATATTTCTTGAAGAGTCTAATATTATGTGAATTTTGAATGGTGCAAATCCGTTTACTATGGCAAAAGTTATAGGGTAAAATACAAAACAAGTCATTTTTCGACAAAAAAACTTTTTTTACTTTATATGGGGCACTCCTTAATTCGTACCCTGATCCTCAAAAAAATGATGCACTTCAATTCTTCGACTATTTTCTGACCTATTGAATTTTATTTGACTTAAATTGGTCTATTGCAGCCTGAGGTATAAGAGTTCAAAGTTGGAAAGTCACATATCTTTCCACATAAAAATTAAAAATAAAAAAGATTCAATATTTTTGAATTTTTACATAAAAAATTTTTTGATGAAGAGTGAAGAGTGAAGATCGAAGATCGTTGCCACTGACAGTACAAACAAATAATAAAAAAAACGACGCAAGCGCATGTATGCCCATAGTATACACACAACATATGACTGCTTTTAGAAAAAGCTTTAAAAGTTCAAAAGTACTGAAAGCTTACTGATTTATAGTAGTGTGTGTAAAGCTCGGGTGTTATGATTCAAACTTGGGTGTTATGATTTTAAATTCGTTTATACATGAAAAATTTTGTTAGAAGTGACAAATCTAGGTATTGTCTATGCTATAACCACAGAGCACATACATAGAGAGGTACACTGGCAGTACATTCGAAAATCAGCAGTTTTCCAAAAATTTGTAGACCTGTGCGGGGAAGTGTGAGAGACGAAAAGTTTCTATCTCTCAAGAAAAAATATATGAGAAAACTTTCGTTTATTATTCATATAACAAATACATATATGTACACACACCTAATTCCCATTTGTCGTTCTAAAATTTTTTTTAATGCATATATTGAAATATACTGTAAATTCAACACGAGCCAAAATATACGCATAAAAATATTAAAAAACATATTCAACTTGTAAATTTATTTTCTAGTTTCAAACAAAAAATTATACCTGTTTCTTCAATATGTACATATGGTATATATTTGCTGTTTATATCCCTTAAAATAGTACTTCAGATAAATACATATGTATTTGTTATTTCAAATTTTAAAAATAATTTTAAAAATTAATTTTTACATTTTCGTAAATTTTCATATCCAGAAATTTTTTTCATTAGGAAATATGAACATTTTATCTGTAATGGATCAGGAGATCAGAATTAATAGGCATGTTATTTTATTTTCTTTTATATTAAAAAATATCTAATGCTGTTCTAAATATATATTTTTACTTTAAAATATATACACACAAGCAAACACAAGAAAAAAAATGCAACAATATAAAAATATATTCATACATTTCTCATTTCTCATATACCATACACATCATATATCTTTTCCAAAAACAACAAAACACAAAAATACCATTTACGCATAAAGTAAATACATAATTTGTAAATTTTTTTCAAACACATATACAATTTTTTTGTGCGGTGATTAACTAGGGTTTTGGTCTTTTGCATTGAAAAATGTATAGAGGTAAGCTATAAAGGGTAATAAGGAAAAAAGATCTTTTTTTCTATTTGAAGTGATATTATGTAATGAAGATAAACATGTGTATAACACCTCCTTGTTTTTTTTGTTACCGCCCAGTAGGAAATGGAAGCATTCTTCATGCATTCGGAAGCCTTCTTTGGAAGTTATAATCATTGATGGAAGCCTTCTTTTCTCTATCCCATATAATATCTTTTTTACATGGGCATGTCATTGGCAGGAAGGCATTCCTAAGAAGGTAACAAGAAGCATTCTGGATACATTCTCAAGAAGCGAAAAAGAATACTTCTTAGTGTCTTACATAGAAGCCTTTTTTCATTTGTACAAAAGATATATATTTCATTATTTATTAGTGAAAATATCAAAGGAGAAGGGAATTTGAGAAACAACTACCCTGTAAATTATAAATAAAAGTGAAAATATGTATATTAATTTTTCTGTAAAACATTTATTAAATTTCAATTTGTATGTTTCCTTATAAAATCTATTTTTTAACAATTTTAATCTTATTTTCATCTCTTTTTCAAATTATTTATAGCCAAAGCCCAAAGTTCTCTGTTTTGACAGCCTCTGTAACAAAAGAAAAATGTATTTTTTCAAAAAATTAAAATGAAATTGTAATAATTATATGAGAAACTTACCGAAAACTAATTCACTTTTTAATTATTAATTATTTTAAAAATTATACTTGAAAATTTACTTACTAATATGATGTTTTCACTTTGAAAAATACACTTGTTATGTAAATCAACGAAAAAATGAACAAACTTCGTAATACTTTTTTCAAGACTTTATTTGACCTCGCATGTGCATAACACATTTTTCATAAAACGCAATATTTTAAACTTCTATATACATCATTTACACCTTCCTAAGAATTTTACTAAATATCATTCATATTTTTTAAACCTTCCTATAATCGTTAAAGTACAAAAACATTTGATACTTTTGTAGATGATTTTGTTTAAATTTTTGATCGCTATGATTTCTGATTGCCTGGTGCAAAAAAGATTTTTAGTGCTAGAAAATTAAGGATTTTTGATCGAATTTATCAATTAAATTATTTTCTAAAAATATCATTTTGATATCAACATTATATTTGACCTGATAAACGATCAAATTTGATATGCAAATTAATAAATTTGATATGTAAATTATCATTAAAATGTATAAATGTGATCATATGCAAATTAGCTACTTGTATACTTCTTCTTCTTGAAATATACCCTCAAATCCTATGTCTTCAATTCCTCATACAAATTGGTTAAATTTTTATACTAAACCAAATGATATGTATTCTACCATATATCTGAATATGCAGTAAAGGAAAGCTGTTTCCATATGATTCTGTATAGTAATGAGAATCATGAGAATGATTGGATAGCGAGTTAAAAATATTAAAATTTCTCAAATTTTTGTTAAAATTTTCTATGTATTGTATGGAAAATAGATAGAAAAGAGAATATATTTTAAAAAAGTGAGAAATTAGGAAAAAAACTTTGAGAATAAGAAAGAGCTTAAACAGCTTTTAGATTGGAGGCCAAACGTTGAGATTGAAGGTCAACTGGTTCTGACTATTTCGCTATATGGGAATAATTAGTCTGTTATAGAATACATTGTCATTGCTATAACATTATACTCTTGAAATACACTTTATATTTTAGTACGCGTCTTTAACGTCTTGCTTTCTTCACACGTCATGTAGTACTGACTATTTTTAATTCGCTGCTTCTATTCTCTTTCCCACAAATCTATTGTTTCAACCCTTCCATGTCAGTCCCGAGAAGTGGTCTTAATATTTGATGATTTAGATATTCAAAGGCAATTAAATTATGATCAGAAAAATGATGAAATTGTTGGGTTCGTAGACATGGGCGATTATAAAACTCAAGATATAACCAAACGAGTTTGTGTTTTCTTAGCAAGAAGTATGCTATCTAATTTTAAAGTTATCATTTCTTACTATGCAATCAATACAGGAATCAAAGGTGAGGATTTGGTTTGTGTAGTAAAAAAAAGTAATAGACTATTGTACAAATATGGGTCTTAATGTTAGAGGAATTACATGCGACCAAGATTCTACACACCGTAAAGTTTTTTCTATTCTTGTTGTAACAAGTAGTACACCATTTTTTAGATATAATTCTAAGAAAATATATGCTATGTATGATGTTCCACACCTTATAAAATCCCTTAGAAATATTATACAACATTGATAAAAGAAATAACTTGTAGTGATGGCAAAAGATCATTTTATTATAATTCTTTTGAAAAAGTTTTGTTTATGGAAATCAGATCGAATTCAAAGTATTAACAGAACATCACGAAGAAAAATTGGAATAATTAAAGAATAATATATTTTTACTATTGAATTTGTATCATAAAATTTGTAATTTACTAAAATATGAGTTTTAATTACCATGAAAATATAGTTATATAAAATTTATAATTTTTTGTTTTGTTTTCAAACTAATTTCACGGTTACAGTCCATAGGAAAAAAAAGAAAAACTCTGCAAGAAACTTATCATATATAATATATATGTAGGTACATAGGTACATATGTATGTATAAAATAAAAAGCATGAGCAATAAGAAATAAAAGTATACAAAGTCTTTCTATTGCACATGCTAACACATTGCAAATTAAAAAAAGAAGAGAGAGAAAAAAATACAAAGCCTGAATACAATGAATCATATTATATTGTATAAATAGTAAATGTATTGTTGTTGTTGCTTTTTGTATTCGAGTTATTTTTTCACCACAACATTTTTAAAATTTTACCAAAAGAACGTTAGAACAGCCTTCAAGCTTAGATATGTGGGGAAATAATATTCTTCCATACTTCCTGGGTGGAAATTCAAAAGCTATCTTAAAAATAAAATATTACAATTCCTCAGTATGTGATGAAGTCTATTTGTATGTATATCTATTTACTTACTCAATGCTACAACAAATCGCATTGACATAGGTCAAGGACGTCGAGGTTGTCATTAGAATAAAAACAAAAAAGAAATATAAAAACATTTTAAATAATTGAGAATTTTCAACTTTTATGAAAATAATATTTTCAAATTTATAATACCTACCTATATAATAGGTATCTTGAATAATTTTTTATCATATTTATTTAAAAACTGAATATAATTACATACTAATATTTATATGTACATAAGGTCAAATTAATTAAATTATACATTAAAAATCTTCAAAAGGAAAGAAAGAAATTAAGCTACAGAACATATACTATAATGTAAAACAAAATTTAAGTTATAGAACAAAAAATCAACGATTGAAAGCTTTTTATTTTTCATAAAAAAGAAAAATATGATACCTCCTTCTCTGGCCGCACAGGGTCTGTGTCAATTTTGTATCATTTTCCTTTTTGCATCTCATATTATTTCAATTCTATTTGAGAACTTTTTTTATAATTTTATTATTTCAATTCTTTGCATTATAGGGCATGAACACATTAGGTGGTTATAACAACGAACGCAAACCGGTTTTAAAACCCGTCATTTGAAACTGCTCAAATTACATCTGTAGGTGGCAGTTGTTATCAGAGTGTGAGTGTATTACACCCGTTTATTCCGGTGCTAAGCATTATAAGTAAGTACACAACATACATATATCCATATTGATTCATACAGCAATTTACATATCAAATTATTGCCATCGTTATATATTCACTTATTTCATCTTTAACATATGTTTTTCATATCACAATTCATTCTATTGAATTCGAAAGAGTTTTCTCGTGTGTTTTTGAGCTTTCTGAGATAAATTTTTATAAACAAGTGAAAAGTGTGATTCCTCATGAAGGAATCTCTTAATACTTAATACTTTTTGCGTACATCTTACTAAGAAACTGCGAATTATAAGATATAGTCAGAATTTTAAAAGTTGAGGTTTCGTATTATACTAGAAAAACATGCGCAGAAAAAAAGATACTTACACACATGCGTTTTTGTTGTTGTAACACGTTTCTTCTTTCGTATATCTACACAAAAAAGATCACAAAGACATGTAAAACATGCGCAAAAAAACCTCAACTCTTAAAATTCAGACTATTGAACTTTGTATACAAAAACTAAAGCGGGCTGTGATCTATTTTATATGTTCTTTTTTTTTTAAATAAATATAAACTTCTACTTTGAAAATTTTAAATATGTAATCAGCAAATTTAAATGAAGAAAGGAAACTGCTTTTTGAACTGTGCTCTTCAACGAGATATTGCATGATCGAAATTGCCCCACAAGTCCCAACGGCCACAACAATTTTGTATATACAAGCTGTTGGCTGAAGCTGATACAACATGAAAAGAAATTGACAGCTTCGGTCTTCGAGGCAAGTATTTCTTTTCGAAAAGACCTATGGTTAAAAAATATTAAATGTCATTTATCTGAGACATTTCTTATCTGTGTTGGGAACAAATCTCCAATTTAATTATGATACATTAAATTAATTCATTTACAATATGTCTTTTCTGGGCTATTTCTAACATTTGTAAGACTCAAGGTATATCTATAGTTAAAGTATTCATGTTTTAAAGGTGGTTGGTTAACAACATTCCAATAATAGAATTTAATTTTTATAATTTGAATAAAACGTTCATCAGTTCAAGCTTCCAGTTCCAAGAAGGGCAAGATAACCTCTCCCGTCCACAAATCTCTAGTTGAGGTCTCTCACTATCCCCAAATTCAAATAGTATAAAAAATGTTCACAAAACCGTTTAAAATAAAAAGTAATGTACAACTTCGTGGTTCGGACTTAAAGAAATTTCGTTTAAGGGTTGAAGGAAATTTTCCAAATGCTGGTGAATCAAGTTTGAATAATCTCTTTCCACCAAAATCAACATTAAGTCAAATAAAAATTACATGTTTAAATTCAACGTACACTGTGTATGCAGTAGCAAAACGTCCTTTATTTTTTGAAGATGAAATTGACTAATTAATTCCAACAGTTTATGCCTTGTGGAATGTTCCAGACATGTTGCCTTACTTTACTACTTACACATCTGTTCTTCCAAAGTTAGCAAACGGAGTTGATTTGATGTTACCTGGTAAGTTAATTACGAAATATGTACAGAACAAAGTGGAAAATTTACCTGGTGTCATTTCTTCTTGTTGAATCTTTTTAAATACTAAGACTTTTTTTTCAATTCACAGGAGTAATACGTAAAGGTAGTGGAATGAATGCCTATGGTAGATATAAGAAAGATCAACTTGTAGCAGTCAATTTGGATTCAAACAAATCAGCCGTTGGCGTTGGTCGATTAGCAAGATCTAGTGATGATTTGTACATGTCTGTTGGGTATGGTATTTGTGTAAAGATGCTTCATGTTTTTGGTGATAAGTTGTGGAGTATCGAGCCATCAGTAATAGTTCAAATACCAAATAATAAGCCTGTAATAATTAAACCGAGCGATGAAGACTTTCCTGAACTTACCAGTACAAACAATCAATCTGAAGCAAAACAACACTATATGCAACAGAATATAAGAGAAACAGTTGAAAACAAAAGTTTTACTACTACTTCAGATTCTTTAGAAATTGACTCAGACAATACTTTTCCACAAAATGTGAATGAAAATTTCAAAAATCAGTTGGTAATCAATAATAATTGCGACGAGAATACCATTTCAGAATCAAATATGAATACAGTTCTTATGAATGCCTTTTTAAAGGTGTTGAAGTTAGATGGTAAAAGTTTGTCATTACCATTACTTACCAGTAACTTTTATCGATTACATATAGTACCAGCAGCGTCGAAAAAAGTGGATTTAAAACAAACAACTTATAAAAACCTCTCAAAGTTTTTAAGTGAAATGTCAAAACAAGGTTTAATTTCCATCATTGAGGAAACAAAAGGCATTGAGAAAATAACTTCAATTAATTTTAATCATCCAGATATTATAAATTTTACACCTGTTCTTTCTACATCTACAGAAAATGATATTAAAAGAAATAACCTGTTTCATACCCAAATGACTGAGTTATACCAAAGAAACTTAAATACTTACATATAGATTTTTCAATCACGTACTAAAGCAAGAAATAATTTTTCTCGCATCGACTATCAGTGATGCATCCCATAAGCTTTTAATTTTTATTCGTTACTTTATTTTCGATAAAGAACATTTTAAAATTTAAAATAAATTTCGAATGTTTATATTCATTTTCGAAACCATTATGTTTTTTTATTATTCATCGGACATAATATGATTAACCATTGATACGCATTTGTTGTTGCTTTTTAATGTAAAAAACTGCACAGTCACAACAATAATCAGTATTATATTGTATAAGTTGTATATGCGCGAATATGTATACATATATATGATAGGGTATTGTAGCGAGTATATGTACGTACATACATACTCGTGTGTGGTATGCAGGTAAAAATCAATTGAATAATTTATACCTATAACATGAGAGAAAATTTTTATTTCATTTTTTTGTAATCTTTGTTATTTTTTACATTGTATTATTATTAAACATTTTGTTTTAATTTTTATATATGTACATAATATGTATGTATTTACATATTTTCAAGCATTTGTAAATACCTCTAGTGTCGTAGTGATATTGGGACTTTAATTTCAGATGGTTTCATTAAATGATTCATTGAAAAATGAAAAAATAATATAAAAAGAAACCTTCAATGTATGAAAATTCTACAATTTTTTCCACGTTGTTCATTCATGTTTTTTTTTAAGGAGAAGGTAAAAAAATGTGTAAATGACAAGTAATTCATTTTCTTCAAAAAATTGGCAAAGATGATTTAAAAAATGAAAGTTTGAATGTAAAATTTGACTTTTAATTTGAAAAATAAAACAATATCTTTCCAATCTAATTATGATTTAAAATATTTAATTTAGGATTTTTAAAAAATGCTGTAGAATTTTCTTTGATGCTATTATTTTTCCACAAACAGTTTTTTCTGAGCAAAACTAAAACAAAATAATCTAAAATTTTAATGTGATGGTCATAGCAGGGATTATTTTCGGCAAAAATATTTTGAAGCTCATCATTTGTTTTTATTTTTTTAATGCATTCTAATTTAATAAGATTTTTTATGGAAAGTTTGCTAGGTTGTTCGTTAAAAATTTTCCGAAAAGAGCATGAATAGATTTTGCATATTTTAAAGAAAAATTCTGTAGGTGCATAAAGGCTTCCAAAATCAGTATTTGCTGAAAAATTTTTATGAAAAATAAAAAGTTCAGATGGGTCTTCTAATACTATTACATTTCCTCCTTTTTTTAAAACTTGTTCACAAAGTGAACACTTTATTTTTCCTAAAGTTCTAAAAAGAACAAACCCAGCAAAATATCTCAGTGAAGATTCTTCAACAACAAAATTCATACTATTATCTTCTAAATTTAGTAGTTGCAAGTCTTCTTCATTTGGAATATCAGTTTCCTTTTCTAAATTATTCAAAATTTTTGAAATCTCATCACTTTGTGAAATATTTGTTTTATTACATAGTTCTTGCATTCCCGGAAATCAGCAAGCGAAGGAATTTATTAAACCTTCAGCTAACATTTCTAAAAAACTACTCAACCTCAATAGGAATGAGTTAAGAATCATTACAGGTCTTCTCACCGGGCACTGTCCACTTAATTACCATTTAAGTAGGATTGGGCTAGAAGAGGATGACAAATGCAGATTCTGCAAGGAGGCCAAGGAGACCTCAAAACACATTCTATGTGAATGTGAGGCGCTGGCCTCTAAAAGGGTTGCTGAATAATTTTTAGAATTGCATAAACACAATGATGAATGAATGTGTATATACCTACTTGGTAAAAAACCCTAAAAAAAAAATTACAGTTGCTGTAGCAAAAACAACAACTAAATAATATAGGTATGATAACTAATTGTACAGGCTACACACGAGTATTTACGTATACTCGCTACAATACCCTATCATATATATGTATACATATTCGCGCATATACAACTTATACAATATAATACTGATTATTGTTGTGACTGTGCAGTTTTTTACATTAAAAAGCAACAACAAATGCGTATCAATGGTTAATCATATTATGTCCGATGAATAATAAAAAAACATAATGGTTTCGAAAATGAATATAAACATTCGAAATTTATTTTAAATTTTAAAATGTTCTTTATCGAAAATAAAGTAACGAATAAAAATTAAAAGCTTATGGGATGCATCACTGATAGTCGATGCGAGAAAAATTATTTCTTGCTTTAGTACGTGGTTGAAAAATCTATATGTAAGTATTTAAGTTTCTTTGGTTATACTTAATAACAGACGCTACTTTACTACTGTTTAGAGATATGAATTATGTAAAAGGAGATGGTGTTCAAGAAAATCAAGTAAAAAAATGTATAAAAGAATATATTAGAAGAAATAAATTAAAAACGGGGGAAAACTCGAAAATTATAAATTTGGATAAAACTTTAATGGCTATATGTGAAATGAATGAATGTACTATAGATCATATATATCATGCTGTTTTAAATAAAATGGATTTTATATTTAAAATGTCTAGTGAGAATTCACATTCTGATAGAGTAACTATTTCTGGAACGCCATATGTTTCTGGTACCAATAAACCACCCATACAAATGCAAATAGCAACACGTTCTGGTAATAAGAAAGTTACGATTGTGAGTAATTTAGAATCTTATGGGATTATAATACCAGAATTTGCAAATAAATGTAAAATTGGTGCAGCAGCAAGCACATCAATGATAAAATCAGCTAATTACAAAAACGAGCAATTACAAATCTAAGGTAATCAAGTGCGGTTTGTCTATAATTTATTAACAGAGACGTATAAAATTCCACCAAGGCAAATACATGGATTAGAATTAGCAAAAAAAGAAAAAAAGAAAAAGAAGTAAATATTATACACTATAAAAAAAGTATTGGCACCTCAAGCTTTTTAAATAAATAAACTTGATTTTAAAGAGTAATATAAAAGATATCAAACTGAAGACTCATGATATGTAATACTCTCTTTATTACCTTTAATTTGATATACATTATTATAGAAAATAATAATCACAACAACAAAAATAATAATTGTATTCAAATAACTAATAAAATAACGCAAAAAAAGTATTGGCACTTTATTATTATAATTTCTGTTTTAACCGTTATTAAAATTGAAGTAGCTGCACTATTTCTTTATTATTAGTTTATTATTAAGTCTCATTATCATTTGATCTAATTAATTTGTTGAAAATTTTTTAAAATGGCGCCTAAAAAGAAAGAAATTAGTGTAGCTGTTTTGCGTTTTATTAATTTTTGTTGTAATTATTATTTTCTATAATAATGTATATCAAATTAAAGGTAATAAAGAGAGCATTACATATCATGAGTCATCAGTTTGATATCTTTTATATTACTCTTTAAAATCAAGTTTATTTATTTGGAATGCTTGAGGTACCAATACTTTTTTTTATAGTGTATATATATTCATTGTCACGAAAATGAAATATTTTAGAAGTGGAAAATTTGTGTTGTTTGAAGTATTTATGAAAGTTCCAAAAAAACAAATACATATGTATAATATGTATGTATAATACGCACGAATTTACTATTATATTTTATATTTTGTAGAAGAAATCGCGTAATGAAGTGAAAATATTAATATACAAAATAAAAAAAATGAATCACAGGGATAAAACAAACGTATAAAATTGGAGAAAACATTCTTCTAGAAAGCTTATTGCAAATTTAATTGAGAGGTGAAAGATGTTGCTCATATGATCTTCGATTTAGAAATATATTAATACGCACGATTTCTTGTTAAACTTTTATGTCTCCATTGTTTAACTTTATTAGAAGAGCCCTATAATCAATCATAAAAGTTTACCAGAGTATAGGCTTCTTATCAAATTCTATTATTTTCTAAACTCATCTAGTTATTCGATAGATTGACAAGAACACAATTGTGGTTGTTAGGGAATCTCATATCATATATAATTAGTTAGTTAAATTAAAAATTAACAAATATTAAAATTTCATTATATTCTAAAAGTCTTTTGCATATAAAATTATTTGTGACTGCTTCCGTAACTTTACTTAGGTTGCATTTTTTACAACATTACTCAACATACTCACATTTAATAATCTGAATGACGCATATGTACATTGTGTATATTTAAAAACTAATTAAATTTTGTAGAATCATCAGTTTGGATAATAAAGAAATTGTTATTCATTAGGTATATGTATGTAAAAATTATGTTTATTACAGTATATTGATTTTATTGATAGAAAATTTGTATATAAAGGAGGTCAATTAACAATAAAATGTATTCATTATCCAATCATCAATCAGTGTCTTAGTCAGTTAATAATTACAGCATTATTCTCTAGAGTAACCTAATTCATAGAGAAGGAACTTATCACTTTCGCAAGCACTTACAGTTAGAGTAACATAATTCTAAGTGTCCTTCATTGTGTTTAATTACACACAAAATTTTGAAAAACATGGATAGCCTAGCAGAACATCAAGGAAAGGAAATTGAGAAAATTTTAAACGTATTCTACAACTGACGAACCAGAAAAAAGAAATCTAGGCTATCTTCTTGATAGAGGTTTTCGACAATTTATGATCAAACTTTGAAAAGGGAGATGATGAAATTAGAAAACTTTATCCTGAGTCTGGGAGAAAATGATTCTGCAATTGATTGCAAATTCTTGATTCTGAAACTATGTATATTGAACTTGAAAATGAAATTCATATGACATTGACATTGAAATAGAAATATCATATTCCTATAATTACAGTTTATTTAAAATTTTTTAAAAACTTATGTTCGAGATATGATACGGGTAAAATCGATCTATTCGAGTTCCCTTTAATGTAATGTTTTAGAATGATCGTTATATTTTTCCTGTTTTAGTATTTCTTAATTTAAAGTCCTTTAATTTTTTTCTTAGTTTAAAAATTTCGTCATCCTTTTGTGATATTATTTTCCTCAAGTTTTCAATTTTTTTATCTCTTGTATCAATTTCTGTAAGTAAATCACTTATCTCGACTTCGTTTTTAACATTTTTATTATGTGATGCTTTTAATTCTGCTTTCAATTCAGCTATTTTTACGTCTTTCAATTTGACATCAATTTTTGAAATATTTAAGGGACATTTTTGTTCCAAATTAATTACACGTACTACTTCCATAAGTTCTTTTGTATTGGGACGTATTTTTTCATTGCTCAATAAACTATAAAAAACACATTAAAAGATAAAAAAGAAAAATGTCACATTATTTATCATTCTAGGTAAACAGAATTTTTTATTTGCTTTCGTTTTATTAAGTTTAATGCACAATAAGTAGTTCTGATGTACACAAAGAGAAGAAAGTTAGATATATTCAATGTTTTATATACAACAGATTTGGAAACTTGTCAAATTTAGATTAAAAACAGACAATTTTTTCAAAAAACCTTAACTCTTCAAAGATTTTTTTTTAAATTTAGATTAAATTAACTTTATATTTTATGAATAACATCTCAAATAAAGACTAACTTTTTCTCCAAGACTTCTACATATACATAAAACCCATAATACGTACCTCCTAAGTAACTGTTTTGATTGATTACTTAATTCAACTGGTATAACACCTCTCCGAGCATTTTCAATAACATTTACACGTTCCATGTCAGTATTGAATTTAAATAAAAGTTCCAACAGAACAATACCTAAGCTGTAAACATCACTCTGAAAAGAAATAAGTATAAGTACATATACAGATTTAATTTAGAACTAATAAGTCGGCTAAAGAAGCATTTAATATTTTAAAATAACTGAAAAGAAACGTACATTAAAATTACCTTTGGATTACATTCACCATTCAGCTGTTCTGGTGCTGCATATAAAGGTGTTCCTAACGCAATACCACGATGTGCATTCTGTAACGGGCATGCTAATCCAAAATCACCTAACTGTACAATTAACTTAGATTCATTTTCAATACCGATGAATATATTACTCGGCTTTATATCATGATGAACGATGTTACGTGAATGTATGTAATTCAAACCCGATAAAATTTGACAAAATATATCATTAGCAATGTCCAAATGATGAATTGCTACATTTTCTTTTTGCTTGTCAAAAAATTGTAAATAATAATCCTCAAACGTTTTACAAACATTTCTTTCTTTAAGCCATCTACGAAGTGTTAGTTGGCAGATTGACATTTGAATATAAAGTATAGCTAGTTTTGGCTTAGTTGCACGAAAATGTCTGTTATTCATAACAGTCAGTTGATGGTTATCACGTGGGAGTTTGCAAACAGCTTTTTGATTTCGATTTGTTGATTGTTGATTATCTGTTACTGATTCTTTAATATTTTTAATACTATCGTTATTTCCATTGTGATTAAAACTTTCTTCGAATTTGATAAAAGACGAAGATTCATGCTCAGATTTAGTAGTTATGGTTTCAACAGTCATTAAAGGTGACTTTTCGTCTTCGCTTTCTTCACTAGAAGGTAAAATTACTTCGCTATCACTAATCTGAAGCTGCGGAGATAATAATTTGTGATAGGTTCTTTGCGTATTACTTTTTTTTCTAGGTAAAAACGGTTCTAACCATGCAGCCTTATACTGAACTATATTTGGATGATTTAAACTTGCAATTGTTTTCACCTCAGCTAAATGACAGAGTTTAATTGTAGTTGAATGAATTTTAATTTGTTTAATTGCATATTCAATACCATCCAATTTATGTCGAGCTTTGAAAACTTTACCAAAACCACCTCCTATAGTCGATACAAAAATCTTAACTATAAAATCTTACCTATGTATATTCGTTTTAGATAAAGCTATTAACTGTTTCAATTGCAACTCAAGACGCCACTTTGATTAGGTATATGGGTATTTTACATATTACATATAAATATTTCAAATTACTCACCTGCAATAAAGCCAATTTCGTCAAATTCTCTGTGATAGCGTGACCAGCATGTTTCAACTAACTCTGTTTTATGTGTTTCAATATTGCTGCTACTGGTATTGATCAACAATGTGTGAGGTTTATTCTGTCCTCGTACAGCACATATTATTTTATAGATCTGCATTTGATATTGACTTCGCACTTCTTCAAACTCTTTTAGTGAATATGAATTATCAATTAAATTAATTTTATTCATTTCTTCACAAATAACGTTATAAGCTTTTTGAGCTAGTTGTGGATCATTTTCTAATACCAAACATAGAAGTTGAATTAGGCTTTCAATTAGTAAACTAATCGATGTCGTTGGTTTATTTACTTCTTTTAAATTTGTTATTGATTTTCCATAATGAACAGATCTATACGAATCGTAATTTTTTTCTTCTTGGTTGGTTGGAGATTCCGACAAATGCGTATTAGTAGTTACAGATTCTGAATATAATAGAAGTACATCAGTTATAACATTTTAATAATAAAATAAGTATCTTATAATAATATCGTTATCAAACAAATTTTTCCTAAATATGTATATGCACACAATTATGTATATCATCATAGAATTAATTAAAATCAGTACTGACTTACCTCCGGTATCAAATTGAGCAATAGTGCTGATCTTATTCCAATCCATTTTTTACACTACGTTGCACTGGCTTGGCTTCCGTTTTATGATATTCTAATTTCTAAATTAGATTCTTAATATTCTAATAAACAAAACTGAATGAACGCTATTTAGTATTTGCGAACCCATGGACAGTAAATAAATAGTAGGTGAGTAGATGTTGTGATTTTGAAATTCGATTTCGAAACTAGTGATTGAATCACGATTCACGAATTCCAGTTCGCACAAACGAAAAAAAACGATTCCAATATTTCAATTTATCTCGTTCTATTGTCCTTTTTTTGTGTCAAACTATAAATTTGACATTTCAAATAAAATCAAAATTTCACAGAGTGTGGTACTTTTCAAAAACGTCAGATGATCGTCTTTTGACGAAAAACAATAATTCATAAACATTTTGACGAAGGCGTCCAAAATTCAAAAATTCAATGACTTTGCAATTGACTGCAAATATTTGAGCAGCGAAGCATTCAGTTTAAAGTTACTGCAAATTTGCTGTTGTCAGAATTATTAGATTAGATGTGGTGTGAGTAAAACGAATTTAATTTTAACACACTCTGATTACAACTACCACCTTCAGATGTAATTTGAGCAGTTTTAAAAACGGGTTTTAAAACCGGTTTGCGTCCATTGTTATAACCACCTAATGTGTTCATGCCCTATAATGCTTAGAACTGGAACTCTTTAAAATTATCTTTTACGCTTTTCTTGTATTTTTTGTTTGTTTTCAAGATAAATTTCGAAACAAGGCAAAAAATCGCATTGACATAGGTCAAGGTTGTCATTAGAAGAAAAACAAATATAAATATAAAAATTTTTTAAATAATTGAGAATTTTCCACTTTTATGAAAATTTGCTTAAAAATAATATTTTCAAATTTATAATACCTATAAGGTATTTTGAATAATTTTTCTATACATACCTACCACATTTATTTAAAAACTGAATATAATTACATACATATATGTATATGTACCTACATAAGGTCAAATTAATTAAATTATACATTAAAAATCTTCAAAAGGAAAGAAAGAAATATTTTATTACTTTTTGTGTATATGCATGATTAGAATAATAAACAAAATGTAAAACCTGTTTTCGTTTGCATGTTCAAGCATAATGTAAAACAAAATTTAAGTTATATAATAGAATAAAAAATGAACGATTGAAAGCTTTTTATTTTTCATAAAAAAGACAAATATAATACCTCCTTCTCTGCCCGCACAGGGTCTATGTCAATTTTGTTTCATTTTCTTTTTCGCATCTCTATATTATTTCAATTCTCTTCGAGAACTTCTTTTATAATTTTTTTGTCCATTTTTATTTAAAAAAATATAAAAATGACTTTTAGCAATTCTTCTTAGTCTTCAAAAACGTCAAGTAATGCCAAAGCATTGTGATGCATTTGACTTCTCAACGGTATGTCAAAACAATCATGTGATTGTCAAATTCTTGATGTTTTTGAAAAGTACCTGTGTTGTCCTTGTGTGTAGTTGCCAACTATACAGGGTTTTTCGTTTGGATTCGTTTGAAATGATACCATTGATAGGTCTTCGGAAGTCTCTGCTAACTGGCTATCACCTAAGGTTTGGTTTTCTTCATTAATACTTTCTGCTAACTAGCTGGCAGCTACATTTCTAATTCCCAGTCCTTAAAATCATAAAGTTCTAATCGAGACTCTAAAATTTAGTGATGTAAAATTTGAATGTTTTTCAAGCTATAACCGTTTAAGATTTATTTTGTATTAAAAAAAGTGTGTAAGTGATTAAAAAAGGTATTTTTTAAGTAAAAGTTATGCTAGGGAACCAAATTAATTCAATTTTTGTAATTTTCTTTTTTATATAATATATTTATTCATTAATCAGAAATTTGATGTTTGATATTTTCAAGCTTCCTTTTCTGTTATAATAAATATTTTGATATAAATAATCACGTTTTCTTGACACAAAATGCGCAGCTATCGAGTTAGGTAACACCTAAATAAATAATCAGTACTTCATCTGCCAGCTAAACTTAGGTGGCAGCTAAGTGCCAATCAGAGGTAAAGAAATGCAAATCTCTTTATTATTTTCCTGCTAAAGTTAGCTAGAAGATAGTTGAGATTGAATAAATCTGGCATTAGAGTAATATTCGATACGTATGCTATCGTTTCGAAAGTTTCAAAGACTTGAAAATATTTTTTTAATTTAATCTGAAAATAAACAAAATATATTTTCCCCGAAAGGCCCCGAACATTTTTTTAACTTTTTTTAACGCCTGCCATAAGACATTTTTGAAGTATTTTTAATGTATTTGTTAATCACACACACCATTCAAAATTGGCTACGTTTTTTTGATTTATATGTCATTGATTACAAGATAAGACGAGTAATTCACACAAAGTTGGCTTTACTTTACTACTTTATTAAACATAAAAGTGTAACCCTTACAACAAAATGTGAATATTTTTAATTATCAAAAATTGGTTTAGCTGTATTACTTACTGGGATGGGTCACTCTAAACGATATTTTTTTTTTATTTTGTAAACCCTGTAACAATGGGTGCTATTATGAATATCATAATTCTATCGATCGAAGTTCGATTTTCGAAAATGGTATTATGTAAGTTTATGAAGTTCGATTCTTTTTGATTTGATTGAATTAAAACTCGATGACTTTCAATGTGTACGAATTTTGAGATTAAGATCAATTGATGTTTGTTGCCGATAGTTGATTGCTGATTTATTTGTGAAAATGTGTGTATTAATATTATATTACATAGTATTATTAAAATTATAAATTATTAAAAAATAAAACAAAATTATTATAAGTAATTGTATTTTTTAATTTTCTTTACACTATAAACTCTTCTGTGGTGGCTGTTGATCTTTTAATAAGAGTATTAACATGCGAAATCGTACAAGACCGATGGAGTATGCCGTAACTATTGAATTGTCGGAAGTCCGGCTACGACCTCCTCGTGGTGCCACCGGTAACAGATCTTCAGTACGGTCATGTCTCTGCTGAAGATCTGGCTAACAGTAGCCTGGGCATCCAATCCATGGGTGGAACAGCATTTGCCCAGGAATGCGTGGCTAGGGGAGAACCTAGTCGCTAATATGTGAACTCTGGATACCAGGCGACCTCCAGTTTTAACAAAAAAAGCCTTCTCAAGGTACAAGGGCTCTGTCTAGAGTGACCGTTCTTTCCCTAATACTCGTGGAAAAAATTGGAAAAAACAAAGAAAACGAGGGTGATGCACTTCTAAAAGCATCAACTTCTCAAACTTAAACCAAGGAAACAGTTCCTCTGGTTGACAAGGTCATGAGAGAAGCTAAAAGCTTAGACAGCTTCAGCGAATCTTATGACAGTGAAAATGACACGATAACGAACGTATCATTTTCACTAGATAGCGAAGCCTAGTCTATCCAAAATCAAGACGCTGAAGTTGAAACTTCATTACAGAAGTTGAAGCTCAAAGACTCTGATAAGAGGATAAAACTCAGTGGAGCAGGCAGGAAAGGCTGAAGAAGCTGCTGCAACAAGGCCTAGGCGTTGACGAGGCACGTTTGCAGTCTCTTCAGCCCCTTCCAAAAAAACGGGAGATAATCTCAAGAGAGGTGCTCTGACGACTCAACTTCTGAGGCTTCTGGTTCCAAAAAAGCCAAACAACCTCAGAAAATCGAGATTACTTCACTGGAAAAAGAAAAAGATATGCCTTCTACAGTAAGTTTTAAACAAGCTGTAGAAAGCATACAAATAGGAATCTTGGCGAGATCCTTTCCAGAAACTCTCTTGACAACTGAGCAAATGAGTGCCATTCAAGAGAAAATTCTGAAAAGAATAATTGAGCTTAAAGATAGTCCTATAAAACCAAAATTCCTTGGTGCTACCTTCAAACCTGGATGGTTAGTGCTAAGGTAAGCCAATGACAGCACAAAAAAATGGATTCAAGAGCTCATCGGAGACTTGAAGCCATGGGATGGGGCAAACTTGGTGATGGTCGAGGAAAAAGATATTCCTCGTACTCAAATACTGGTTAGTCACTTCCCAAATAGTGCAAAAGACAAAAATGAGGACATTCTAGGACTCGTTAAAGGACAGAATGAATACAAAGTGGATGATTGGCGAATCATCAGAAGAGCCAATGAGAAAATGTCCGCCTTGATCACTCTGTCCGTGGACCATGTCTATGGAAGCCCTCAAGAAGAATGACTTCAAAGTGAGCTTTAAGTTTGGTGAAGTCAGACTTCATCACAGAGGTGAAGGAGGAAAGAAAAAGCAGGAAGAACGTGAGGGCACCAAAATCCTCACAGAACCGGCCGCTTTAACCTCCAAAGCCTCTGTGAAAAGGGTGAAAATAGCAGCCAAAGACAATGGTAAACATCAAGGAAAACCCAAGAAAGGGGTAAACGACGAAAGTCCCAGCTCCGATCAAGGCAAGTCATAGATATCTACCAACATTAAATGCCTACAGATAAACTTTCACCATTCGAAAACTGCATCTGATGTGCTTTGCCGAAGGTTTATCAAGGACAACATGGACATGGACCAATCAGTTTAACATCTTTTGTCCTAAAGACGATGGAGAAAATAATTGATCAACATATGAGAGATAGCGTTCTTGTAAAAAAGCCTCTAAATGTTTATCAACACGCCTACCAAGCAGGTAAATCCACCATAACTGCTCTCCATAGCTTAAAATCAAAAACAAAACTTATTAGTTAACTTTCCTTTCATTTTTAAAAAAATTTGAAATTTAACTGAGAACATGACGTCAAAATGACAATTATTTCACAATAATCAATTATTTTTCGATTTCGATTCGGTTGCCTAACATTATCAGGTATCCCGAAATATTTTCTCGTCGAAATTTTTAATCGAATTATGATATTCACAATAGCACCCAATGTTTCAGTTTCCAAATCAAATGTTGTCGTTATTCAAATTTTTTTTTCTTTTTCTTACAAACGAACTCCTTATTACCATCTATTTTCCGTAAATCCGTTAAGGACATTTAAATAACGGGACCAAGGTCTTAAAAAAATTAAGAGACACGTCATCAGTGTCACAACTTGATATATGTAGATAAACTTTGAATTGAAGTTTGTGTTTATGACTTATGACTTATTTTGTAATTTGTATTTTATATTTCTTCGTGATTTGTTGTAGAATGGTGAATTTTTCTCACTTCCTCAGTTCCAGTAAAGCACAGCTAATTTCTAGTTTTATCACCATCGCCATATTTTGACGTTGGTATTTCCTGGTATTTTTAGTGAACTCTAATTTTTTAACTGCTTCTCAATTCATTAATACATTAGCTGTGTTCTATTTGTCTTAAGTATCTGATAATTCTCAGTTCAGCCATATTTGGTCTCAGTTTGTCTTCTTCTTTAAGTGAGAAAAAATATGACAAATGGAACGTCTCGAATTAATACAAAATTACAGTTACACAATCGACAAAGCAATTCTTTGTTTTACATATTCTGATATCATAATGACAGTTTCTTACTATACTGTCCGTATATGAAAGAGCTGATTTCATAATTTTCGTTTTCTTTTTCTACAGAACCTTAATTTATTCTCAGTTGAACAAACCTCACATCTGTCGACGAATAGAGTCCAAACTCGCAAATGGAACGTACATCTCACTAAGAAACTGCGAATTATCAGATACTTAAGGCAAATCAAACACAGTTATTTTTGCACTGAATATAAACAAAACAAACAAATAACATTTAAACAATTACATTAAATTGAATTAAATAAATTTTATCGCGATTTGTTCATTGTGTTAATTTTGTTCAATATGCGTCTCCGCCTATGCCATCGCGTTAATTATCTTCAAGCTAAAATCATTTTTTATTGTATACAAGAACTAAGAAAGCGGTCTGATCTATTTTTTTTTTTTTTTTAAATAAATGTAAACTTCTACTTTGAAAATTTTAAATATGTAATCAGCAAATTTAAATGAAGAAAGGAAACTGCTTTTCGAACCGTGCTCTTTAATGAGATATTGCATGATCGAAATTGCCCCACAAGTCACAACGGCCACAACAAATTTTGTACATACAAGCTGTTAGCTGAAGCTGATACGACATGAAAAGAAATTGACAGCTTCGGTCTTCGAGGCAAGTATTTCTTTTCGAAAAGACCTATGGTTAAAAAATATTAAATGTCATTTATCTGAGACATTTCTTATCTGTGTTGGGAACAAATCTCCAATTTAATTACATTAAATTAATTCATTTACAATATGTCTTTTTGGTTTTCTGGGCTATTTCTAACATTTGTAAGCCTCAAGGTATATCTATAGTTAAAGTATTCATGTGTTAAAGGTGGTTGGTTAACAACATTTCCAATAATAGAATTTAATTTTTATAATTTGAATAAAACGTTCATCAGTTCAAGCTTCCAGTTCCAAGAAGGGCAAGATAACCTCTCCCGTCCACAAATCTCTAGTTGAGGTCTCTCACTATCCCCAAATTCAAATACATAGTATAAAAAATGTTCACAAAACCGTTTAAAATAAAAAGTAATGTACAACTTCGTGGTTCGGACTTAAAGAAATTTCGTTTAAGGGTTGAAGGAAATTTTCCAAATGCTGGTGAATCAAGTTTGAATAATCTCTTTCCACCAAAATCAACATTAAGTCAAATAAAAATTACATGTTTAAATTCAACGTACACTGTGTATGCAGTAGCAAAACGTCCTTTATTTTTTGAAGATGAAATTGACTTATTAATTCCAACAGTTTATGCCTTGTGGAATGTTCCAGACATGTTGCCTTACTTTACTACTTACACATCTGTTCTTCCAAAGTTAGCAAACGGAGCTGATTTGATGTTACCTGGTAAGTTAATTAATTACGAAATATGTACAGAACAAAGTGGAAAATTTACCTCGTGTCATTTCTTCTTGTTGAATCTTTTTAAATACTAAGACTTTTTTTTCAATTCACAGGAGTAATACGTAAAGGTAGTGGAATGAATGCCTATGGTAGATATAAGAAAGATCAACTTGTAGCAGTCAATTTGGATTCAAACAAATCAGCCGTTGGCGTTGGTCGATTAGCAAGATCTAGTGATGATTTGTACATGTCTGGTGGGTATGGTATTTGTGTAAAGATGCTTCATGTTTTTGGTGATAAGTTGTGGAGTATCGAGCCATCAGTAATAGTTCAAATACCAAATAATAAGCCTGTAATAATTAAACCGAGCGATGAAGACTTTCCTGAACTTACCAGTACAAACAATCAATCTGAAGCAAAACAACACTATATGCAACAGAATATAAGAGAAACAGTTGAAAACAAAAGTTTTACTACTACTTCAGATTCTTTAGAAATTGACTCAGACAATACTTTTCCACAAAATGTGAATGAAAATTTCAAAAATCAGTTGGTAATCAATAATAATTGCGACGAGAATACCATTTCAGAATCAAATATGAATACAGTTCTTATGAATGCCTTTTTAAAGGTGTTGAAGTTAGATGGTAAAAGTTTGTCATTACCATTACTTACCAGTAACTTTTATCGATTACATATAGTACCAGCAGCATCGAAAAAAGTGGATTTAAAACAAACAACTTATAAAAAACTCTCAAAGTTTTTAAGTGAAATGTCAAAACAAGGTTTAATTTCCATCATTGAGGAAACAAAAGGCATTGAGAAAATAACTTCAATTAATTTTAATCATCCAGATATTATAAATTTTACACCTGTTCTTTCTACATCTACAGAAAATGATATTAAAAGAAATAACCTGTTTCATACCCAAATGACTGAGTTATACTTAATAACAGACGCTACTTTACTACTGTTTAGAGATATGAATTATGTAAAAGGAGATGGTGTTCAAGAAAATCAAGTAAAAAAATGTATAAAAGAATATATTAGAAGAAATAAATTAAAAACGGGGGAAAACTCGAAAATTATAAATTTGGATAAAACTTTAATGGCTATATGTGAAATGAATGAATGTACTATAGATCATATATATCATGCTGTTTTAAATAAAATGGATTTTATATTTAAAATGTCTAGTGAGAATTCACATTCTGATAGAGTAACTATTTCTGGAACGCGATATGTTTCTGGTACCAATAAACCACCCATACAAATGCAAATAGCAACACGTTCTGGTAATAAGAAAGTTACGATTGTGAGTAATTTAGAATCTTATGGGATTATAATACCAGAATTTGCAAATAAATGTAAAATTGGTGCAGCAGCAAGCACATCAATGATAAAATCAGCTAATTACAAAAACGAGCAATTACAAATCCAAGGTAATCAAGTGCGGTTTGTCTATAATTTATTAACAGAGACGTATAAAATTCCACCAAGGCAAATACATGGATTAGAATTAGCAAAAAAAGAAAAAAAGAAAAAGAAGTAAATATTATACACTATAAAAAAAGTATTGGCACCTCAAGCTTTTTAAATAAATAAACTTGATTTTAAAGAGTAATATAAAAGATATCAAACTGAAGACTCATGATATGTAATACTCTCTTTATTACCTTTAATTTGATATACATTATTATAGAAAATAATAATCACAACAACAAAAATAATAATTGTATTCAAATAACTAATAAAATAACGCAAAAAAAGTATTGGCACTTTATTATTATAATTTCTGTTTTAACCGTTATTAAAATTGAAGTAGCTGCACTATTTCTTTATTATTAGTTTATTATTAAGTCTCATTATCATTTGATCTAATTAATTTGTTGAAAATTTTTTAAAATGGCGCCTAAAAAGAAAGAAATTAGTGTAGCTGTTTTGCGTTTTATTAATTTTTGTTGTAATTATTATTTTCTATAATAATGTATATCAAATTAAAGGTAATAAAGAGAGCATTACATATCATGAGTCATCAGTTTGATATCTTTTATATTACTCTTTAAAATCAAGTTTATTTATTTGGAATGCTTGAGGTACCAATACTTTTTTTTATAGTGTATATATATTCATTGTCACGAAAATGAAATATTTTAGAAGTGGAAAATTTGTGTTGTTTGAAGTATTTATGAAAGTTCCAAAAAAACAAATACATATGTATAATATGTATGTATAATACGCACGAATTTACTATTATATTTTATATTTTGTAGAAGAAATCGCGTAATGAAGTGAAAATATTAATATACAAAATAAAAAAAATGAATCACAGGGATAAAACAAACGTATAAAATTGGAGAAAACATTCTTCTAGAAAGCTTATTGCAAATTTAATTGAGAGGTGAAAGATGTTGCTCATATGATCTTCGATTTAGAAATATATTAATACGCACGATTTCTTGTTAAACTTTTATGTCTCCATTGTTTAACTTTATTAGAAGAGCCCTATAATCAATCATAAAAGTTTACCAGAGTATAGGCTTCTTATCAAATTCTATTATTTTCTAAACTCATCTAGTTATTCGATAGATTGACAAGAACACAATTGTGGTTGTTAGGGAATCTCATATCATATATAATTAGTTAGTTAAATTAAAAATTAACAAATATTAAAATTTCATTATATTCTAAAAGTCTTTTGCATATAAAATTATTTGTGACTGCTTCCGTAACTTTACTTAGGTTGCATTTTTTACAACATTACTCAACATACTCACATTTAATAATCTGAATGACGCATATGTACATTGTGTATATTTAAAAACTAATTAAATTTTGTAGAATCATCAGTTTGGATAATAAAGAAATTGTTATTCATTAGGTATATGTATGTAAAAATTATGTTTATTACAGTATATTGATTTTATTGATAGAAAATTTGTATATAAAGGAGGTCAATTAACAATAAAATGTATTCATTATCCAATCATCAATCAGTGTCTTAGTCAGTTAATAATTACAGCATTATTCTCTAGAGTAACCTAATTCATAGAGAAGGAACTTATCACTTTCGCAAGCACTTACAGTTAGAGTAACATAATTCTAAGTGTCCTTCATTGTGTTTAATTACACACAAAATTTTGAAAAACATGGATAGCCTAGCAGAACATCAAGGAAAGGAAATTGAGAAAATTTTAAACGTATTCTACAACTGACGAACCAGAAAAAAGAAATCTAGGCTATCTTCTTGATAGAGGTTTTCGACAATTTATGATCAAACTTTGAAAAGGGAGATGATGAAATTAGAAAACTTTATCCTGAGTCTGGGAGAAAATGATTCTGCAATTGATTGCAAATTCTTGATTCTGAAACTATGTATATTGAACTTGAAAATGAAATTCATATGACATTGACATTGAAATAGAAATATCATATTCCTATAATTACAGTTTATTTAAAATTTTTTAAAAACTTATGTTCGAGATATGATACGGGTAAAATCGATCTATTCGAGTTCCCTTTAATGTAATGTTTTAGAATGATCGTTATATTTTTCCTGTTTTAGTATTTCTTAATTTAAAGTCCTTTAATTTTTTTCTTAGTTTAAAAATTTCGTCATCCTTTTGTGATATTATTTTCCTCAAGTTTTCAATTTTTTTATCTCTTGTATCAATTTCTGTAAGTAAATCACTTATCTCGACTTCGTTTTTAACATTTTTATTATGTGATGCTTTTAATTCTGCTTTCAATTCAGCTATTTTTACGTCTTTCAATTTGACATCAATTTTTGAAATATTTAAGGGACATTTTTGTTCCAAATTAATTACACGTACTACTTCCATAAGTTCTTTTGTATTGGGACGTATTTTTTCATTGCTCAATAAACTATAAAAAACACATTAAAAGATAAAAAAGAAAAATGTCACATTATTTATCATTCTAGGTAAACAGAATTTTTTATTTGCTTTCGTTTTATTAAGTTTAATGCACAATAAGTAGTTCTGATGTACACAAAGAGAAGAAAGTTAGATATATTCAATGTTTTATATACAACAGATTTGGAAACTTGTCAAATTTAGATTAAAAACAGACAATTTTTTCAAAAAACCTTAACTCTTCAAAGATTTTTTTTTAAATTTAGATTAAATTAACTTTATATTTTATGAATAACATCTCAAATAAAGACTAACTTTTTCTCCAAGACTTCTACATATACATAAAACCCATAATACGTACCTCCTAAGTAACTGTTTTGATTGATTACTTAATTCAACTGGTATAACACCTCTCCGAGCATTTTCAATAACATTTACACGTTCCATGTCAGTATTGAATTTAAATAAAAGTTCCAACAGAACAATACCTAAGCTGTAAACATCACTCTGAAAAGAAATAAGTATAAGTACATATACAGATTTAATTTAGAACTAATAAGTCGGCTAAAGAAGCATTTAATATTTTAAAATAACTGAAAAGAAACGTACATTAAAATTACCTTTGGATTACATTCACCATTCAGCTGTTCTGGTGCTGCATATAAAGGTGTTCCTAACGCAATACCACGATGTGCATTCTGTAACGGGCATGCTAATCCAAAATCACCTAACTGTACAATTAACTTAGATTCATTTTCAATACCGATGAATATATTACTCGGCTTTATATCATGATGAACGATGTTACGTGAATGTATGTAATTCAAACCCGATAAAATTTGACAAAATATATCATTAGCAATGTCCAAATGATGAATTGCTACATTTTCTTTTTGCTTGTCAAAAAATTGTAAATAATAATCCTCAAACGTTTTACAAACATTTCTTTCTTTAAGCCATCTACGAAGTGTTAGTTGGCAGATTGACATTTGAATATAAAGTATAGCTAGTTTTGGCTTAGTTGCACGAAAATGTCTGTTATTCATAACAGTCAGTTGATGGTTATCACGTGGGAGTTTGCAAACAGCTTTTTGATTTCGATTTGTTGATTGTTGATTATCTGTTACTGATTCTTTAATATTTTTAATACTATCGTTATTTCCATTGTGATTAAAACTTTCTTCGAATTTGATAAAAGACGAAGATTCATGCTCAGATTTAGTAGTTATGGTTTCAACAGTCATTAAAGGTGACTTTTCGTCTTCGCTTTCTTCACTAGAAGGTAAAATTACTTCGCTATCACTAATCTGAAGCTGCGGAGATAATAATTTGTGATAGGTTCTTTGCGTATTACTTTTTTTTCTAGGTAAAAACGGTTCTAACCATGCAGCCTTATACTGAACTATATTTGGATGATTTAAACTTGCAATTGTTTTCACCTCAGCTAAATGACAGAGTTTAATTGTAGTTGAATGAATTTTAATTTGTTTAATTGCATATTCAATACCATCCAATTTATGTCGAGCTTTGAAAACTTTACCAAAACCACCTCCTATAGTCGATACAAAAATCTTAACTATAAAATCTTACCTATGTATATTCGTTTTAGATAAAGCTATTAACTGTTTCAATTGCAACTCAAGACGCCACTTTGATTAGGTATATGGGTATTTTACATATTACATATAAATATTTCAAATTACTCACCTGCAATAAAGCCAATTTCGTCAAATTCTCTGTGATAGCGTGACCAGCATGTTTCAACTAACTCTGTTTTATGTGTTTCAATATTGCTGCTACTGGTATTGATCAACAATGTGTGAGGTTTATTCTGTCCTCGTACAGCACATATTATTTTATAGATCTGCATTTGATATTGACTTCGCACTTCTTCAAACTCTTTTAGTGAATATGAATTATCAATTAAATTAATTTTATTCATTTCTTCACAAATAACGTTATAAGCTTTTTGAGCTAGTTGTGGATCATTTTCTAATACCAAACATAGAAGTTGAATTAGGCTTTCAATTAGTAAACTAATCGATGTCGTTGGTTTATTTACTTCTTTTAAATTTGTTATTGATTTTCCATAATGAACAGATCTATACGAATCGTAATTTTTTTCTTCTTGGTTGGTTGGAGATTCCGACAAATGCGTATTAGTAGTTACAGATTCTGAATATAATAGAAGTACATCAGTTATAACATTTTAATAATAAAATAAGTATCTTATAATAATATCGTTATCAAACAAATTTTTCCTAAATATGTATATGCACACAATTATGTATATCATCATAGAATTAATTAAAATCAGTACTGACTTACCTCCGGTATCAAATTGAGCAATAGTGCTGATCTTATTCCAATCCATTTTTTACACTACGTTGCACTGGCTTGGCTTCCGTTTTATGATATTCTAATTTCTAAATTAGATTCTTAATATTCTAATAAACAAAACTGAATGAACGCTATTTAGTATTTGCGAACCCATGGACAGTAAATAAATAGTAGGTGAGTAGATGTTGTGATTTTGAAATTCGATTTCGAAACTAGTGATTGAATCACGATTCACGAATTCCAGTTCGCACAAACGAAAAAAAACGATTCCAATATTTCAATTTATCTCGTTCTATTGTCCTTTTTTTGTGTCAAACTATAAATTTGACATTTCAAATAAAATCAAAATTTCACAGAGTGTGGTACTTTTCAAAAACGTCAGATGATCGTCTTTTGACGAAAAACAATAATTCATAAACATTTTGACGAAGGCGTCCAAAATTCAAAAATTCAATGACTTTGCAATTGACTGCAAATATTTGAGCAGCGAAGCATTCAGTTTAAAGTTACTGCAAATTTGCTGTTGTCAGAATTATTAGATTAGATGTGGTGTGAGTAAAACGAATTTAATTTTAACACACTCTGATTACAACTACCACCTTCAGATGTAATTTGAGCAGTTTTAAAAACGGGTTTTAAAACCGGTTTGCGTCCATTGTTATAACCACCTAATGTGTTCATGCCCTATAATGCTTAGAACTGGAACTCTTTAAAATTATCTTTTACGCTTTTCTTGTATTTTTTGTTTGTTTTCAAGATAAATTTCGAAACAAGGCAAAAAATCGCATTGACATAGGTCAAGGTTGTCATTAGAAGAAAAACAAATATAAATATAAAAATTTTTTAAATAATTGAGAATTTTCCACTTTTATGAAAATTTGCTTAAAAATAATATTTTCAAATTTATAATACCTATAAGGTATTTTGAATAATTTTTCTATACATACCTACCACATTTATTTAAAAACTGAATATAATTACATACATATATGTATATGTACCTACATAAGGTCAAATTAATTAAATTATACATTAAAAATCTTCAAAAGGAAAGAAAGAAATATTTTATTACTTTTTGTGTATATGCATGATTAGAATAATAAACAAAATGTAAAACCTGTTTTCGTTTGCATGTTCAAGCATAATGTAAAACAAAATTTAAGTTATATAATAGAATAAAAAATGAACGATTGAAAGCTTTTTATTTTTCATAAAAAAGACAAATATAATACCTCCTTCTCTGCCCGCACAGGGTCTATGTCAATTTTGTTTCATTTTCTTTTTCGCATCTCTATATTATTTCAATTCTCTTCGAGAACTTCTTTTATAATTTTTTTGTCCATTTTTATTTAAAAAAATATAAAAATGACTTTTAGCAATTCTTCTTAGTCTTCAAAAACGTCAAGTAATGCCAAAGCATTGTGATGCATTTGACTTCTCAACGGTATGTCAAAACAATCATGTGATTGTCAAATTCTTGATGTTTTTGAAAAGTACCTGTGTTGTCCTTGTGTGTAGTTGCCAACTATACAGGGTTTTTCGTTTGGATTCGTTTGAAATGATACCATTGATAGGTCTTCGGAAGTCTCTGCTAACTGGCTATCACCTAAGGTTTGGTTTTCTTCATTAATACTTTCTGCTAACTAGCTGGCAGCTACATTTCTAATTCCCAGTCCTTAAAATCATAAAGTTCTAATCGAGACTCTAAAATTTAGTGATGTAAAATTTGAATGTTTTTCAAGCTATAACCGTTTAAGATTTATTTTGTATTAAAAAAAGTGTGTAAGTGATTAAAAAAGGTATTTTTTAAGTAAAAGTTATGCTAGGGAACCAAATTAATTCAATTTTTGTAATTTTCTTTTTTATATAATATATTTATTCATTAATCAGAAATTTGATGTTTGATATTTTCAAGCTTCCTTTTCTGTTATAATAAATATTTTGATATAAATAATCACGTTTTCTTGACACAAAATGCGCAGCTATCGAGTTAGGTAACACCTAAATAAATAATCAGTACTTCATCTGCCAGCTAAACTTAGGTGGCAGCTAAGTGCCAATCAGAGGTAAAGAAATGCAAATCTCTTTATTATTTTCCTGCTAAAGTTAGCTAGAAGATAGTTGAGATTGAATAAATCTGGCATTAGAGTAATATTCGATACGTATGCTATCGTTTCGAAAGTTTCAAAGACTTGAAAATATTTTTTTAATTTAATCTGAAAATAAACAAAATATATTTTCCCCGAAAGGCCCCGAACATTTTTTTAACTTTTTTTAACGCCTGCCATAAGACATTTTTGAAGTATTTTTAATGTATTTGTTAATCACACACACCATTCAAAATTGGCTACGTTTTTTTGATTTATATGTCATTGATTACAAGATAAGACGAGTAATTCACACAAAGTTGGCTTTACTTTACTACTTTATTAAACATAAAAGTGTAACCCTTACAACAAAATGTGAATATTTTTAATTATCAAAAATTGGTTTAGCTGTATTACTTACTGGGATGGGTCACTCTAAACGATATTTTTTTTTTATTTTGTAAACCCTGTAACAATGGGTGCTATTATGAATATCATAATTCTATCGATCGAAGTTCGATTTTCGAAAATGGTATTATGTAAGTTTATGAAGTTCGATTCTTTTTGATTTGATTGAATTAAAACTCGATGACTTTCAATGTGTACGAATTTTGAGATTAAGATCAATTGATGTTTGTTGCCGATAGTTGATTGCTGATTTATTTGTGAAAATGTGTGTATTAATATTATATTACATAGTATTATTAAAATTATAAATTATTAAAAAATAAAACAAAATTATTATAAGTAATTGTATTTTTTAATTTTCTTTACACTATAAACTCTTCTGTGGTGGCTGTTGATCTTTTAATAAGAGTATTAACATGCGAAATCGTACAAGACCGATGGAGTATGCCGTAACTATTGAATTGTCGGAAGTCCGGCTACGACCTCCTCGTGGTGCCACCGGTAACAGATCTTCAGTACGGTCATGTCTCTGCTGAAGATCTGGCTAACAGTAGCCTGGGCATCCAATCCATGGGTGGAACAGCATTTGCCCAGGAATGCGTGGCTAGGGGAGAACCTAGTCGCTAATATGTGAACTCTGGATACCAGGCGACCTCCAGTTTTAACAAAAAAAGCCTTCTCAAGGTACAAGGGCTCTGTCTAGAGTGACCGTTCTTTCCCTAATACTCGTGGAAAAAATTGGAAAAAACAAAGAAAACGAGGGTGATGCACTTCTAAAAGCATCAACTTCTCAAACTTAAACCAAGGAAACAGTTCCTCTGGTTGACAAGGTCATGAGAGAAGCTAAAAGCTTAGACAGCTTCAGCGAATCTTATGACAGTGAAAATGACACGATAACGAACGTATCATTTTCACTAGATAGCGAAGCCTAGTCTATCCAAAATCAAGACGCTGAAGTTGAAACTTCATTACAGAAGTTGAAGCTCAAAGACTCTGATAAGAGGATAAAACTCAGTGGAGCAGGCAGGAAAGGCTGAAGAAGCTGCTGCAACAAGGCCTAGGCGTTGACGAGGCACGTTTGCAGTCTCTTCAGCCCCTTCCAAAAAAACGGGAGATAATCTCAAGAGAGGTGCTCTGACGACTCAACTTCTGAGGCTTCTGGTTCCAAAAAAGCCAAACAACCTCAGAAAATCGAGATTACTTCACTGGAAAAAGAAAAAGATATGCCTTCTACAGTAAGTTTTAAACAAGCTGTAGAAAGCATACAAATAGGAATCTTGGCGAGATCCTTTCCAGAAACTCTCTTGACAACTGAGCAAATGAGTGCCATTCAAGAGAAAATTCTGAAAAGAATAATTGAGCTTAAAGATAGTCCTATAAAACCAAAATTCCTTGGTGCTACCTTCAAACCTGGATGGTTAGTGCTAAGGTAAGCCAATGACAGCACAAAAAAATGGATTCAAGAGCTCATCGGAGACTTGAAGCCATGGGATGGGGCAAACTTGGTGATGGTCGAGGAAAAAGATATTCCTCGTACTCAAATACTGGTTAGTCACTTCCCAAATAGTGCAAAAGACAAAAATGAGGACATTCTAGGACTCGTTAAAGGACAGAATGAATACAAAGTGGATGATTGGCGAATCATCAGAAGAGCCAATGAGAAAATGTCCGCCTTGATCACTCTGTCCGTGGACCATGTCTATGGAAGCCCTCAAGAAGAATGACTTCAAAGTGAGCTTTAAGTTTGGTGAAGTCAGACTTCATCACAGAGGTGAAGGAGGAAAGAAAAAGCAGGAAGAACGTGAGGGCACCAAAATCCTCACAGAACCGGCCGCTTTAACCTCCAAAGCCTCTGTGAAAAGGGTGAAAATAGCAGCCAAAGACAATGGTAAACATCAAGGAAAACCCAAGAAAGGGGTAAACGACGAAAGTCCCAGCTCCGATCAAGGCAAGTCATAGATATCTACCAACATTAAATGCCTACAGATAAACTTTCACCATTCGAAAACTGCATCTGATGTGCTTTGCCGAAGGTTTATCAAGGACAACATGGACATGGACCAATCAGTTTAACATCTTTTGTCCTAAAGACGATGGAGAAAATAATTGATCAACATATGAGAGATAGCGTTCTTGTAAAAAAGCCTCTAAATGTTTATCAACACGCCTACCAAGCAGGTAAATCCACCATAACTGCTCTCCATAGCTTAAAATCAAAAACAAAACTTATTAGTTAACTTTCCTTTCATTTTTAAAAAAATTTGAAATTTAACTGAGAACATGACGTCAAAATGACAATTATTTCACAATAATCAATTATTTTTCGATTTCGATTCGGTTGCCTAACATTATCAGGTATCCCGAAATATTTTCTCGTCGAAATTTTTAATCGAATTATGATATTCACAATAGCACCCAATGTTTCAGTTTCCAAATCAAATGTTGTCGTTATTCAAATTTTTTTTTCTTTTTCTTACAAACGAACTCCTTATTACCATCTATTTTCCGTAAATCCGTTAAGGACATTTAAATAACGGGACCAAGGTCTTAAAAAAATTAAGAGACACGTCATCAGTGTCACAACTTGATATATGTAGATAAACTTTGAATTGAAGTTTGTGTTTATGACTTATGACTTATTTTGTAATTTGTATTTTATATTTCTTCGTGATTTGTTGTAGAATGGTGAATTTTTCTCACTTCCTCAGTTCCAGTAAAGCACAGCTAATTTCTAGTTTTATCACCATCGCCATATTTTGACGTTGGTATTTCCTGGTATTTTTAGTGAACTCTAATTTTTTAACTGCTTCTCAATTCATTAATACATTAGCTGTGTTCTATTTGTCTTAAGTATCTGATAATTCTCAGTTCAGCCATATTTGGTCTCAGTTTGTCTTCTTCTTTAAGTGAGAAAAAATATGACAAATGGAACGTCTCGAATTAATACAAAATTACAGTTACACAATCGACAAAGCAATTCTTTGTTTTACATATTCTGATATCATAATGACAGTTTCTTACTATACTGTCCGTATATGAAAGAGCTGATTTCATAATTTTCGTTTTCTTTTTCTACAGAACCTTAATTTATTCTCAGTTGAACAAACCTCACATCTGTCGACGAATAGAGTCCAAACTCGCAAATGGAACGTACATCTCACTAAGAAACTGCGAATTATCAGATACTTAAGGCAAATCAAACACAGTTATTTTTGCACTGAATATAAACAAAACAAACAAATAACATTTAAACAATTACATTAAATTGAATTAAATAAATTTTATCGCGATTTGTTCATTGTGTTAATTTTGTTCAATATGCGTCTCCGCCTATGCCATCGCGTTAATTATCTTCAAGCTAAAATCATTTTTTATTGTATACAAGAACTAAGAAAGCGGTCTGATCTATTTTTTTTTTTTTTTTAAATAAATGTAAACTTCTACTTTGAAAATTTTAAATATGTAATCAGCAAATTTAAATGAAGAAAGGAAACTGCTTTTCGAACCGTGCTCTTTAATGAGATATTGCATGATCGAAATTGCCCCACAAGTCACAACGGCCACAACAAATTTTGTACATACAAGCTGTTAGCTGAAGCTGATACGACATGAAAAGAAATTGACAGCTTCGGTCTTCGAGGCAAGTATTTCTTTTCGAAAAGACCTATGGTTAAAAAATATTAAATGTCATTTATCTGAGACATTTCTTATCTGTGTTGGGAACAAATCTCCAATTTAATTACATTAAATTAATTCATTTACAATATGTCTTTTTGGTTTTCTGGGCTATTTCTAACATTTGTAAGCCTCAAGGTATATCTATAGTTAAAGTATTCATGTGTTAAAGGTGGTTGGTTAACAACATTTCCAATAATAGAATTTAATTTTTATAATTTGAATAAAACGTTCATCAGTTCAAGCTTCCAGTTCCAAGAAGGGCAAGATAACCTCTCCCGTCCACAAATCTCTAGTTGAGGTCTCTCACTATCCCCAAATTCAAATACATAGTATAAAAAATGTTCACAAAACCGTTTAAAATAAAAAGTAATGTACAACTTCGTGGTTCGGACTTAAAGAAATTTCGTTTAAGGGTTGAAGGAAATTTTCCAAATGCTGGTGAATCAAGTTTGAATAATCTCTTTCCACCAAAATCAACATTAAGTCAAATAAAAATTACATGTTTAAATTCAACGTACACTGTGTATGCAGTAGCAAAACGTCCTTTATTTTTTGAAGATGAAATTGACTTATTAATTCCAACAGTTTATGCCTTGTGGAATGTTCCAGACATGTTGCCTTACTTTACTACTTACACATCTGTTCTTCCAAAGTTAGCAAACGGAGCTGATTTGATGTTACCTGGTAAGTTAATTAATTACGAAATATGTACAGAACAAAGTGGAAAATTTACCTCGTGTCATTTCTTCTTGTTGAATCTTTTTAAATACTAAGACTTTTTTTTCAATTCACAGGAGTAATACGTAAAGGTAGTGGAATGAATGCCTATGGTAGATATAAGAAAGATCAACTTGTAGCAGTCAATTTGGATTCAAACAAATCAGCCGTTGGCGTTGGTCGATTAGCAAGATCTAGTGATGATTTGTACATGTCTGGTGGGTATGGTATTTGTGTAAAGATGCTTCATGTTTTTGGTGATAAGTTGTGGAGTATCGAGCCATCAGTAATAGTTCAAATACCAAATAATAAGCCTGTAATAATTAAACCGAGCGATGAAGACTTTCCTGAACTTACCAGTACAAACAATCAATCTGAAGCAAAACAACACTATATGCAACAGAATATAAGAGAAACAGTTGAAAACAAAAGTTTTACTACTACTTCAGATTCTTTAGAAATTGACTCAGACAATACTTTTCCACAAAATGTGAATGAAAATTTCAAAAATCAGTTGGTAATCAATAATAATTGCGACGAGAATACCATTTCAGAATCAAATATGAATACAGTTCTTATGAATGCCTTTTTAAAGGTGTTGAAGTTAGATGGTAAAAGTTTGTCATTACCATTACTTACCAGTAACTTTTATCGATTACATATAGTACCAGCAGCATCGAAAAAAGTGGATTTAAAACAAACAACTTATAAAAAACTCTCAAAGTTTTTAAGTGAAATGTCAAAACAAGGTTTAATTTCCATCATTGAGGAAACAAAAGGCATTGAGAAAATAACTTCAATTAATTTTAATCATCCAGATATTATAAATTTTACACCTGTTCTTTCTACATCTACAGAAAATGATATTAAAAGAAATAACCTGTTTCATACCCAAATGACTGAGTTATACTTAATAACAGACGCTACTTTACTACTGTTTAGAGATATGAATTATGTAAAAGGAGATGGTGTTCAAGAAAATCAAGTAAAAAAATGTATAAAAGAATATATTAGAAGAAATAAATTAAAAACGGGGGAAAACTCGAAAATTATAAATTTGGATAAAACTTTAATGGCTATATGTGAAATGAATGAATGTACTATAGATCATATATATCATGCTGTTTTAAATAAAATGGATTTTATATTTAAAATGTCTAGTGAGAATTCACATTCTGATAGAGTAACTATTTCTGGAACGCGATATGTTTCTGGTACCAATAAACCACCCATACAAATGCAAATAGCAACACGTTCTGGTAATAAGAAAGTTACGATTGTGAGTAATTTAGAATCTTATGGGATTATAATACCAGAATTTGCAAATAAATGTAAAATTGGTGCAGCAGCAAGCACATCAATGATAAAATCAGCTAATTACAAAAACGAGCAATTACAAATCCAAGGTAATCAAGTGCGGTTTGTCTATAATTTATTAACAGAGACGTATAAAATTCCACCAAGGCAAATACATGGATTAGAATTAGCAAAAAAAGAAAAAAAGAAAAAGAAGTAAATATTATACACTATAAAAAAAGTATTGGCACCTCAAGCTTTTTAAATAAATAAACTTGATTTTAAAGAGTAATATAAAAGATATCAAACTGAAGACTCATGATATGTAATACTCTCTTTATTACCTTTAATTTGATATACATTATTATAGAAAATAATAATCACAACAACAAAAATAATAATTGTATTCAAATAACTAATAAAATAACGCAAAAAAAGTATTGGCACTTTATTATTATAATTTCTGTTTTAACCGTTATTAAAATTGAAGTAGCTGCACTATTTCTTTATTATTAGTTTATTATTAAGTCTCATTATCATTTGATCTAATTAATTTGTTGAAAATTTTTTAAAATGGCGCCTAAAAAGAAAGAAATTAGTGTAGCTGTTTTGCGTTTTATTAATTTTTGTTGTAATTATTATTTTCTATAATAATGTATATCAAATTAAAGGTAATAAAGAGAGCATTACATATCATGAGTCATCAGTTTGATATCTTTTATATTACTCTTTAAAATCAAGTTTATTTATTTGGAATGCTTGAGGTACCAATACTTTTTTTTATAGTGTATATATATTCATTGTCACGAAAATGAAATATTTTAGAAGTGGAAAATTTGTGTTGTTTGAAGTATTTATGAAAGTTCCAAAAAAACAAATACATATGTATAATATGTATGTATAATACGCACGAATTTACTATTATATTTTATATTTTGTAGAAGAAATCGCGTAATGAAGTGAAAATATTAATATACAAAATAAAAAAAATGAATCACAGGGATAAAACAAACGTATAAAATTGGAGAAAACATTCTTCTAGAAAGCTTATTGCAAATTTAATTGAGAGGTGAAAGATGTTGCTCATATGATCTTCGATTTAGAAATATATTAATACGCACGATTTCTTGTTAAACTTTTATGTCTCCATTGTTTAACTTTATTAGAAGAGCCCTATAATCAATCATAAAAGTTTACCAGAGTATAGGCTTCTTATCAAATTCTATTATTTTCTAAACTCATCTAGTTATTCGATAGATTGACAAGAACACAATTGTGGTTGTTAGGGAATCTCATATCATATATAATTAGTTAGTTAAATTAAAAATTAACAAATATTAAAATTTCATTATATTCTAAAAGTCTTTTGCATATAAAATTATTTGTGACTGCTTCCGTAACTTTACTTAGGTTGCATTTTTTACAACATTACTCAACATACTCACATTTAATAATCTGAATGACGCATATGTACATTGTGTATATTTAAAAACTAATTAAATTTTGTAGAATCATCAGTTTGGATAATAAAGAAATTGTTATTCATTAGGTATATGTATGTAAAAATTATGTTTATTACAGTATATTGATTTTATTGATAGAAAATTTGTATATAAAGGAGGTCAATTAACAATAAAATGTATTCATTATCCAATCATCAATCAGTGTCTTAGTCAGTTAATAATTACAGCATTATTCTCTAGAGTAACCTAATTCATAGAGAAGGAACTTATCACTTTCGCAAGCACTTACAGTTAGAGTAACATAATTCTAAGTGTCCTTCATTGTGTTTAATTACACACAAAATTTTGAAAAACATGGATAGCCTAGCAGAACATCAAGGAAAGGAAATTGAGAAAATTTTAAACGTATTCTACAACTGACGAACCAGAAAAAAGAAATCTAGGCTATCTTCTTGATAGAGGTTTTCGACAATTTATGATCAAACTTTGAAAAGGGAGATGATGAAATTAGAAAACTTTATCCTGAGTCTGGGAGAAAATGATTCTGCAATTGATTGCAAATTCTTGATTCTGAAACTATGTATATTGAACTTGAAAATGAAATTCATATGACATTGACATTGAAATAGAAATATCATATTCCTATAATTACAGTTTATTTAAAATTTTTTAAAAACTTATGTTCGAGATATGATACGGGTAAAATCGATCTATTCGAGTTCCCTTTAATGTAATGTTTTAGAATGATCGTTATATTTTTCCTGTTTTAGTATTTCTTAATTTAAAGTCCTTTAATTTTTTTCTTAGTTTAAAAATTTCGTCATCCTTTTGTGATATTATTTTCCTCAAGTTTTCAATTTTTTTATCTCTTGTATCAATTTCTGTAAGTAAATCACTTATCTCGACTTCGTTTTTAACATTTTTATTATGTGATGCTTTTAATTCTGCTTTCAATTCAGCTATTTTTACGTCTTTCAATTTGACATCAATTTTTGAAATATTTAAGGGACATTTTTGTTCCAAATTAATTACACGTACTACTTCCATAAGTTCTTTTGTATTGGGACGTATTTTTTCATTGCTCAATAAACTATAAAAAACACATTAAAAGATAAAAAAGAAAAATGTCACATTATTTATCATTCTAGGTAAACAGAATTTTTTATTTGCTTTCGTTTTATTAAGTTTAATGCACAATAAGTAGTTCTGATGTACACAAAGAGAAGAAAGTTAGATATATTCAATGTTTTATATACAACAGATTTGGAAACTTGTCAAATTTAGATTAAAAACAGACAATTTTTTCAAAAAACCTTAACTCTTCAAAGATTTTTTTTTAAATTTAGATTAAATTAACTTTATATTTTATGAATAACATCTCAAATAAAGACTAACTTTTTCTCCAAGACTTCTACATATACATAAAACCCATAATACGTACCTCCTAAGTAACTGTTTTGATTGATTACTTAATTCAACTGGTATAACACCTCTCCGAGCATTTTCAATAACATTTACACGTTCCATGTCAGTATTGAATTTAAATAAAAGTTCCAACAGAACAATACCTAAGCTGTAAACATCACTCTGAAAAGAAATAAGTATAAGTACATATACAGATTTAATTTAGAACTAATAAGTCGGCTAAAGAAGCATTTAATATTTTAAAATAACTGAAAAGAAACGTACATTAAAATTACCTTTGGATTACATTCACCATTCAGCTGTTCTGGTGCTGCATATAAAGGTGTTCCTAACGCAATACCACGATGTGCATTCTGTAACGGGCATGCTAATCCAAAATCACCTAACTGTACAATTAACTTAGATTCATTTTCAATACCGATGAATATATTACTCGGCTTTATATCATGATGAACGATGTTACGTGAATGTATGTAATTCAAACCCGATAAAATTTGACAAAATATATCATTAGCAATGTCCAAATGATGAATTGCTACATTTTCTTTTTGCTTGTCAAAAAATTGTAAATAATAATCCTCAAACGTTTTACAAACATTTCTTTCTTTAAGCCATCTACGAAGTGTTAGTTGGCAGATTGACATTTGAATATAAAGTATAGCTAGTTTTGGCTTAGTTGCACGAAAATGTCTGTTATTCATAACAGTCAGTTGATGGTTATCACGTGGGAGTTTGCAAACAGCTTTTTGATTTCGATTTGTTGATTGTTGATTATCTGTTACTGATTCTTTAATATTTTTAATACTATCGTTATTTCCATTGTGATTAAAACTTTCTTCGAATTTGATAAAAGACGAAGATTCATGCTCAGATTTAGTAGTTATGGTTTCAACAGTCATTAAAGGTGACTTTTCGTCTTCGCTTTCTTCACTAGAAGGTAAAATTACTTCGCTATCACTAATCTGAAGCTGCGGAGATAATAATTTGTGATAGGTTCTTTGCGTATTACTTTTTTTTCTAGGTAAAAACGGTTCTAACCATGCAGCCTTATACTGAACTATATTTGGATGATTTAAACTTGCAATTGTTTTCACCTCAGCTAAATGACAGAGTTTAATTGTAGTTGAATGAATTTTAATTTGTTTAATTGCATATTCAATACCATCCAATTTATGTCGAGCTTTGAAAACTTTACCAAAACCACCTCCTATAGTCGATACAAAAATCTTAACTATAAAATCTTACCTATGTATATTCGTTTTAGATAAAGCTATTAACTGTTTCAATTGCAACTCAAGACGCCACTTTGATTAGGTATATGGGTATTTTACATATTACATATAAATATTTCAAATTACTCACCTGCAATAAAGCCAATTTCGTCAAATTCTCTGTGATAGCGTGACCAGCATGTTTCAACTAACTCTGTTTTATGTGTTTCAATATTGCTGCTACTGGTATTGATCAACAATGTGTGAGGTTTATTCTGTCCTCGTACAGCACATATTATTTTATAGATCTGCATTTGATATTGACTTCGCACTTCTTCAAACTCTTTTAGTGAATATGAATTATCAATTAAATTAATTTTATTCATTTCTTCACAAATAACGTTATAAGCTTTTTGAGCTAGTTGTGGATCATTTTCTAATACCAAACATAGAAGTTGAATTAGGCTTTCAATTAGTAAACTAATCGATGTCGTTGGTTTATTTACTTCTTTTAAATTTGTTATTGATTTTCCATAATGAACAGATCTATACGAATCGTAATTTTTTTCTTCTTGGTTGGTTGGAGATTCCGACAAATGCGTATTAGTAGTTACAGATTCTGAATATAATAGAAGTACATCAGTTATAACATTTTAATAATAAAATAAGTATCTTATAATAATATCGTTATCAAACAAATTTTTCCTAAATATGTATATGCACACAATTATGTATATCATCATAGAATTAATTAAAATCAGTACTGACTTACCTCCGGTATCAAATTGAGCAATAGTGCTGATCTTATTCCAATCCATTTTTTACACTACGTTGCACTGGCTTGGCTTCCGTTTTATGATATTCTAATTTCTAAATTAGATTCTTAATATTCTAATAAACAAAACTGAATGAACGCTATTTAGTATTTGCGAACCCATGGACAGTAAATAAATAGTAGGTGAGTAGATGTTGTGATTTTGAAATTCGATTTCGAAACTAGTGATTGAATCACGATTCACGAATTCCAGTTCGCACAAACGAAAAAAAACGATTCCAATATTTCAATTTATCTCGTTCTATTGTCCTTTTTTTGTGTCAAACTATAAATTTGACATTTCAAATAAAATCAAAATTTCACAGAGTGTGGTACTTTTCAAAAACGTCAGATGATCGTCTTTTGACGAAAAACAATAATTCATAAACATTTTGACGAATGCGTCCAAAATTCAAAAATTCAATGACTTTGCAATTGACTGCAAATATTTGAGCAGCGAAGCATTCAGTTTAAAGTTACTGCAAATTTGCTGTTGTCAGAATTATTAGATTAGATGTGGTGTGAGTAAAACGAATTTAATTTTAAATAGACGAAAAAAAGAATAGGTAAATATTTGGGTAAATAGAACTCAAAAAGTATTAATTATTAAGAGATTCCTTCATGAGGAACAGAAAAATTCACATTTTTTGCTTGTTTATAAAAATTTACTTGAGAAAGCCCAAAAACTCACGAGAAAGCTCTATTCTGAAGCTCTTTCGAATTCTATAGAATGAATTGGGATATGAAAAACATATGTTAATGATGAAATAAGTAAATATACATATAACGATGGCAATGATATCATTATATTTGTAAATTGCTGTATGAAGCAACATGGTTATTTTGTGTACTTATATATAATCTATCTGCCTGTACACATTAGGTGGTTAAACCGGTTATTTTGCGCTGAGAGTAACAATAATGGTATAATTTTTTTCAACTTGGTATAATAAGAAATCATCTAAAATAATTCTAGCTTCACGGGTGTAATACACCCACACTCTGATTACAACTACCACCTTCAGATGTAATTTGAGCAGTTTTAAAAACGGGTTTTAAAACCGGTTTGCGTCCATTGTTATAACCACCTAATGTGTTCATGCCCTATAATGCTTAGAACTGGAACTCTTTAAAATTATCTTTTACGCTTTTCTTGTATTTTTTGTTTGTTTTCAAGATAAATTTCGAAACAAGGCAAAAAATCGCATTGACATAGGTCAAGGTTGTCATTAGAAGAAAAACAAATATAAATATAAAAATTTTTTAAATAATTGAGAATTTTCCACTTTTATGAAAATTTGCTTAAAAATAATATTTTCAAATTTATAATACCTACAAGGTATTTTGAATAATTTTTCTATACATACCTACCACATTTATTTAAAAACTGAATATAATTACATACATATATGTATATGTACCTACATAAGGTCAAATTAATTAAATTATACATTAAAAATCTTCAAAAGGAAAGAAAGAAATATTTTATTACTTTTTGTGTATATGCATGATTAGAATAATAAACAAAATGTAAAACCTGTTTTCGTTTGCATGTTCAAGCATAATGTAAAACAAAATTTAAGTTATATAATAGAATAAAAAATGAACGATTGAAAGCTTTTTATTTTTCATAAAAAAGACAAATATAATACCTCCTTCTCTGCCCGCACAGGGTCTATGTCAATTTTGTTTCATTTTCTTTTTCGCATCTCTATATTATTTCAATTCTCTTCGAGAACTTCTTTTATAATTTTTTTGTCCATTTTTATTTAAAAAAATATAAAAATGACTTTTAGCAATTCTTCTTAGCCTTCAAAAACGTCAAGTAATGCCAAAGCATTGTGATGCATTTGACTTCTCAACGGTATGTCAAAACAATCATGTGATTGTCAAATTCTTGATGTTTTTGAAAAGTACCTGTGTTGTCCTTGTGTGTAGTTGCCAACTATACAGGGTTTTTCGTTTGGATTCGTTTGAAATGATACCATTGATAGGTCTTCGGAAGTCTCTGCTAACTGGCTATCACCTAAGGTTTGGTTTTCTTCATTAATACTTTCTGCTAACTAGCTGGCAGCTACATTTCTAATTCCCAGTCCTTAAAATCATAAAGTTCTAATCGAGACTCTAAAATTTAGTGATGTAAAATTTGAATGTTTTTCAAGCTATAACCGTTTAAGATTTATTTTGTATTAAAAAAAGTGTGTAAGTGATTAAAAAAGGTATTTTTTAAGTAAAAGTTATGCTAGGGAACCAAATTAATTCAATTTTTGTAATTTTCTTTTTTATATAATATATTTATTCATTAATCAGAAATTTGATGTTTGATATTTTCAAGCTTCCTTTTCTGTTATAATAAATATTTTGATATAAATAATCACGTTTTCTTGACACAAAATGCGCAGCTATCGAGTTAGGTAACACCTAAATAAATAATCAGTACTTCATCTGCCAGCTAAACTTAGGTGGCAGCTAAGTGCCAATCAGAGGTAAAGAAATGCAAATCTCTTTATTATTTTCCTGCTAAAGTTAGCTAGAAGATAGTTGAGATTGAATAAATCTGGCATTAGAGTAATATTCGATACGTATGCTATCGTTTCGAAAGTTTCAAAGACTTGAAAATATTTTTTTAATTTAATCTGAAAATAAACAAAATATATTTTCCCCGAAAGGCCCCGAACATTTTTTTAACTTTTTTTAACGCCTGCCATAAGACATTTTTGAAGTATTTTTAATGTATTTGTTAATCACACACACCATTCAAAATTGGCTACGTTTTTTTGATTTATATGTCATTGATTACAAGATAAGACGAGTAATTCACACAAAGTTGGCTTTACTTTACTACTTTATTAAACATAAAAGTGTAACCCTTACAACAAAATGTGAATATTTTTAATTATCAAAAATTGGTTTAGCTGTATTACTTACTGGGATGGGTCACTCTAAACGATATTTTTTTTTTATTTTGTAAACCCTGTAACAATGGGTGCTATTATGAATATCATAATTCTATCGATCGAAGTTCGATTTTCGAAAATGGTATTATGTAAGTTTATGAAGTTCGATTCTTTTTGATTTGATTGAATTAAAACTCGATGACTTTCAATGTGTACGAATTTTGAGATTAAGATCAATTGATGTTTGTTGCCGATAGTTGATTGCTGATTTATTTGTGAAAATGTGTGTATTAATATTATATTACATAGTATTATTAAAATTATAAATTATTAAAAAATAAAACAAAATTATTATAAGTAATTGTATTTTTTAATTTTCTTTACACTATAAACTCTTCTGTGGTGGCTGTTGATCTTTTAATAAGAGTATTAACATGCGAAATCGTACAAGACCGATGGAGTATGCCGTAACTATTGAATTGTCGGAAGTCCGGCTACGACCTCCTCGTGGTGCCACCGGTAACAGATCTTCAGTACGGTCATGTCTCTGCTGAAGATCTGGCTAACAGTAGCCTGGGCATCCAATCCATGGGTGGAACAGCATTTGCCCAGGAATGCGTGGCTAGGGGAGAACCTAGTCGCTAATATGTGAACTCTGGATACCAGGCGACCTCCAGTTTTAACAAAAAAAGCCTTCTCAAGGTACAAGGGCTCTGTCTAGAGTGACCGTTCTTTCCCTAATACTCGTGGAAAAAATTGGAAAAAACAAAGAAAACGAGGGTGATGCACTTCTAAAAGCATCAACTTCTCAAACTTAAACCAAGGAAACAGTTCCTCTGGTTGACAAGGTCATGAGAGAAGCTAAAAGCTTAGACAGCTTCAGCGAATCTTATGACAGTGAAAATGACACGATAACGAACGTATCATTTTCACTAGATAGCGAAGCCTAGTCTATCCAAAATCAAGACGCTGAAGTTGAAACTTCATTACAGAAGTTGAAGCTCAAAGACTCTGATAAGAGGATAAAACTCAGTGGAGCAGGCAGGAAAGGCTGAAGAAGCTGCTGCAACAAGGCCTAGGCGTTGACGAGGCACGTTTGCAGTCTCTTCAGCCCCTTCCAAAAAAACGGGAGATAATCTCAAGAGAGGTGCTCTGACGACTCAACTTCTGAGGCTTCTGGTTCCAAAAAAGCCAAACAACCTCAGAAAATCGAGATTACTTCACTGGAAAAAGAAAAAGATATGCCTTCTACAGTAAGTTTTAAACAAGCTGTAGAAAGCATACAAATAGGAATCTTGGCGAGATCCTTTCCAGAAACTCTCTTGACAACTGAGCAAATGAGTGCCATTCAAGAGAAAATTCTGAAAAGAATAATTGAGCTTAAAGATAGTCCTATAAAACCAAAATTCCTTGGTGCTACCTTCAAACCTGGATGGTTAGTGCTAAGGTAAGCCAATGACAGCACAAAAAAATGGATTCAAGAGCTCATCGGAGACTTGAAGCCATGGGATGGGGCAAACTTGGTGATGGTCGAGGAAAAAGATATTCCTCGTACTCAAATACTGGTTAGTCACTTCCCAAATAGTGCAAAAGACAAAAATGAGGACATTCTAGGACTCGTTAAAGGACAGAATGAATACAAAGTGGATGATTGGCGAATCATCAGAAGAGCCAATGAGAAAATGTCCGCCTTGATCACTCTGTCCGTGGACCATGTCTATGGAAGCCCTCAAGAAGAATGACTTCAAAGTGAGCTTTAAGTTTGGTGAAGTCAGACTTCATCACAGAGGTGAAGGAGGAAAGAAAAAGCAGGAAGAACGTGAGGGCACCAAAATCCTCACAGAACCGGCCGCTTTAACCTCCAAAGCCTCTGTGAAAAGGGTGAAAATAGCAGCCAAAGACAATGGTAAACATCAAGGAAAACCCAAGAAAGGGGTAAACGACGAAAGTCCCAGCTCCGATCAAGGCAAGTCATAGATATCTACCAACATTAAATGCCTACAGATAAACTTTCACCATTCGAAAACTGCATCTGATGTGCTTTGCCGAAGGTTTATCAAGGACAACATGGACATGGACCAATCAGTTTAACATCTTTTGTCCTAAAGACGATGGAGAAAATAATTGATCAACATATGAGAGATAGCGTTCTTGTAAAAAAGCCTCTAAATGTTTATCAACACGCCTACCAAGCAGGTAAATCCACCATAACTGCTCTCCATAGCTTAAAATCAAAAACAAAACTTATTAGTTAACTTTCCTTTCATTTTTAAAAAAATTTGAAATTTAACTGAGAACATGACGTCAAAATGACAATTATTTCACAATAATCAATTATTTTTCGATTTCGATTCGGTTGCCTAACATTATCAGGTATCCCGAAATATTTTCTCGTCGAAATTTTTAATCGAATTATGATATTCACAATAGCACCCAATGTTTCAGTTTCCAAATCAAATGTTGTCGTTATTCAAATTTTTTTTTCTTTTTCTTACAAACGAACTCCTTATTACCATCTATTTTCCGTAAATCCGTTAAGGACATTTAAATAACGGGACCAAGGTCTTAAAAAAATTAAGAGACACGTCATCAGTGTCACAACTTGATATATGTAGATAAACTTTGAATTGAAGTTTGTGTTTATGACTTATGACTTATTTTGTAATTTGTATTTTATATTTCTTCGTGATTTGTTGTAGAATGGTGAATTTTTCTCACTTCCTCAGTTCCAGTAAAGCACAGCTAATTTCTAGTTTTATCACCATCGCCATATTTTGACGTTGGTATTTCCTGGTATTTTTAGTGAACTCTAATTTTTTAACTGCTTCTCAATTCATTAATACATTAGCTGTGTTCTATTTGTCTTAAGTATCTGATAATTCTCAGTTCAGCCATATTTGGTCTCAGTTTGTCTTCTTCTTTAAGTGAGAAAAAATATGACAAATGGAACGTCTCGAATTAATACAAAATTACAGTTACACAATCGACAAAGCAATTCTTTGTTTTACATATTCTGATATCATAATGACAGTTTCTTACTATACTGTCCGTATATGAAAGAGCTGATTTCATAATTTTCGTTTTCTTTTTCTACAGAACCTTAATTTATTCTCAGTTGAACAAACCTCACATCTGTCGACGAATAGAGTCCAAACTCGCAAATGGAACGTACATCTCACTAAGAAACTGCGAATTATCAGATACTTAAGGCAAATCAAACACAGTTATTTTTGCACTGAATATAAACAAAACAAACAAATAACATTTAAACAATTACATTAAATTGAATTAAATAAATTTTATCGCGATTTGTTCATTGTGTTAATTTTGTTCAATATGCGTCTCCGCCTATGCCATCGCGTTAATTATCTTCAAGCTAAAATCATTTTTTATTGTATACAAGAACTAAGAAAGCGGTCTGATCTATTTTTTTTTTTTTTTTAAATAAATGTAAACTTCTATTTTGAAAATTTTAAATATGTAATCAGCAAATTTAAATGAAGAAAGGAAACTGCTTTTCGAACCGTGCTCTTTAATGAGATATTGCATGATCGAAATTGCCCCACAAGTCACAACGGCCACAACAAATTTTGTACATACAAGCTGTTAGCTGAAGCTGATACGACATGAAAAGAAATTGACAGCTTCGGTCTTCGAGGCAAGTATTTCTTTTCGAAAAGACCTATGGTTAAAAAATATTAAATGTCATTTATCTGAGACATTTCTTATCTGTGTTGGGAACAAATCTCCAATTTAATTACATTAAATTAATTCATTTACAATATGTCTTTTTGGTTTTCTGGGCTATTTCTAACATTTGTAAGCCTCAAGGTATATCTATAGTTAAAGTATTCATGTGTTAAAGGTGGTTGGTTAACAACATTTCCAATAATAGAATTTAATTTTTATAATTTGAATAAAACGTTCATCAGTTCAAGCTTCCAGTTCCAAGAAGGGCAAGATAACCTCTCCCGTCCACAAATCTCTAGTTGAGGTCTCTCACTATCCCCAAATTCAAATACATAGTATAAAAAATGTTCACAAAACCGTTTAAAATAAAAAGTAATGTACAACTTCGTGGTTCGGACTTAAAGAAATTTCGTTTAAGGGTTGAAGGAAATTTTCCAAATGCTGGTGAATCAAGTTTGAATAATCTCTTTCCACCAAAATCAACATTAAGTCAAATAAAAATTACATGTTTAAATTCAACGTACACTGTGTATGCAGTAGCAAAACGTCCTTTATTTTTTGAAGATGAAATTGACTTATTAATTCCAACAGTTTATGCCTTGTGGAATGTTCCAGACATGTTGCCTTACTTTACTACTTACACATCTGTTCTTCCAAAGTTAGCAAACGGAGCTGATTTGATGTTACCTGGTAAGTTAATTAATTACGAAATATGTACAGAACAAAGTGGAAAATTTACCTCGTGTCATTTCTTCTTGTTGAATCTTTTTAAATACTAAGACTTTTTTTTCAATTCACAGGAGTAATACGTAAAGGTAGTGGAATGAATGCCTATGGTAGATATAAGAAAGATCAACTTGTAGCAGTCAATTTGGATTCAAACAAATCAGCCGTTGGCGTTGGTCGATTAACAAGATCTAGTGATGATTTGTACATGTCTGGTGGGTATGGTATTTGTGTAAAGATGCTTCATGTTTTTGGTGATAAGTTGTGGAGTATCGAGCCATCAGTAATAGTTCAAATACCAAATAATAAGCCTGTAATAATTAAACCGAGCGATGAAGACTTTCCTGAACTTACCAGTACAAACAATCAATCTGAAGCAAAACAACACTATATGCAACAGAATATAAGAGAAACAGTTGAAAACAAAAGTTTTACTACTACTTCAGATTCTTTAGAAATTGACTCAGACAATACTTTTCCACAAAATGTGAATGAAAATTTCAAAAATCAGTTGGTAATCAATAATAATTGCGACGAGAATACCATTTCAGAATCAAATATGAATACAGTTCTTATGAATGCCTTTTTAAAGGTGTTGAAGTTAGATGGTAAAAGTTTGTCATTACCATTACTTACCAGTAACTTTTATCGATTACATATAGTACCAGCAGCATCGAAAAAAGTGGATTTAAAACAAACAACTTATAAAAAACTCTCAAAGTTTTTAAGTGAAATGTCAAAACAAGGTTTAATTTCCATCATTGAGGAAACAAAAGGCATTGAGAAAATAACTTCAATTAATTTTAATCATCCAGATATTATAAATTTTACACCTGTTCTTTCTACATCTACAGAAAATGATATTAAAAGAAATAACCTGTTTCATACCCAAATGACTGAGTTATACTTAATAACAGACGCTACTTTACTACTGTTTAGAGATATGAATTATGTAAAAGGAGATGGTGTTCAAGAAAATCAAGTAAAAAAATGTATAAAAGAATATATTAGAAGAAATAAATTAAAAACGGGGGAAAACTCGAAAATTATAAATTTGGATAAAACTTTAATGGCTATATGTGAAATGAATGAATGTACTATAGATCATATATATCATGCTGTTTTAAATAAAATGGATTTTATATTTAAAATGTCTAGTGAGAATTCACATTCTGATAGAGTAACTATTTCTGGAACGCGATATGTTTCTGGTACCAATAAACCACCCATACAAATGCAAATAGCAACACGTTCTGGTAATAAGAAAGTTACGATTGTGAGTAATTTAGAATCTTATGGGATTATAATACCAGAATTTGCAAATAAATGTAAAATTGGTGCAGCAGCAAGCACATCAATGATAAAATCAGCTAATTACAAAAACGAGCAATTACAAATCCAAGGTAATCAAGTGCGGTTTGTCTATAATTTATTAACAGAGACGTATAAAATTCCACCAAGGCAAATACATGGATTAGAATTAGCAAAAAAAGAAAAAAAGAAAAAGAAGTAAATATTATACACTATAAAAAAAGTATTGGCACCTCAAGCTTTTTAAATAAATAAACTTGATTTTAAAGAGTAATATAAAAGATATCAAACTGAAGACTCATGATATGTAATACTCTCTTTATTACCTTTAATTTGATATACATTATTATAGAAAATAATAATCACAACAACAAAAATAATAATTGTATTCAAATAACTAATAAAATAACGCAAAAAAAGTATTGGCACTTTATTATTATAATTTCTGTTTTAACCGTTATTAAAATTGAAGTAGCTGCACTATTTCTTTATTATTAGTTTATTATTAAGTCTCATTATCATTTGATCTAATTAATTTGTTGAAAATTTTTTAAAATGGCGCCTAAAAAGAAAGAAATTAGTGTAGCTGTTTTGCGTTTTATTAATTTTTGTTGTAATTATTATTTTCTATAATAATGTATATCAAATTAAAGGTAATAAAGAGAGCATTACATATCATGAGTCATCAGTTTGATATCTTTTATATTACTCTTTAAAATCAAGTTTATTTATTTGGAATGCTTGAGGTACCAATACTTTTTTTTATAGTGTATATATATTCATTGTCACGAAAATGAAATATTTTAGAAGTGGAAAATTTGTGTTGTTTGAAGTATTTATGAAAGTTCCAAAAAAACAAATACATATGTATAATATGTATGTATAATACGCACGAATTTACTATTATATTTTATATTTTGTAGAAGAAATCGCGTAATGAAGTGAAAATATTAATATACAAAATAAAAAAAATGAATCACAGGGATAAAACAAACGTATAAAATTGGAGAAAACATTCTTCTAGAAAGCTTATTGCAAATTTAATTGAGAGGTGAAAGATGTTGCTCATATGATCTTCGATTTAGAAATATATTAATACGCACGATTTCTTGTTAAACTTTTATGTCTCCATTGTTTAACTTTATTAGAAGAGCCCTATAATCAATCATAAAAGTTTACCAGAGTATAGGCTTCTTATCAAATTCTATTATTTTCTAAACTCATCTAGTTATTCGATAGATTGACAAGAACACAATTGTGGTTGTTAGGGAATCTCATATCATATATAATTAGTTAGTTAAATTAAAAATTAACAAATATTAAAATTTCATTATATTCTAAAAGTCTTTTGCATATAAAATTATTTGTGACTGCTTCCGTAACTTTACTTAGGTTGCATTTTTTACAACATTACTCAACATACTCACATTTAATAATCTGAATGACGCATATGTACATTGTGTATATTTAAAAACTAATTAAATTTTGTAGAATCATCAGTTTGGATAATAAAGAAATTGTTATTCATTAGGTATATGTATGTAAAAATTATGTTTATTACAGTATATTGATTTTATTGATAGAAAATTTGTATATAAAGGAGGTCAATTAACAATAAAATGTATTCATTATCCAATCATCAATCAGTGTCTTAGTCAGTTAATAATTACAGCATTATTCTCTAGAGTAACCTAATTCATAGAGAAGGAACTTATCACTTTCGCAAGCACTTACAGTTAGAGTAACATAATTCTAAGTGTCCTTCATTGTGTTTAATTACACACAAAATTTTGAAAAACATGGATAGCCTAGCAGAACATCAAGGAAAGGAAATTGAGAAAATTTTAAACGTATTCTACAACTGACGAACCAGAAAAAAGAAATCTAGGCTATCTTCTTGATAGAGGTTTTCGACAATTTATGATCAAACTTTGAAAAGGGAGATGATGAAATTAGAAAACTTTATCCTGAGTCTGGGAGAAAATGATTCTGCAATTGATTGCAAATTCTTGATTCTGAAACTATGTATATTGAACTTGAAAATGAAATTCATATGACATTGACATTGAAATAGAAATATCATATTCCTATAATTACAGTTTATTTAAAATTTTTTAAAAACTTATGTTCGAGATATGATACGGGTAAAATCGATCTATTCGAGTTCCCTTTAATGTAATGTTTTAGAATGATCGTTATATTTTTCCTGTTTTAGTATTTCTTAATTTAAAGTCCTTTAATTTTTTTCTTAGTTTAAAAATTTCGTCATCCTTTTGTGATATTATTTTCCTCAAGTTTTCAATTTTTTTATCTCTTGTATCAATTTCTGTAAGTAAATCACTTATCTCGACTTCGTTTTTAACATTTTTATTATGTGATGCTTTTAATTCTGCTTTCAATTCAGCTATTTTTACGTCTTTCAATTTGACATCAATTTTTGAAATATTTAAGGGACATTTTTGTTCCAAATTAATTACACGTACTACTTCCATAAGTTCTTTTGTATTGGGACGTATTTTTTCATTGCTCAATAAACTATAAAAAACACATTAAAAGATAAAAAAGAAAAATGTCACATTATTTATCATTCTAGGTAAACAGAATTTTTTATTTGCTTTCGTTTTATTAAGTTTAATGCACAATAAGTAGTTCTGATGTACACAAAGAGAAGAAAGTTAGATATATTCAATGTTTTATATACAACAGATTTGGAAACTTGTCAAATTTAGATTAAAAACAGACAATTTTTTCAAAAAACCTTAACTCTTCAAAGATTTTTTTTTAAATTTAGATTAAATTAACTTTATATTTTATGAATAACATCTCAAATAAAGACTAACTTTTTCTCCAAGACTTCTACATATACATAAAACCCATAATACGTACCTCCTAAGTAACTGTTTTGATTGATTACTTAATTCAACTGGTATAACACCTCTCCGAGCATTTTCAATAACATTTACACGTTCCATGTCAGTATTGAATTTAAATAAAAGTTCCAACAGAACAATACCTAAGCTGTAAACATCACTCTGAAAAGAAATAAGTATAAGTACATATACAGATTTAATTTAGAACTAATAAGTCGGCTAAAGAAGCATTTAATATTTTAAAATAACTGAAAAGAAACGTACATTAAAATTACCTTTGGATTACATTCACCATTCAGCTGTTCTGGTGCTGCATATAAAGGTGTTCCTAACGCAATACCACGATGTGCATTCTGTAACGGGCATGCTAATCCAAAATCACCTAACTGTACAATTAACTTAGATTCATTTTCAATACCGATGAATATATTACTCGGCTTTATATCATGATGAACGATGTTACGTGAATGTATGTAATTCAAACCCGATAAAATTTGACAAAATATATCATTAGCAATGTCCAAATGATGAATTGCTACATTTTCTTTTTGCTTGTCAAAAAATTGTAAATAATAATCCTCAAACGTTTTACAAACATTTCTTTCTTTAAGCCATCTACGAAGTGTTAGTTGGCAGATTGACATTTGAATATAAAGTATAGCTAGTTTTGGCTTAGTTGCACGAAAATGTCTGTTATTCATAACAGTCAGTTGATGGTTATCACGTGGGAGTTTGCAAACAGCTTTTTGATTTCGATTTGTTGATTGTTGATTATCTGTTACTGATTCTTTAATATTTTTAATACTATCGTTATTTCCATTGTGATTAAAACTTTCTTCGAATTTGATAAAAGACGAAGATTCATGCTCAGATTTAGTAGTTATGGTTTCAACAGTCATTAAAGGTGACTTTTCGTCTTCGCTTTCTTCACTAGAAGGTAAAATTACTTCGCTATCACTAATCTGAAGCTGCGGAGATAATAATTTGTGATAGGTTCTTTGCGTATTACTTTTTTTTCTAGGTAAAAACGGTTCTAACCATGCAGCCTTATACTGAACTATATTTGGATGATTTAAACTTGCAATTGTTTTCACCTCAGCTAAATGACAGAGTTTAATTGTAGTTGAATGAATTTTAATTTGTTTAATTGCATATTCAATACCATCCAATTTATGTCGAGCTTTGAAAACTTTACCAAAACCACCTCCTATAGTCGATACAAAAATCTTAACTATAAAATCTTACCTATGTATATTCGTTTTAGATAAAGCTATTAACTGTTTCAATTGCAACTCAAGACGCCACTTTGATTAGGTATATGGGTATTTTACATATTACATATAAATATTTCAAATTACTCACCTGCAATAAAGCCAATTTCGTCAAATTCTCTGTGATAGCGTGACCAGCATGTTTCAACTAACTCTGTTTTATGTGTTTCAATATTGCTGCTACTGGTATTGATCAACAATGTGTGAGGTTTATTCTGTCCTCGTACAGCACATATTATTTTATAGATCTGCATTTGATATTGACTTCGCACTTCTTCAAACTCTTTTAGTGAATATGAATTATCAATTAAATTAATTTTATTCATTTCTTCACAAATAACGTTATAAGCTTTTTGAGCTAGTTGTGGATCATTTTCTAATACCAAACATAGAAGTTGAATTAGGCTTTCAATTAGTAAACTAATCGATGTCGTTGGTTTATTTACTTCTTTTAAATTTGTTATTGATTTTCCATAATGAACAGATCTATACGAATCGTAATTTTTTTCTTCTTGGTTGGTTGGAGATTCCGACAAATGCGTATTAGTAGTTACAGATTCTGAATATAATAGAAGTACATCAGTTATAACATTTTAATAATAAAATAAGTATCTTATAATAATATCGTTATCAAACAAATTTTTCCTAAATATGTATATGCACACAATTATGTATATCATCATAGAATTAATTAAAATCAGTACTGACTTACCTCCGGTATCAAATTGAGCAATAGTGCTGATCTTATTCCAATCCATTTTTTACACTACGTTGCACTGGCTTGGCTTCCGTTTTATGATATTCTAATTTCTAAATTAGATTCTTAATATTCTAATAAACAAAACTGAATGAACGCTATTTAGTATTTGCGAACCCATGGACAGTAAATAAATAGTAGGTGAGTAGATGTTGTGATTTTGAAATTCGATTTCGAAACTAGTGATTGAATCACGATTCACGAATTCCAGTTCGCACAAACGAAAAAAAACGATTCCAATATTTCAATTTATCTCGTTCTATTGTCCTTTTTTTGTGTCAAACTATAAATTTGACATTTCAAATAAAATCAAAATTTCACAGAGTGTGGTACTTTTCAAAAACGTCAGATGATCGTCTTTTGACGAAAAACAATAATTCATAAACATTTTGACGAATGCGTCCAAAATTCAAAAATTCAATGACTTTGCAATTGACTGCAAATATTTGAGCAGCGAAGCATTCAGTTTAAAGTTACTGCAAATTTGCTGTTGTCAGAATTATTAGATTATATGTGGTGTGAGTAAAACGAATTTAATTTTAAATAGACGAAAAAAAGAATAGGTAAATATTTGGGTAAATAGAACTCAAAAAGTATTAATTATTAAGAGATTCCTTCATGAGGAACAGAAAAATTCACATTTTTTGCTTGTTTATAAAAATTTACTTGAGAAAGCCCAAAAACTCACGAGAAAGCTCTATTCTGAAGCTCTTTCGAATTCTATAGAATGAATTGGGATATGAAAAACATATGTTAATGATGAAATAAGTAAATATACATATAACGATGGCAATGATATCATTATATTTGTAAATTGCTGTATGAAGCAATATGGTTATTTTGTGTACTTATATATAATCTATCTGCCTGTACACATTAGGTGGTTAAACCGGTTATTTTGCGCTGAGAGTAACAATAATGGTATAATTTTTTTCAACTTGGTATAATAAGAAATCATCTAAAATAATTCTAGCTTCACGGGTGTAATACACCCACACTCTGATTACAACTACCACCTTCAGATGTAATTTGAGCAGTTTTAAAAACGGGTTTTAAAACCGGTTTGCGTCCATTGTTATAACCACCTAATGTGTTCATGCCCTATAATGCTTAGAACTGGAACTCTTTAAAATTATCTTTTACGCTTTTCTTGTATTTTTTGTTTGTTTTCAAGATAAATTTCGAAACAAGGCAAAAAATCGCATTGACATAGGTCAAGGTTGTCATTAGAAGAAAAACAAATATAAATATAAAAATTTTTTAAATAATTGAGAATTTTCCACTTTTATGAAAATTTGCTTAAAAATAATATTTTCAAATTTATAATACCTACAAGGTATTTTGAATAATTTTTCTATACATACCTACCACATTTATTTAAAAACTGAATATAATTACATACATATATGTATATGTACCTACATAAGGTCAAATTAATTAAATTATACATTAAAAATCTTCAAAAGGAAAGAAAGAAATATTTTATTACTTTTTGTGTATATGCATGATTAGAATAATAAACAAAATGTAAAACCTGTTTTCGTTTGCATGTTCAAGCATAATGTAAAACAAAATTTAAGTTATATAATAGAATAAAAAATGAACGATTGAAAGCTTTTTATTTTTCATAAAAAAGACAAATATAATACCTCCTTCTCTGCCCGCACAGGGTCTATGTCAATTTTGTTTCATTTTCTTTTTCGCATCTCTATATTATTTCAATTCTCTTCGAGAACTTCTTTTATAATTTTTTTGTCCATTTTTATTTAAAAAAATATAAAAATGACTTTTAGCAATTCTTCTTAGCCTTCAAAAACGTCAAGTAATGCCAAAGCATTGTGATGCATTTGACTTCTCAACGGTATGTCAAAACAATCATGTGATTGTCAAATTCTTGATGTTTTTGAAAAGTACCTGTGTTGTCCTTGTGTGTAGTTGCCAACTATACAGGGTTTTTCGTTTGGATTCGTTTGAAATGATACCATTGATAGGTCTTCGGAAGTCTCTGCTAACTGGCTATCACCTAAGGTTTGGTTTTCTTCATTAATACTTTCTGCTAACTAGCTGGCAGCTACATTTCTAATTCCCAGTCCTTAAAATCATAAAGTTCTAATCGAGACTCTAAAATTTAGTGATGTAAAATTTGAATGTTTTTCAAGCTATAACCGTTTAAGATTTATTTTGTATTAAAAAAAGTGTGTAAGTGATTAAAAAAGGTATTTTTTAAGTAAAAGTTATACTAGGGAACCAAATTAATTCAATTTTTGTAATTTTCTTTTTTATATAATATATTTATTCATTAATCAGAAATTTGATGTTTGATATTTTCAAGCTTCCTTTTCTGTTATAATAAATATTTTGATATAAATAATCACGTTTTCTTGACACAAAATGCGCAGCTATCGAGTTAGGTAACACCTAAATAAATAATCAGTACTTCATCTGCCAGCTAAACTTATTTTGAGATTAAGATCAATTGATGTTTGTTGCCGATAGTTGATTGCTGATTTATTTGTGAAAATGTGTGTATTAATATTATATTACATAGTATTATTAAAATTATAAATTATTAAAAAATAAAACAAAATTATTATAAGTAATTGTATTTTTTAATTTTCTTTACACTATAAACTCTTCTGTGGTGGCTGTTGATCTTTTAATAAGAGTATTAACATGCGAAATCGTACAAGACCGATGGAGTATGCCGTAACTATTGAATTGTCGGAAGTCCGGCTACGACCTCCTCGTGGTGCCACCGGTAACAGATCTTCAGTACGGTCATGTCTCTGCTGAAGATCTGGCTAACAGTAGCCTGGGCATCCAATCCATGGGTGGAACAGCATTTGCCCAGGAATGCGTGGCTAGGGGAGAACCTAGTCGCTAATATGTGAACTCTGGATACCAGGCGACCTCCAGTTTTAACAAAAAAAGCCTTCTCAAGGTACAAGGGCTCTGTCTAGAGTGACCGTTCTTTCCCTAATACTCGTGGAAAAAATTGGAAAAAACAAAGAAAACGAGGGTGATGCACTTCTAAAAGCATCAACTTCTCAAACTTAAACCAAGGAAACAGTTCCTCTGGTTGACAAGGTCATGAGAGAAGCTAAAAGCTTAGACAGCTTCAGCGAATCTTATGACAGTGAAAATGACACGATAACAAACGTATCATTTTCACTAGATAGCGAAGCCTAGTCTATCCAAAATCAAGAGGCTGAAGTTGAAACTTCATTACAGAAGTTGAAGCTCAAAGACTCTGATAAGAGGATAAAACTCAGTGGAGCAGGCAGGAAAGGCTGAAGAAGCTGCTGCAACAAGGCCTAGGCGTTGACGAGGCACGTTTGCAGTCTCTTCAGCCCCTTCCAAAAAAACGGGAGATAATCTCAAGAGAGGTGCTCTGACGACTCAACTTCTGAGGCTTCTGGTTCCAAAAAAGCCAAACAACCTCAGAAAATCGAGATTACTTCACTGGAAAAAGAAAAAGATATGCCTTCTACAGTAAGTTTTAAACAAGCTGTAGAAAGCATACAAATAGGAATCTTGGCGAGATCCTTTCCAGAAACTCTCTTGACAACTGAGCAAATGAGTGCCATTCAAGAGAAAATTCTGAAAAGAATAATTGAGCTTAAAGATAGTCCTATAAAACCAAAATTCCTTGGTGCTACCTTCAAACCTGGATGGTTAGTGCTAAGGTAAGCCAATGACAGCACAAAAAAATGGATTCAAGAGCTCATCGGAGACTTGAAGCCATGGGATGGGGCAAACTTGGTGATGGTCGAGGAAAAAGATATTCCTCGTACTCAAATACTGGTTAGTCACTTCCCAAATAGTGCAAAAGACAAAAATGAGGACATTCTAGGACTCGTTAAAGGACAGAATGAATACAAAGTGGATGATTGGCGAATCATCAGAAGAGCCAATGAGAAAATGTCCGCCTTGATCACTCTGTCCGTGGACCATGTCTATGGAAGCCCTCAAGAAGAATGACTTCAAAGTGAGCTTTAAGTTTGGTGAAGTCAGACTTCATCACAGAGGTGAAGGAGGAAAGAAAAAGCAGGAAGAACGTGAGGGCACCAAAATCCTCACAGAACCGGCCGCTTTAACCTCCAAAGCCTCTGTGAAAAGGGTGAAAATAGCAGCCAAAGACAATGGTAAACATCAAGGAAAACCCAAGAAAGGGGTAAACGACGAAAGTCCCAGCTCCGATCAAGGCAAGTCATAGATATCACATAAGTTGTATCGATTCACATAAAGTTGTATCGAGGCTAGTATGAGATTGCCTAACGACTGTTAAAAGACTTGCGAAAACAAACAAAGTTTACCTAATGTGGGTCCCAGGACATAAAGGTATCAGAGGTAACGAACCAGAACGGACCAGAACCCTTCTGTGGACTACCAAGAAGCCACACAAAACACAATATTAAGGAATGGGGAATGAAGAAATGTATCTCCCATTGGGAAAATCTCCCGGAAATCAGCAAGTGAAGAAGTTTATTAAACCTTCAGCTAAGATTTCTAAAAAACTACTCAACCTCAGTAGGAATGAGTTAAGAACCATCACAGGTCTTCTCACCGGGCACTATCCACTTAATTATCACTTAAGTAGGATTGGGCTACAAGAAGATGACAATACAGATTCTGCAAGGAGGCCAAGGAGACCTCAAAACACATTCTGTGTGAATGCGAGGCGTTGGCCTGCAAAAGAGTGCGATAGATGGAGCAAGAAATCTGGTGTGCACTTTCTCATAGAATTTTAGGATTTATCAAAAGCCTGAATCTTTGAGAAACAAGGGCGGCACAAAAGATCTTATTTTGTCGAGGTGCACCAAATAGCCCAGATAACTATCTAAACTCTTCTGTATCTTTTATTTTGTTTAAAAAAAAAATCAAAAACAAAACTTATTAGTTAACTTTCCTTTCATTTTTAAAAAAATTTGAAATTTAACTGAGAACATGACGTCAAAATGACAATTATTTCACAATAATCAATTATTTTTCGATTTCGATTCGGTTGCCTAACATTATCAGGTATCCCGAAATATTTTCTCGTCGAAATTTTTAATCGAATTATGATATTCACAATAGCACCCAATGTTTCAGTTTCCAAATCAAATGTTGTCATTCAAATTTTTTTTATCTTTTCTTACAAACGAACTCCTTATTACCATCTATTTTCCGTAAATCCGTTAAGGACATTTAAATAACGGGACCAAGGTCTTAAAAAGTGAAGAGACAGTTTGTGTGTATGACTTATGACGTGATTTTGTAATTTGTATTTTATATTTCTTCGTGATTTGTTGTGGAATGGTGAATTTTTCTCACTTCCTCAGTTCCAGTAAAGCACAGCTAATTTCTAGTTTTATCACCATCGCCATATTTTGACGTTGGTATTTCCTGGTATTTTTAGTGAACTCTAATTTTTTAACTGCTTCTCAATTCATTAATACATTAGCTGTGTTCTATTTGTCTTAAGTATCTGATAATTCTCAGTTCAGCCATATTTGGTCTCAGTTTGTCTTCTTCTTTAAGTGAGAAAAATATGACAAATGGAACGTCTCGAATTAATACAAAATTACAGTTACACAATCGACAAAGCAATTCTTTGTTTTACATATTCTGATATCATAATGACAGTTTCTTACTATACTGTCCGTATATGAAAGAGCTGATTTCATAATTTTCGTTTTCTTTTTCTACAGAACCTTAATTTATTCTCAGTTGAACAAACCTCACATCTGTCGACGAATAGAGTCCAAACTCGCAAATGGAACGTACATCTCACTAAGAAACTGCGAATTATCAGATACTTAAGGCAAATCAAACAGTTATTTTTGCACTGAATATAAACAAAACAAACAAATAACATTTAAACAATTACATTAAATTGAATAAAATAAATTTTATCGCGATTTGTTCATTGTGTTAATTTTGTTCAATATGCGTCTCCGCCTATGCCATCGCGTTAATTATCTTCAAGCTAAAATCATTTTTTATTGTATACAAGAACTAAGAAAGCGGTCTGATCTATTTTTTTTTTTTTTTTAAATAAATGTAAACTTCTACTTTGAAAATTTTAAATATGTAATCAGCAAATTTAAATGAAGAAAGGAAACTGCTTTTCGAACCGTGCTCTTTAATGAGATATTGCATGATCGAAATTGCCCCACAAGTCACAACGGCCACAACAAATTTTGTACATACAAGCTGTTAGCTGAAGCTGATAAAACATGAAAAGAAATTGACAGCTTCGGTCTTCAAAGCAAGTATTTCTTTTCGAAAAGACCTATGGTTAAAAAATATTAAATGTCATTTATCTGAGACATTTCTTATCTGTGTTGGGAACAAATCTCCAATTTAATTACATTAAATTAATTCATTTACAATATGTCTTTTTATGAGCTTTTAGATGGAGGACCATGTCACAGCGAGAAAACTGCTCGTTATACTTTTTCTTAAAGCAGTCATATGTGTGTATACTGTATACTATGGGTATATATGCGCTTGCGCTCTGCGTTTACATATACACACAGAGTCGTTTACGTGGTTTACATGGAAACCTTACAAAAACAAAAACGCATGTGTTTAAGTATCTTTTTTTTCTATTATAATACAATGCCTCAACTTTTATTATTTTACTTACATATAAGTACAAAAAAATGCTCAATTTTATTTTATTATTTGGACATACCAAATTAATATGACAACTTATTGTTTTTAATCACTTATAACTACTTTGTGAATAACGTTACATGAAATTTATGTTCGAATGAAATGTAGAGAAGATTCTAAACTTTATTTTCACCGAATATATTAAATATATATGAACAACGTAAATCAAAGAAAAACGTGATAAATATTAAGTAACATAAAACTGAAAATCAATTTTTCCTGATATCTCCCTAAGTACTAAAAATATCAAATTATAATGTTCTACAAATTTGTAGATTTTACTCAAATAAACATTTTCCCCAAACATTATTATATCAGAAAATTAATAGACATTTATTTATTAAGGAGAAATGATCATTTTTAATTAATACCACAATTATCTTTCTCATGTCTCAGTTTATGTAATTTTTTTCATTTACCTTTAAAAATGTAGTACCATTTTATGGTACATTATAAAATATTGCAAAAAGCTGATAATTTTTTGTATTGTTATTTATTATTAATATATACATATATTAAAAATACTTAAAACCTATGAATACATTTTTTAAAACTTCATAAAAAAAAATGAAAATACTTAGAATTATCATTTTTCTTGCTCTGTGCATGTTTCTCTAGTACATATAATACGATGCATATAGTGCATATAATAAAATTATTCTTTGTGAATAAAATAAAAATTGTAGTTTTTTTTACAATTTTTTTTTTCTTAAAAATTAAATATATTTTTAACATCATTATAGTATACATATATTTTGTACAATAAAACAAATTTTTTGTATTTTGTATAGTTTGTGATTGAATTTCTTTTGTTTGAGGATTGTAGGAATTGTATGCCCATGTTTTTCTAATCTAATAATGTTTTTTGTTTTGAATATTAGAATTTTATTGTGCTATTTGCTAGACTAGAAGACTAAACTAGAAGAAATTGTTAGACAAAATTTGAAGTCAGCGTTTGATATTGGTTTAAATGTAAGAGCAATTATTTGTGACCAAGGCTCCAATAATAGATGTTGTTTCAAACTACTAAATATTACTCGAGAAAAACCCTTTTTTATTTTCAAGCAAAAAAAGATTTTTGGCATATATGATGTTCCACATCTAATTAAATCCATTAGGAATATACTTCAGAAGTCCAACATAAAGACAATAATTGGGATTGTAAGCTGGAAAGTGATTGAAAAAATTTATGAATTGGATTCTACGAAAACAAAAAAAATTTGTCCAAAACTAACGAAGCTACACATTTATCCTGGAAAATTCAACAAAATGCGGGTAAAACTTGCAACTCAAGTTTTTAGTAGAAGTACAGCAGCTGCAATTAGAACTTGTGTGAGGTTGAATAAACTTCCTCCAGATTTATTAGAAAAAGCAGAAGCTACTGAACAATTTGTAGAAAACATGGACAAAATTTTCGATTGTTTGAACAGCAGACATTTGAATGACAAAAATTGGTTTAGAGCTCCATTAAAAAAAGAAAACGAGGTGAGAAAATTTCTTTCAACTATTTTACATTATTTGAAAAATCCCAAATTAGTATCAAAAACAACTGTGTACTGCATTAATGGATTGATGCTCTCAATTGAAGCTATATTATTACTTTCTGAAGAGTTATTCAAAAGTGATGTAAAATTGACATATTTGTTAACTTCTAGACTAAATCAGGATCCAATCGAAAACTTATTTGCGCAAATCAGATCAAAAGGAGGAAATATTAAAAATCCATCTGTATATGAATTTCGTCATCTCATCGCGAAAATAATTACTGCCTCTAGTAAAAAAAATTGTGAAGACGATGAAGATGAGCTTCTTGATTGGTCTGAATCTGAAAATGAGATTAAAACAAACACTGAACAAAGTATTGAAGATGAGAAAAACGTTTCTGAGTACGATAAAAATGTTTTGGAAATTTTGTATGAAATTGAGAAAACTATAGACCCAAACATGACATACCAGCTGAATCCTTCCTCAGAGTTGTTAATAGAAACAAACGCGAGACGGTATTTTGTTGGTTATGTTATTTTGAATACATTACTTAAAAAAATCAATTGCACTGAATGCAAAAATATTATGATAAAAGAAGAGGAAAAGGTGTCCTTACAGAGTGAATGTCTTATACTGGAAAAAGACTATTCAACTTATAACTCGAACGAGAACATGTATTTACAATCCCCGACGAACGACTTTTTTATGATTTGTGAATTACATATTCAAATATATAAAAAAATATTTAAGGATAATTTGGCTATACCAAACATAAGAAAAACTATTTCTGATGTTTGTATATCTAAAACAAAAGAAGTGTTTCCTGATTGGTTCAATGAAAATAGCCCTTGCTATGAACATCGCAAGCAAAATCTAAATTTTATGTTGTTAGTACTTTTAAGGAAAAATTGCTTGTGGAAAACAAAAGAAATTCAATCACAAACTATACAAAATACAAAAAATGGAAAATTACAAATTCTGATGCAATAATAAGTTTATAAAAAAACATCAACATAAAAAGAAATTCGCATTTTGACAATTTTTGCTGATAAGAAAAAATTTGTTTTATTGTACAAAATATATGTATACTATAATGATGTTAAAAATATATTTAATTTTTAAGAAAAAAAAAAATTGTAAAAAAAACTACAATTTTTATTTTATTCACAAAGAATAATTTTATTATATGCACTATATGCATCGTATTATATGTACTAGAGAAACATGCACAGAGCAAGAAAAATGATAATTCTAAGTATTTTCATTTTTTTTTATGAAGTTTTAAAAAATGTATTCATAGGTTTTAAGTATTTTTAATATATGTATATATTAATAATAAATAACAATACAAAAAATTATCAGCTTTTTGCAATATTTTATAATGTACCATAAAATGGTACTACATTTTTAAAGGTAAATGTAAAAAATTACATAAACTGAGACATGAGAAAGATAATTGTGGTATTAATTAAAAATGATCATTTCTCCTTAATAAATAAATGTCTATTAATTTTCTGATATAATAATGTTTGGGGAAAATGTTTATTTGAGTAAAATCTACAAATTTGTAGAACATTATAATTTGATATTTTTAGTACTTAGGGAGATATCAGGAAAAATTGATTTTCAGTTTTATGTTACTTAATATTTATCACGTTTTTCTTTGATTTACGTTGTTTATATATATTTAATATATTCGGTGAAAATAAAGTTTAGAATCTTCTCTACATTTCATTCGAACATAAATTTCATGTAACTTTATTCACAAAGTAGTTATAAGTGATTAAAAACAATAAGTTGTCATATTAATTTGGTATGTCCAAATAATAAAATAAAATTGAGCATTTTTTTGTACTTATATGTAAGTAAAATAATAAAAGTTGAGGCATTGTATTATAATAGAAAAAAAAGATACTTAAACACATGCGTTTTTGTTTTTGTAAGGTTTCCATGTAAACCACGTAAACGACTCTGTGTGTATATGTAAACGCAGAGCGCAAGCGCATATATACCCGTAGTATACAGTATACACACATATGACTGCTTTAAGAAAAAGTATAACGAGCAGTTTTCTCGCTGTGACATGGTCCTCCATCTAAAAGCTTTATTTTGTACTTGTTGTATTGTTGGTATATCTTAAAGTTTTTTTACTATCTTTGCCTATGGTTAAAAAATATTAAATGTCATTTATCTGAGACATTTCTTATCTGTGTTGGGAACAAATCTCCAATTTAATTACATTAAATTAATTCATTTACAATATGTCTTTTCGGTTTTCTGGGCTATTTCTAACATTTGTAAGCTTCAAGGTATATCTATAGTTAAAGTATTCATGTGTTAAAGGTGGTTGGTTAACAACATTTCCAATAATAGAATTTAATTTTTATAATTTGAATAAAACGTTCATCAGTTCAAGCTTCCAGTTCCAAGAAGGGCAAGATAACCTCTCCCGTCCACAAATCTCTAGTTGAGGTCTCTCACTATCCCCAAATTCAAATAGTATAAAAAATGTTCACAAAACCGTTTAAAATAAAAAGTAATGTACAACTTCGTGGTTCGGACTTAAAGAAATTTCGTTTAAGGGTTGAAGGAAATTTTCCAAATGCTGGTGAATCAAGTTTGAATAATCTCTTTCCACCAAAATCAACATTAAGTCAAATAAAAATTACATGTTTAAATTCAACGTACACTGTGTATGCAGTAGCAAAACGTCCTTTATTTTTTGAAGATGAAATTGACTTATTAATTCCAACAGTTTATGCCTCGTGGAATGTTCCAGACATGTTGCCTTACTTTACTACTTACCCATCTGTTCTTCCAAAGTTAGCAAACGGAGCTGATTTGATGTTACCTGGTAAGTTAATTAATTACGAAATATGTACAGAACAAAGTGGAAAATTTACCTGGTGTCTTTTCTTCTTGTTGAATCTTTTTAAATACTAAGACTTTTTTTTCAATTCACAGGAGTAATACGTAAAGGTATTGGAATGAATGCCTATGGTAGATATAAGAAAGATCAACTTGTAGCAGTCAATTTGGATTCAAACAAATCAGCCGTTGGCGTTGGTCGATTAGCAAGATCTAGTGATGATTTGTACATGTCTGGTGGGTATGGTATTTGTGTAAAGATGCTTCATGTTTTTGGTGATAAGTTGTGGAGTATCGAGCCATCAGTAATAGTTCAAATACCAAATAATAAGCCTGTAATAATTAAACCGAGCGATGAAGACTTTCCTGAACTTACCAGTACAAACAATCAATCTGAAGCAAAACAACACTATATGCAACAGAATATAAGAGAAACAGTTGAAAACAAAAGTTTTACAACTACTTCAGATTCTTTAGAAATTGACTCAGACAATACTTTTCCACAAAATGTGAATGAAAATTTCAAAAATCAGTTGGTAATCAATAATAATTGCGACGAGAATACCATTTCAGAATCAAATATGAATACAGTTCTTATGAATGCCTTTTTAAAGGTGTTGAAGTTAGATGGTAGAAGTTTGTCATTACCATTACTTACCAGTAAATTTTATCGATTACATATAGTACCAGCAGCGTCGAAAAAAGTGGATTTAAAACAAACAACTTATAAAAAACTCTCAAAGTTTTTAAGTGAAATGTCAAAACAAGGTTTAATTTCCATCATTGAGGAAACAAAAGGCATTGAGAAAATAACTTCAATTAATTTTAATCATCCAGATATTATAAATTTTACACCTGTTCTTTCTACATCTACAGAAAATGATATTAAAAGAAATAACCTGTTTCATACCCAAATGACTGAGTTATACTTAATAACAGACGCTACTTTACTACTGTTTAGAGATATGAATTATGTAAAAGGAGATGGTGTTCAAGAAAATCAAGTAAAAAAATGTATAGAAGAATATATTAGAAGAAATAAATTAAAAACGGGGGAAAACTCGAAAATTATAAATTTGGATAAAACTTTAATGGCTATATCTGAAATGAATGAATGTACTATAGATCATATATATCATGCTGTTTTAAATAAAATGGATTTTATATTTAAAATGTCTAGTGAGAATTCACATTCTGATAGAGTAACTATTTCTGGAACGCGATATGTTTCTGGTACCAATAAACCACCCATACAAATGCAAATAGCAACACGTTCTGGTAATAAGAAAGTTACGATTGTGAGTAATTTAGAATCTTATGGGATTATAATACCAGAATTTGCAAATAAATGTAATATTGGTGCAGCAGCAAGCACATCAATGATAAAATCAGCTAATTACAAATCCGAGGTAATCAAGTGCGGTTTGTCTATAATTTATTAACAGAGACGTATAAAATTCCACCAAGGCAAATACATGGATTAGAATTAGCAAAAAAAGAAAAAAAGAAAAAGAAGTAAATATTGGTAGCTATTCTGTGTGTATTCAGCAGTTTCTGCTAATTTGACATTCTGCTAACATTCATACAAAATTTTGACAGCTCTTAAAAAAATCTGCTAACACAAAAATTGGTATTCTGCTTCAAAAAATTAACAGAAAAACCTGCTAACTTTTCTGCTAACTAGCAGGTGCTATTTTCGAGTTCGTTATCGTTTAAGTTTTCTGCTAACTTCTGTCATTTTTAAGTTTTGGTACATTAATATCACAATTTAATAAAATGGATGATTTTTATAACATAATTACCAAATATACAAATAAAATGTAATAAATATGAAATAATTACCTTCATTTTCATTTACAAATTTATTCAATTACAAAATGTAAACAACAGATAGTGTATAAACGTTGGTGGTTATAAAAACTTCTGTACACATGTTTATTCACATATTTTTACAACGGTTTATATTACATCTGACGTTGACTCGACCAATTGTAACTATAGTGTGAGTGTATTATTCTTTTGGTCAAATTATTTTAGATGATTCTTACTATACCGAGCTGGGAAAAATTATTCCAATATTTTTAAAACGAGCACAAAAAAACTGGTTTAACGACCTAGTGTAGAAAGGCAAAAAATTTCTTTCAAGTGACATTTGTCAGCAGATTTCGAATTTCTGTTGACAGCTTCATAAAGATTTCGAAAAATATTTGTGACCAGAATACGAATTTTAAAGAATCTGCTACCATCTCATTCTGATTCTGCTAACTTTCTTAGCAGAAAAATGTGCTAACTAAAGAATGTGTACAGAATAGCTCTGATTATACACTATAAAAAAGTATTGGCACCTCAAGCTTTTTAAATAAATAAACTTGATTTTAAAGAGTAATATAAAAGATATCAAACTGAAGACTCATGATATGTAATACTCTCTTTATTACCTTTAATTTGATATACATTATTATAGAAAATAATAATCACAACAACAAAAATAATAATTGTATTCAAATAACTAATAAAATGCTTTGGCAAAATATGTTTTAGTAGTTATGTTTCAAGATATTTTTAAACCCTGGAAATTTATTTTAAAGAAAAAGGAGCGGATAGTAAATTGATTCATAAAATAATATTTTCCAATTTAGATTGCTTTTACTTTAGGATTAAATATAATGGCGATAACTTGTGACCAAAGCGTACACAATCAAAAATTCTATAAAGAAATTGGTATTAAAGCTGCGAATCCATTTTTTTTCAGATAGTATAGAGGTCACAATATAGGCGCTGCTTTTGACATTTGTCATCTTTTATGACTTTTGTGTAAATGAAAATAATAATGAAAATATTTCAATAAATAATGAAGTAGGACGGTCAGTTAATAAAAGTGTTGTCAGTTGATCTGTTATAGAGGACTTGTATGAAATGGAGACATTTTCTGTAACGAAAGCTTGTCCAAAACTAACTGAAAAACATATTATGCCCAATTTTATGGAAAAAATGTCCATTAAATTAGCTACTCAGGTTTTAAGTCGGAGTGTAGCTATCGGTTTACAAAATTATGTTCAACTAGGTAAATTTTTGGAAGATAAAAAACAAATAGCTTTGGACACAACAGAATTTATTTTAAAAATGAACACATTATTTGATACCTTAAATAGTAGAAAACTTTATTCGCATAACATTACGAATTCTGTTCTGTAATTTAGTAATCCTCCGCGTTTTTAAAGAAAATTGAAGTACCGGGTAATATTTAGTGGTTTTTGGGTTTAGAGCAGACAATTAACCTAATTTTAGTTTTACTCGACGACTGTTTATCTAATTTTAATGCAAAATTCCTTTTAACTTCTCGTTTTAATTAAGACATAATTGAGAATTTATTTGCCCAAGTTCGCTCACTAGGAGGATGTAATACTATACATCACCCTCAGTTTACGAATTTAATTTTATTATCGCGAAAATTATGTCTATGAGAATGATTTACACATGTAAAAATTCAAATTGTAAGTCGTCATCAATGAACTCTTCAGAAGATCAGAATATTTCTCCAGAGCATTCAAAAAGTCTATTTGATTCGGGTAATGAAGAAATTTCTGAATCTTGTGCAGAGAATAACACAGAGAATAATGAAATTTCTGAATTATCTCTAGATATCACATCTAGAAGATATTTTGCGGGTTTTGTTTTATCAAAAAAGTTTTTGTTACTGAGCCTCATAGAATAAATCTTAAAAAATTTATTGTGAGTGCTTGAAAGCATCAAAACGAAAAAATTCACATTTTCTACTAGTTTGTAAAAATTTACTTGAGAAAGCTCAAAAATTCACTTGAGAAAGCTCTATTCTGAAGCTATATTCTATATGAAAAACATATTTTAATGATGAAATAAGTAAATATACATATAACGATGGCAATGATATCATTATATTTGTAAATTGCTGTATGAAGCAATATGGTTATTTTGTGTACTTATATATAATCTATCTGCCTGTACATATTAGGTGGTTAAACCGGTTATTTTGCGCTGAGAGTAACAATAATGGTATAAGTTTTTTCAACTTAGTATAATAAAAAATCATCTAAATAATTTTAGCTTCACAGGTGTAATATACTCACATTTTCATTGTAAAAGTGTAAAGTACATTGAGCAGTTGTAAAAATAGGGTTTAAAGCCGGTTTGAGTCTGTTGTTATATAGTAACTACTCAATGTGTTCATGCCCTATAATGCTTAGAACTGGAATAAATGATTTAAGTTTTTTCTTTAGTTCTGTGCCATTTTTTATAGCTGAAATTTAATGATATTGTTTTAAAATTTTTGTTGTGAAGAGCTCTAGTTCAGCATCCTGTTAAAGAGGTCTCTCTAAAATTAACTTTTACGCTTTTCTTGTATTTTTTGTTTGTTTTCAAGATAAATTTCGAAGAAAGAAATATAAAAACATTTTAATTAATTGAGAATTTTTCACTTTTATGAAAATTTACTTAAAAATAATATTTTCAAATTTATAATACCTATGTATATAATAGGCATTTTGAATAATTTTTTTATCATATTTATTTAAAAACTGAATATAATTACATATGTATATTTATATGTACATAAGTTCAAATAATTGCAATTATACATTAAAAATCTTCAAAAGGGGAAAAAAAATATTTTAATACCTTTTGTGTATATGCATGATTAGAAATAAACAAAATGTAAAATCTGTAATGTAAAATCTGTAATGTAAAAGCTTCAGAACATAATGCAGAACAAAGAAAAAAGAACAAAATTTAAGTTATAGAACAACAAATCAACGATTGATAGCTTTTTATTTTTCATAAAAAATAAAAATATGATACCTCCTTCTCTGCCCTCACAGGGTCTATGTCAATTTTGTTTCATTTTGTTTTTTGCATCTTTATATTATTTGAGAAAGTGGTTCTACTGCAATTTTATGAAATTTACTGCAATTTTGATGCAGTAGAGTGACAGTATGATTATCATATTTCGATCGATCATGTACAAATCATCAGACATCAATAGATCTTGCTAATCGACCAACGCCAACAGCTGTTTTGTTTGAATCCAAATTGACTGTTACAAGTTGATCTTTCTTATATCTACCATAGGCATTCATTCCACTACCTTTACGTATTACTCCTGTGATCTGAAAAAAAAGTCTTAGTATTTAAAAAGATTCAACAAGAAGAAAAGACACCAGGTAAATTTTCCACTTTGTTCTGTACATATTTCGTAATTAATTAACTTACCAGGTAACATCAAATCAGCTCCGTTTGCTAACTTTGGAAGAACAGATGTGTAGTAGTAAAGTGAGGCAACATGTCTGGAACATTCCACAATCTGTTGGAATTAATAAGTCAATTTCATCTTCAAAAAATAAAGGACGTTTTGCTACTGCATACACAGTGTACGTTGAATTTAAACATGTAATTTTTATTTGACTTAATGTTGATTTTGGTGGAAAGAGATTATTCAAACTTGATTCACCAGCATTTGGAAAATTTCCTTCAACCCTTAAACGAAATTTTTTTAAGTCCGAACCACGAAGTTGTACATTACTTTTTATTTTAAACGGTTTTGTGAACATTTTTTATACTATTTGAATTTGGGGATAGTGAGAGACCTCAACTAGAGATTTATGGACGCAAAGAGAATTGAAATAATATAGTGTTGCGACAGCTATATTAAATTTTTTTTGATGGGCATATTTTTTTGTACGCCACTGTACAAATTCAGTTGGCTGTACATTAAAAAAATATTTAAATTCAGTTCATAATGGAAAATAAAGTTTGCAATTCATTGGAATTGCATCTTAACATTCCAATAAATGAACTGTAATTCAATATCCGTTGCACACGCGCAATAAAAATGTATAATCCATCTCATTGTTTCACGCGATTTATAGACAAAAATAATAAGAGAATTATTCAACTTAAATTGTTTCTTCTTCTTCTTCATCTAAATTCTCTTATTTTTAATTACCTACTTTTTTTATTAAAATTCAAATTTTTCAAAATTCTTTTATAACTAAAATATATGCAATGGTATTTGCAAGTTGCAAACCACCAGCAATACACACCACATCCATCATTATAGCATCAGCTACTTTATCATTATATTTATCATCATCTTGGTTATCCTACAGAGACGAAAAACAGGACAATATACGCAAAAAATCAAACCTAGTGACTTTGACATTCCAGGTAAAGTCACCGGCCGGGAGAATGTTACGGAAGCTGAACCATAAATAACCTTTTTTCGGAAGTTGATATAAATATTTTACATCAACCTTGAACTTAACAATATTTTCTAAATTCAGCAATATTTTACTGTTCTTTCTTGAATAGTCTTGCATATGCTTATTATACAAATATTACTTGGTCATTTACTTTTAATGTTATATTCTCGCATATGCTTACTCGACAAATATTACTTGGTCATTTACCTTTAATATAATTTATGCTTTATAATAAATAAACTTGCTTAATTTGTAATTTACCTTTAATATAACTAAATTTGCTTAATTTCTAATTTACCTTTAATATTATTTATGTTTATAATAATTGTTACCATATATTTAAATGTGCTTAATTTGTAATTTCCCTTTAAACCAATGTAATTAAATCAATATAAATAAGCGTAAATCGATTGTATCAATCAGTCCCAATAAAGCTTACTAGCATTGAATTATTGGCGCTCTTGTTTTACTAAACATTTTGGTCCTTCGACTATAAAGAAGCAGTCAATTGAGACTACAGTCAAAAAAAAAAAAACAAACTTAATCACTTGAAGAAAAATTATACTTAATTTTTCTAAAAAACATACATAAATTAAGTTTCAAACTTCTGAAACTTTAAAATCAATTACTCTATTGAGTCAAAAACATCAAAAATCATGTCAAGTTTAGACGAATTAGCTGTGAAACAAAAAAAACTTGGAGAAACTATAATCCGATTACAAAAGAGTTTCCAAAAGGAAAGCGAAGAACGCAAGTCTAAAAGCTACGTAGAAAAGAAACTGCAAAAATTAGACGTAGCATGGGAGGAGTTTGAAGAAAATCATGAGGAAATGGAATCAATAAATTCAGAAAAAAGTAGTCCATATTTTACGAAAAACTACTTTGAAAAAATCAACGTCATTAATACAAGTACTAGAACAGAAATTACAGGAAAATTGAACAACATTATTAGTGCAAATATTTCAAAAATATTTGAAACACAAAAGGAAAAAATTATACACTTTTTGCATTTAATTGGAGATGTTGAAAAAAGTGACGAAGATCACCCTGAAGTTTACTACAAACAAAATCTAACAACAATCAAGAAGTATTGGGAAGATATATCAAGTAGCCATGCTACCATAGTTGCTTCTGGTATAAAAATCTCAGATGATATATATAACACACCAACAGCGTATGAAGAATTAAAATACAGGTATAACACCATCGCTATAAGACTCAGTGAATTAATGATAAAAAGTTGTGAAAAGGGTTATGAACAAAATGACATCGATCAAACAGAACAAATTCAACAACAAAAAATAAAACTAAAACCAATTGAAATACCCTCTTTCAATGGCGACTACAAACAATGGCGATCATTTCATGATTTATTTTATGAACTTGTGCATAAAAATACACAAATTGGAAACGCAGTTAAATTGCAGTATCTCAAAACTAATTTAGCAGGAGAGGCAAATCAATTAATTAAACATCTATCCATTACAAGTGAAAACTACATTACGGCATGGCAAATTCTCAAAGATCGGTACGAAAACAAGAGATTACTTTTATCAACTCCATTACAAACAATACTGACACAACCCATACTTTATAATGAAAACGCATACAGCCTAAGAAAACTTCACGACACCACGAAAGAATGTTTACATGCCATTAAAAATTTGGACATCAATATTGAAAATTGGGGTCCTATCATAATACATATAGTATCGCAAAAGCTAGACAAAGAAACTAGAAAATGCTTTAAAGAATCATTAAAAAATCCTAAAGACATTCCAAGTTTAACTGAATTTTTCAATTTTCTAGAAACAAGATTTCATGCATTAGAAGCATCAATCAGTTTCAAGAAACCAGATATCAATAGCACTAAACCAAAAAATACATCAACAAATCAAACATATAAATCATTTCATAACACTGTTGAAACTCTATGTCCAATGTGCAAATCAAAGCATAGAATCTATATGTGTGAAAAATACAAAAATTTAAATCCAGTGCAACGAAAAGAAACTACTCAAAAATTACAATTATGCACAAACTGCCTGGGTGCTGGTCACGTCAAGATAAAATGTCCAAGTACTTCGTCATGCAAATTATGCAAAAAAAGACACCATACATCATTACACATTGAAAACAAAGACAATGCGGCGAAGTTACAAAATATCCAAAATCAAGCCCATCAAAATGCTCAAATAACAACTAAAGAAACACATTTACACAACCACTTTGCAGGAAACAAGGGTCAAGCCTTATTAGCAACAGCAGTGTTCAAAACTTATCACAAAGGGCACGAAATATTGTTAAGAGCCCTACTTGATCAAGGGTCACAGTCATCATTTATAACAGAAGAAGCAGCACAACGTTTGCAATTAACAAAACAAAAAATTAATGCCACAATTTTCGGCTTAGGAAGCAAGCATCCACAAACTGCAAGCTACGCCGCAACATTCACTATCCATCCTAGATATCCATCTCATTTCAAAACATCTGTTACGGCTATAATTTTAAACAAACTCACTCGAAGTTTACCAAATGAAGAACATACACCATTCAATTGGAAGCACTTTGATAACGTAATGTTAGCTGATCCTTTATACTACAAACCAGGTCCTATTGACATCATTCTTGGAGTAGATATATTAAGTGAAATCCTATTAGAAGGCATCATAAAAAATCCAGAAGGAACACTGATGGCACAAAACACTGAATTTGGATGGATTATCTCTGGAAAACTAACCAAAGAAACATACAATACGGGCAATAATATCATAAGTTTAATTTCAGAAGTAAATATCGATGAACAATTAGAAAAATTCTGGGCTATAGAGGAAATGCCAAAAGAACAACACTTGACGCAAGAAGAAGAAGAATGTGAAAAATTTTATAAGGAAACTGTAACAAGAGATGATACAGGAAGATATATAGTCAGATTACCGTTAAATCAAAACAAATTAAAAGAACATCTGTTAGGAGAATCAAGAAATAAAGAACTAGTGAGATTATTATATACAGAACGAAAATTCAAAATAAACAAAGCCTATGAATATGAATACAAAAAATTTATGAGTGAATATAAACAGTTAGGTCATATGACATCAGCACCATCTTTCATGGACTCAAAAAGCTTCACAACTTACTATTTACCTCATCACGCAGTTGTAAAAGAAGAGAGTACGACTACAAAGCTAAGAGTTGTATTTGACGCATCATCAAAAACAACAACAGGAGTTAGCCTCAATGATGTAATGCTAAAAGGACCTAAATTACAAAATGAACTATTTGACATCATATTAAGATGGAGATTTCGTAAAATTGTAATTACTGCAGATATAGAAAAAATGTATCGGCAGATCAAAGTCGCTGATATTGATCAAGACCTACAAAGAGTATTATGGAAGAATCCAAAAACTAAAAACATTGAAGAATACAAGCTCACCACTGTAACATATGGAACAACTGCAGCTCCATACTTAGCAATTCGTACCCTTCATCAACTGGTATATGATGAGCAAACAAATTATCCTATCGGCTCCAAAATAATTTTAGATGATTTTTACGTCGATGAACGGGCACTGAAACAATACAACAAGCGCTCAATATCTATCAACAATTTGCAAGAATTATGCAGAAAGGAGGTTTTAAACTTCGAAAATGGGCAAGCAACTTACCTGAGTTATTACTAAAAATAACAACAGATACTTCTGAAGAAGAGGCGTACCAAATCGAAAAAGGCGAAATAATTAAAACGTTAGGAATCTATTGGCATCCAAAGGACGATGTTTTTAGATTCAAAGTTCATATATCGAATATAGAACACAACACTAAAAGGAACATATTATCAGAAACATCAAGAATTTTTGACCCATTAGGCTGGTTATCTCCTACAACAATTAAAGCCAAAATCATGTTACAAGATTTGTGGATCCAACAAGTTACATGGGATGAAACTTTACCACCATCCTTGTCTTCAAAATGGAAACGTTTTCACAGAGAGCTGGTTGTCCTGGAAAATCTCGAAATACCAAGATGGAACCATTATACATCCAAGGTGAAGAAAATATAACTCCATGGCTTCTGCGACGCATCAGAAAAAGCCTACGCAGCAGTCGTGTATAGCAGAATAGTTGACAACGACAAACCCATCGTCACACTTCTTAGTGCAAAAACAAAAGTTGCCCCAATAAGGAATAAAGTGACGTTGCCCAGACTGGAGTTATGCGGAGCAACTCTGCTTTCGAAACTCTTAAAACAAATCGTACATAAATTATCACTTGCAAATGAAGTTGAGATATATTGTTGGACAGATTCAACTATTGTTCTAGGGTGGTTAAAAGGACATCCATCAACCTGGAAAACGTTCGTGGCAAATCGAATCGCCGAAATTCATCGGAACGTACAAACAAAACACTGGCATCATATATCCTCAGAAAATAATCCAGCTGATTGTGCCTCAAGAGGTATTTATCCATCGGAGTTAATAAATCATAAATTGTGGTGGTCAGGACCATGCTTTCTACACAAACTTCAACTCGAATTACCAGAAAATCAAACTTTTAATGGAGAAAAAACAGACAATCTTCAACAACCTCATGGCAGTTAAAATTCCAGATACAAGTTTCTTTGAACGGTACTCTTCATTTACAACATTAGTTAATGTAGTAGCTTATTGTAAACGATTTATCTCCAACATCAAAACGCCACAAAAACGTACAGGATCACTATCTGTAGAAGAGAGAATAAATGCAAGTCTCACCATGATTAGAGCTGTACAAGAGCAGAATTTCAGCTCTGAAATTTCATGTTTAAAGGGCAGGAAACCTATAAACTCAAAAAGCCAAATTTTATCATTAAATCCATTCATGGATCCTGAGGGAATTTTACGAGTAGGAGGCAGATTACAAAAATCATCATGTCCATATGATCAACAGCATCCCATCATTCTACCACATGACCATCATATCACTACACTGATCATATTGCTGTCTCACAAAACAACTATGCATGGTGGTATTGAATTAACAATGGCACATATAAGACAAAGATATTGGATAGTGAAAGGACGCCAAACTATAAAAAGAATTTTACACGCCTGTGTAACGTGTCGTAGATATCAAAGCAAATGTTCACAACAGCTAATGGGAAATTTACCTTCACCACGTATTAATGCGTCAAGGCCATTTACACACACTGGTGTCGATTATGCTGGCCCAATTGACATAAGAACGACAAAAGGTAGAGGACACAAAAGTTATAAAGGGTACATCTCATTATTCATTTGTCTAACCACAAAGGCCATTCACATAGAAGCAGTAAGTGACTTATCTACACAATCCTTTCTAGCGGCTTTCAAACGATTCGTGAGCAGAAGAGGAAATGTAGCACACATGTATAGTGATAACGGGACACAATTTTCATGTGCAAATAAACTTTTAAAAAATAATTTTCAAATACCATACAAGGAATTAGAGAAAAAAGCAGCAGTAATTCTAGCTCAAGAAGAAGTCGAATGGCATTTTATTCCCCCATCTTCACCACATTTCGGCGGTTTATGGGAGGCAGGGATAAAATCGGTAAAATCACATCTAAAAAAAGTCATAGGAAACGCCACCCTAACATTTGAAGAACTTTACACGACACTTACACAAATCGAAGCCTGTCTCAATTCAAGACCATTATGTCCTTTGTCCAGCGATCCTGAAGATTTAACAGCATTAACTCCAGCTCATTTTCTCATTGGCACGTCTTTATTAGCACCACCAGAACGAGATGTATATGAAGAAAATATCAATCTATTAAACCGATGGCAATATGTCGAAAGGTTGCATCAACATTTCTGGAAACTGTGGTCACAAGAATATCTTTCACGGCTCCAACAACGTCCTAAATGGACCAAGCAGCAGCCAAACTTTCACAAGGAGATTTAGTTCTAATTAAAGATGATCATTTACCCACATCCAAATGGGCGCTAGCAAGAGTTACAGAAACACATCCAGGATCAGATGGCAATGTTCGGGTTGTTACTGTTAAAACGGAGAAAGGTTTATTCAAAAGACCTATAGTCAAATTATGTGTTCTACCTGTAACAGAACAATTGAAGGAAAACGACAGTCCAAGTAGCACCGAAGATGCCGATAAGCCCTCTGAGAAGGAACAACCAATTCAAGCTAACTATGTCAACACAGAAATACACTGTGTAAGAAAAGATGACCAACAAAAAATTATGGAAACCAATCAAGTTGTGAAAAAAGCACCTAAACGACAGCATACAGAAACCTCTACAATTCGTAAGAAGACCAGAATTGCACCAATAAATGCAGCGTGGCTGGACACCATACATACTATTCCACCATGCTCCTCATTACAAAAACGGTTAAACCGCGAAAAATCACCTACTTCAAGCAACGAAAAAACCTCATCATCTAACTACAACCCTGCTCTAGCTCTGTTTATTATATTACTATTTCTACCGTTAATCGCTGCTCAAAATATTAGTGAAGCTGTTACAATAACTGCTTTTGAAACCAGACCAGGAATATACTTTAAAAAATTTGGACATGTTAATATCATAACAAATGAATGGCACTTACTAATTTATTACAATTTAACAAATTATTGGGGAGAAATGAGATCTTTAGAACAACAGGTAGCCGAAATAAAACGGTTGTGTAATAATCCGAAAAGTTTTATTGAAAAGGATACTTGTGAACCAATAGTACAACAGCTAAACTATCTTCTTGTCAAAATACAACATAAAAATTCATTGATTTACCAGCATAATGATCAAGTCAGGACTAAACGATCACCATTAAATATCGTCGGAACAGTTGCAAACAAACTGTTTGGCATCCTAGATCAAGAATTTGCAGAACATTATGAAGAACAAATTAAATGTCTCAACGATAACGAAAATCATCTCCTTAACTTGATCAAAAATCAAACTTCAATAGCAGAATCTACAAAAAATATAATAAAGAAAAGTCAACATGAAATACATAATCAATTCAACGATTTTGAAAATCACATAAGAATTCTTACCTCAAAAGTCAACCATATGCAGTTTCTTGACACGGCAGGAACAACATTTAATTTGATGGTACAGCATCTAACGTTAAGTCTAATTAACTTTCTGGATACGCAAGGCACAATTCTACAAGTATTTTTTGATGCTCAACATGGAAGAATGAATCCACATCTTTTAACACCACAACAAATTGAAACACAAAAGCACATCCTTCAAGATAATCTTCCTGCACATTTACGTATTCCTGGAGAACATGGCACATTTTTGCTAACCTACATATTAATGACAGCACAAGGTCGAATCACAAACAATTCAATTATCATTAGTGCAAAATTACCTCTTCTAAATAATGAAGATTTTCAACTGTTCAATTTAATCTCAGTACCAACACCGCACAACAACACTTTTCTATATATACAAACTCGTACGAAATATTTATCCATCAATGTTCACCGTGGTAGGTATTACCCTATGGACGAAGTAGAACTAAATCAATGTCAAGTAACTCAAAATTCATACTATTTGTGTCGACAACAACATCCTATATACAATAGACAATCAACTGTAAGCAGATGTGAGCTAGACTTGCTAAATCATCAAAAAACATTATTACCGTTCTGTACTATCAAAGCATTTCCTCCTACACAATTCTGGGCTCAACTACACACACCCAATAGCTGGATATTTGTTCTAAATGAAGAACATACAGTCGACATAGTATGCGGCAGAGAAGTAATTTCAAAGAAGCTAAAAGGCGATGGAATATTATCCATTACAGCTAATTGCATCATAAAAGAGCCAACAATGACTATTCAGTCCCATAACCTCTTTTCAAATGTTATCTCCGCAGCCTTCGTACCAACAACAAATATTTCTGAACAATTTCATGTAATGCTAACGTCTCACAACTCTAGTATAAAAACGCCTAAGTTAATTTTGGACGACAATACAGAATTCGAGGACATAGAAAAAGCATTAACTGAGTTAAAAGCTCAACAAAAGTTGCAAACCACCAGCAATACACACCACATCCATCATTATAGCATCAGCTACTTTATCATTATATTTATCATCATCTTGGTTATCCTACAGAGACGAAAAACAGGACAATATACGCAAAAAATCAAACCTAGTGACTTTGACATTCCAGGTAAAGTCACCGGCGGGGAGAATGTTACGGAAGCTGAACCATAAATAACCTTTTTTCGGAAGTTGATATAAATATTTTACATCAACCTTGAACTTAACAATATTTTCTAAATTCAGCAATATTTTACTGTTCTTTCTTGAATAGTCTTGCATATGCTTATTATACAAATATTACTTGGTCATTTACTTTTAATGTTATATTCTCGCATATGCTTACTCGACAAATATTACTTGGTCATTTACCTTTAATATAATTTATGCTTTATAATAAATAAACTTGCTTAATTTGTAATTTACCTTTAATATAACTAAATTTGCTTAATTTCTAATTTACCTTTAATATTATTTATGTTTATAATAATTGTTACCATATATTTAAATGTGCTTAATTTGTAATTTCCCTTTAAACCAATGTAATTAAATCAATATAAATAAGCGTAAATCGATTGTATCAATCAGTCCCAATAAAGCTTACTAGCATTGAATTATTGGCGCTCTTGTTTTACTAAACAAAGACTATAGTAATTATAAATTTTCACTTGTCTTAATAATTTTTTTTTGTGTTCGAAAAAGAAAAAAAAACCAATGTAGTGAAATAATTGAAACTGGAAATAGATAAAAAAATAATGATTCTGTAAAGTAAAAAAAAAAAAAAAGAAGAAAAAAATATTAATTTAAATTAGTATCTGAGAAAAAAAAATAAGAAAAAGAAAACTACATTAATTTTAATGATATTTGTGGAAAAAAAAAAAAGAAAAAAAAAGGAAACAGAGTACAGATGGCAGTGTTAACGACACCTACCTGGAGCCCCGAATCCCGAACCGGTACCGCCTCGAGGGAATAATCACCCATCACCAGCGGACTGACCCTACCTTGGATTAAAATAAGATAAGTGGAACAAATTCTTGTTGACAATTAGATAAAAAAAAAAAAGAAAAAAAAAATAATTCTAATCAAGAAGAATAAATTTAAAAATAAAATGTGAATTTTTATTTTCCTTTAATTTATATTATGAAAAATTTAGAAAAAAGAAAAAAAAAAAAAAAAGAATTAAAAATAAAACCAATAAATACACATTCACTTTTTATTTTTATATTTTTTACTATTATTTTATTTACCAATTATAGTTATTATTATTATTACAATTCAAATTTAATTATACTTAGAAATTGTAATTAGAATATAAAATGAAAATAACAATTTTATGGTTTAATTAGGATTTATTGATCAGTTTCTAATTTTTTTTGTTCTTTAAAATGGGATTTTCTTGAAAATTAAATAAAAATAAAGTGAAAAATATAAAATTTATTATTATTATAGAGAATGTATTTAAAAGAAAAAAAGTTAAAAAAAAAGAAAAAAAAAATAAATATAACAGCTACAATTTATTAGAAATATGTATTTGTTTATTATTATTATTATTGTAATAATTGATTAATTATTATTATTATACAACAAAACAAACAAAACTTGGCCATGTTGAATTTTATCACAAGTTTTTTTTTTCTTATATTTTTTCTTTTACTTCTACAAAAGAAAATTAAAGCAAACTATTTTATTAAAAAAAAAAAAAAAAATTAAACAAACAAAATAAGAAAAGGAAATAAAAAAATAAATAAAGTAAAATTAACATAATAATAAAATTATGAGACTTTGAATTAATGGTCGTGAGAGAACCCTAAGGGCAGTGAAGGAGTTGGTAAGGGTCCGTGAGGGGATGCCTCCGGTGCGCAGAGGTCAGAGGGATGTCCTGTACTTCCCTGTTCTTTTCTTTTCTTTTGGTTGACATCTTTTGCTTGATATTCTAATTTCCGAACTTCAGTCTCATTATAATTTGAAACTACCGGTCTACGATTATGTTACAGGTATGAAAGCTACCTCGATCGGATGAGCCCAAGAACCACACCCGGGCAGAAGCAGCCGGAACCCCTTGGTAGACCGAAAATGACTCATCTGGAGGTCTTGAGCTTTGACAATCAATTTTAATTTTTTCATATCGTAACAATAGAGATGCAAAAAACAAAATTGACACAGACCCTGTGAGGGCAGAGAAGGAGGTATCATATTTTTCTTTTTTATGAAAAATAAAAAGCTTTCAATCGTTGATTTTTTGTTCTATAACTTAAATTTTGTTTTAAATTATAGTATATGTTCTGAAGCTTGAATGCACACATGCAAGCGAAAACAGGTTTTACATTGTGTTTATTTCTAATCATGCACATAACAAAAAGTATTAGAATATTTCTTTCTTCCCTTTTGAAGATTTTAAAAGTATAATTGCATTAACCCTGAAATACTAAGGTGAAATTTTGTAGCAATTTTACCAATGTGGGGTGTACACACACTCAAGGTAGAATTTGAATTTTCTTCCTTACCTTATTTTAACATTTTCAAATTTTTTTTATATCACAGTAGAAGCACATGAATCAAACTAAATTTACGAACGAAATGATCGCAGCTATTATTTACGTAACGATCAGGATAAACAGTTTTTTTTGCTGGGATGTACGTACACCCCACGTTAATAACTCAGGGTTAATTTGACCTATATATATATATATATATGTAATTATATTTAGTTTTTGAATAAATATGATAAAAAGTTATTCAAGATACCTATTATATAGGTATTATAAATTTGAAAATTTTATTCTTGTCCTAAGGTTAAATTATCAAATTTTACAGGCCTACGTAAAATATTAGAATTAAATTCATTAATAATTTCATAAAATTTAATATCTATGTAAATGGACAACATGAATTAATACTGTTGAAAACAAAGATTTGTAGAGGTAGGTCAGGGTCCTAAAAAGCAAACAAAAATAAATAATGCTTAAAAAAAAAACATAAAGCAAAGAAAAACTCAAGTCAAAAAAAAAACACCGAAAACAACAAATACCATAAAATTTCAGTTGTAACAAAATGACACATAAAACTAAAGAAAAAAACAACTAAAATCATTTTTTCCAGTTCTAAGCATTATAAGTATAAGTACACAACATACATACATACATATATCCATATTGATTCATACAGAAATTTACAAATACAATCGTATTATTGCCATCGTTATATATTCACTTGTTTCATCATCAACATATGTTTTTCATATCCCAATTCATTCTATTGAATTCGAAAGAGCTTCAGAATAGAGCTTTCTCGTGTGTTTTTGAGCTTTCTCAGATAAATTTTTATAAACAAGTAAAAATGTGAATTTTTCCGTTAAGTAATTAATACTTTTTGAGTACAAGCATTGACAATTATTATACACAGATGAATCATACATAAGAAAAAGCTGGAACACAAAAACAAATAATGCTTTATACTCTCGCACCCATTTTAAAGGCAGTTACATATTTACTTTTCTTATACACAAACTCACCACTAAATTTGAATTTGAAACAAATTGTAACGATCTATTTTCTGGTGAGGTTTTATTCTGTGTGGTTAATTATTCAAATTTCTAGTTTTACCGTTTTACCATTCAATATGAGTAAACGAAATAGCGAATGTGTTTGTGTACATTCATTTCATACATGGTCTTTTACATATTATATGAATGACTATTGACTGTTCACTAGGTGGTTAAACCGATTTTTTTTTGTGCTGGTTGTTACAATATTGGTATAATTTTTTTCCAACTCGGTATAATAAGAATTATCTAAAATAATTTTAGCTTCAGAGTTGTAACATACTCACAATCTTGTTATAATTGGTCTTACCACCTTCATATGTAATTTGAACAGTTGTAAAAACAGGTTGGTATACCGGTTTATGGAAGTTGTTATAACCACCTACTGTGTTTACAGTACCTATATAATTTTTTTTTCTTTTGTTGTTTTGCTTTTTAATATTTCATGATCATGTACATATTATGTATGTATGTATGTATGTACATATTTTATAATGTATTATATGTATGTATTTAAGTGCAGAAAATAAATGAAAGAATACCTATTTTGTTATTTTTTCATTGAAAATTTATTGATACAAACTTTTTTGGAGTGTCTTGAAAATCAGGTCCTAGTAAAAAGAAATTCACGACTAGACTTCTTTCAGAGAAAAAAAAAAAAATTCGTACGACAGGTTAAAATCTAGGATTTTAAAAATTCTCATTTTTTGTTATGTTTTCCTTTCTTTCTCTTTTTTTTCTTCGGAAATAATATCTTTAGTTCTCCAAACACAAAATTTTTTAATTAAAATTAAAATAAAACAGTCCAAAATTTTGATGTGGTGTTCATAACAAGGATTTTCACTAGAAAATCATTTAAAATTGAAAAACTGTTGTTCTGTTTCTGATATGCATGAATCCACTATTTCCTTTTTTAAACATTTTATTTCTGGAGTTGAATTAATAACTGCTTTGAATTTTTTAGATGAACTTTACAAATTTCCTAAAACAAATCGGATGGTGCAGTCAGTTTTTCAAAGTCGGAATCATTACGATAATTTCTAAAATAAATAAGTGCTTCAGTATTGCAAGTGAACGCATTCACCAGCTTTACGAATCACTTCACTACAGGTACTACAGTTTAATATTTTCAAATTTTTAAATGCTACGAAGCCAGCGTAATATCTCAATGATGTATTTTGACAAGATACATCCCCAACATTATCATTTATGCAGTAAATAATTTTTTCCATATCATGTATATCTGAAATTTTCTCACTTTCTTGTTCATTATTTTTTGGTTCCTCATTTTCCAAATTTATATTTTCTTCCACTTGAAGATATTCGGAGTCATAAGAAAGAAAATTGTCAGTATCTCAGTTCTCACATAATTTTGGATAAAATTCGACTGAAATTCATTACAGAAGGGTTTGTGTTATAGCCTGCACTACTTCTTATGATAGAAAATAGATTTTCCAGAGGATCTTGCTGAAACTTTCTAGTGAGGAGGTATGTTTTATCTGGGTATTTAGTAAACAAATAATTTGAAACATGAAGAATTCCTGAAATAGTTTGTTATAATCTTTTCAAACAGTGAACTTTAGATATGCCAATAAAATGCATTTTGTTTACATATTCCACCATGTCTTTGAGGTATGCTTCTACTTTGCCATTTCTAATCAACCCAGATTTATAAACATTAGAATTGAATTGCTGATTGCTATTCAAACCATCAAAAAGAAACATGCAGGTGATATGGCTTTTTTTTCAGTTTTCGCAAAAAATACTTTGTAATATAAAGCTGTCCTAATAGCTGCACCACATGAGCGACTAAAAATTTGCGCCGCTAAAGATACTTTCTTTTGCCAGTTATTCGGATAAACGTGATTATAAGATAACTTGGTACACATTTTTGTTACATTATCCTTTTCTAGTTTATAAATTTCTTTAATGCAATGCCAGCTAACAGTACCCTCTTCACATTGAATATCTCCAGTTAATAAAATTGTTTTCAGAGACTTAATTAAATGAGGGCTGTCATACAAAGCATAGTATTTATTTTCCTTATATACGAAATATGGTTGCTTTTCATTTACGTTGAACATTCTAAAACAACTTCTTTTATTTGGACCTTGATCGCATATTATGGGACATATATTCAATCCCAGTTCTCTGCAATAATTTAAATTATCAAGCAAAGGTTTTTTGATGAGTTTTCCTGTCGAACCTTTGCCGATGACATGATAACTTATAACGAACTTATAGTTCGAAAATACACCTCTGACCATGTAAACGCATATATTCTTACCAATTGCTTGGGTTTTTTTAAAACCCATATCTTGAAATCCAATAATTTCATCATTTACAGAATCGTATGTTAATTCTCTTTTAATAGATATTTCATCAAAAATTAAAATACTTTCTCTTTCATCAGCTTGCCAGTTACTAGTTAAATTTCTTTCTTTTTGTTTCCATATACCAGATTTGCGTTTTTTTAACAATATCATCTTAGACAATGTTTTACTTTTTGGAGAAGTATCACAAGAATCAATCATTAGAGATAGTGACTTTTGTCGTTCAGATTTCAAAGCGTTCTTAAAAATCGACGAACGAAATGCCTTTTTTCTTTTGGTACTTGCCATATACTTTATTTTCTTCTTTAACAACAAATATTTTTCAAATAACTTGTTATATTTATCTCTGTATAATTTTACACTATTTTCCAATTTCAAGCACCGATAACATGTGACATCTTCAATTTCATTATTTTCTACAACATGCAGAGGAGGTTCTAATTCAATTAGATCTTCTAATTGTAACTCTCCTTGATTTCTTCGGCAAGGGTTTCCATAACACTCTCCAGAAAATATTACTGGAATAGGCTCGAAATCTAAATCATCTTTTTTATTATGAATAAAAAGACATGGTAAAGCGTTTTTTTAAGGTACTTTTTACCAATTGAATCACTCCTGAAATGATCAGAACATACATAAGCATGTTGCTGCTTAGGAGGATCAGATAAATGATATGCTTCAAGCCACTTTTTGAAATTGTCAGAGTTTTTAGCTGGAAATTTGAAAAATTTAAGGTAAGGGTGATGTCTTTTACTTTTTCTGAAGAAAAAATTTGACATTTTACACCCCAGTCTCCCTTTTTATACATTTTAAAAAATTTTCTGTTGCTTCAAAAAAAAAAAAAATATTAACAATAATAACACTACAGCGAATTAAACACACAAATTCTTCAAAAAAATATCAATTGTAGAATGAGGAAGCACAAAATAATATAAAAAATAATGATGGTTCATAATATTCATTACTCCAAATTAGTAGGCCATTCATATAAACATTCGCTATTTCGTTTACTCATATTGAATGGTAAAACGGTAAAACTAGAAATTTGAATAATTAACCACACAGAATAAAACCTCACCAGAAAATAGATCGTTACAATTTGTTTCAAATTCAAATTTAGTGGTGAGTTTGTGTATAAGAAAAGTAAATATGTAACTGCCTTTAAAATGGGTGCGAGAGTATAAAGCATTATTTGTTTTTGTGTTCCAGCTTTTTCTTATGTATGATTCATCTGTGTATAATAATTGTCAATGCTTGTACTCAAAAAGTATTAATTACTTAACGGAAAAATTCACATTTTTACTTGTTTATAAAAATTTATCTGAGAAAGCTCAAAAACACACGAGAAAGCTCTATTCTGAAGCTCTTTCGAATTCAATAGAATGAATTGGGATATGAAAAACATATGTTGATGATGAAACAAGTGAATATATAACGATGGCAATAATACGATTGTATTTGTAAATTTCTGTATGAATCAATATGGATATATGTATGTATGTATGTTGTGTACTTATACTTATAATGCTTAGAACTGGAAAAAATGATTTTAGTTGTTTTTTTCTTTAGTTTTATGTGTCATTTTGTTACAACTGAAATTTTATGGTATTTGTTGTTTTCGGTGTTTTTTTTTTTGGCTTGAGTTTTTCTTTGCTTTATGTTTTTTTTTAAGCATTATTTATTTTTGTTTGCTTTTTAGGACCCTGACCTACCTCTACAAATCTTTGTTTTCAACAGTATTAATTCATGTTGTCCATTTACATAGATATTAAATTTTATGAAATTATTAATGAATTTAATTCTAATATTTTACGTAGGCCTGTAAAATTTGATAATTTAACCTTAGGACAAGAATAAAATTTTCAAATTTATAATACCTATATAATAGGTATCTTGAATAACTTTTTATCATATTTATTCAAAAACTAAATATAATTACATATATATATATATAGGTCAAATTAACCCTGAGTTATTAACGTGGGGTGTACGTACATCCCAGCAAAAAAAACTGTTTCCCCTGATCGTTACGTAAATAATAGCTGCGATCATTTCAAAGTAGGTTTATAATGTGAAAATGACGATTTATTTATTAAAATCCAGAACTTATATGGTCAACACTTCGGCGGTCAAAATAAAATGACAATTGTCAGATGTATAAAAAAATTGAAAGATTTAAATAATTACAACTAGACTATCGAACTGATAGAAAAAACACATAACGAAAGAAATCACAGAGGAATAAACGAGACATACCTTGAAATAATAAAAGAATATTACTTTCCAAAATTAAGAGAAATCATTAGACGTTATATTAACAACTGCCCAATATGTCAAGAAGCCAAGCATGACAAACAACCAAAAAAAATTAATTATGAAATTACAGAGACAGCTAAAAGACCAAATGAAATAGTACATGTTGATATCTACATTCCAACCCAAAATAAATACTTTTTAACTTTCATAGATAAATATAGAAAACATTTATCTATATTCCCATTAAGTGATAGAAATAATATTACTATTTTAGAAAAAATTAAAGTACATAATGCAATTTTAGGAAAGCCAAAAAATTTATTTTGCGATTGTGAATTTAATACACTAAATATAACAGAGTACAGTAATGCCGAAAAAATAGAAATTCACTTCACTACTCCTTAAGGTATGTTTCCACTAAAATTTTAGCTCACGAGCTGCACACGAGCTCCGTTCGTTCTTGTGTCTACACCAAAACAGCACGTCACGATCATCTCACGACCTACGTACAAGCTGCTCGTGATCTGATCGTGAGCTGGGTGACAGTAATTTCGATAAGTGTACCCACCAAACTAAAAAGCATGTAGACAAGCAGCGTGCAGCTGACTAACGAGCAGGTTTGGTGGATACCATTGTTTTTCAGAAACACGCAGCTGACGTTCAGCATGCGTGCAGCATGCCTGCTTCCCATTTAAATTGGAAAACAAGGAAGCTTCCAAGAATTCCAAGAACCCAAAAGAAACTAGCGCCGAAATATACAAAAACCCATATTAAAAAGACTTGTAACGAAGTTACATTCTTGTCTCAATCAGCTGTTACTTAATTTTTAAAATAAATATTTTTTAGAAAAATCAAGAAAGAAAATAAAATTTAAGTAAAGCAAGGACTTCAAAATAATAATAATACGCATGTAAAGTTTGACTATTTTTAAAGACATTACTACCATCTATTGGGTAATAAAAGAAACATAAATTTTGAATTTGAAAACAAAACCGTTGAGAGAAAATTCTAGAAGAATTTAAAAATTAAAAGCTTACAAATTATAAATACGCAATTCCAAAAATGTATAAATAGAGATACAATTTTCATATTAAATATCAGTCGTGTGTATTAATTCAAAGTAATTTTTAATAAATACAAGAAAGTGTTTTAAAAAGTGAAAATTGGTAATCAGGTAAGCTTGTAAAAATAACAAAAGTATTAATTGAAAGTTAGCAAGGAATAAAGATATTCTAGTCTATCTAAAATCACTTTTTGAAGTTGAGGTTAATCCTCTCGTCTCAGAAAGTAGTTTGGATAAGTTGAAAATCTCAAACATTCTGCTAAAAATCTTCAATATAATACATGAGTTATTTTGTATAAAGCAAAAAAGTCAAAGGCTGATATAACTACAGAGATTCTCGTCTATCTAGAATCACTTTTTGAAGTTGAGGTTAATCCTCTCGTCTCAGAAAGTAGTCTAGATAAGTTGAAACTCCAAAAGTTAAAAGTCAAAGACTAGTGGAACTACAGAGATTCTCGTCTATCTAGAATCACTTTTTGAAGTTGAGGTTAATCCTCTCTTCTCAGAAAGTAGTCTAGATAAGTTGAAACTCTAAAAGTTAAAAGTCAAAGACTAGTGGAGCTACGGAGATTCTCGTCCATCTGGAATCACTTTTTGAAGTTAAGGTTAATCCTTTCGTCTCAGAAAGTAGTCTAGATAAGTTGAGAAATCCCAAAAGTATTCTACTGGGCTTCATTGACTATAATCAAAGGAACCTGAGTTTAAGGTTAAAAGTATTGAAAGTTTAAAGGAACCTGAGTCTAAGGTTAAAAGTATTGAAAGTTTAAAGGAACCTGAGTTTAAGGTTAAAAGTATTGAAAGTTTAAAGGAACCTGAGTTTAAGGTTAAAAGTATTGAAAGTTTAAAGGAACCTGAGTTTAAGGTTAAAAGTATTGAAAGTTTAAAGGAACCTGAGTTTAAGGTTAAAAGTATTGAAAGTTTAAAGGAACCTGAGTTTAAGGTTAAAAGTATTGAAAGTTTAAAGGAACCTGAGTTTAAGGTTAAAAGTATTGAAAGTTTAAAGGAACCTGAGTTTAAGGTTAAAAGTATTGAAAGTTTAAAGGAACCTGAGTTTAAGGTTAAAGGTATTGAAAGTTTAAAGGAACCTGAGTCTAAGGTTAAAAGTATTGAAAGTTTAAAGGAACCTGAGTTTAAGGTTAAAAGTATTGAAAGTTTAAAGGAACCTGAGTTTTAAGGTTAAAAGTATTGAAAGTTTAAAGGAACCTGAGTTTAAGGTTAAAAGTATTGAAAGTTTAAAGGAACCTGAGTTTTAAGGTTACAGAGTATTTTTGGAATTGTTTCAAATCAAAGTTAAAGGAACTAAGTTTCCTGAATTTTAAAGATAAAAATATTTTGGAATTGTTTAAAATCAAAGTTTAAAGGAATTTAAGTTTTAAGATTAAAAAGTATTTTTGAATAATAGAATTAAGTATTTCAGGGAATATATTGTAAAGATTAAATTTTATTATGAAATAATGAAAATAAATTTTATAAGATAAGTTGTTTAGAAAAGCAGAACTTTTATTTTCTTCATTAACGACGAAACCTGATCCTGGAACGGCGAGCTAACCCGTGCTAACTCCCAAAACGTCGTTATAGACTCAAAATCAATATTATTCAAATAAAAGAAAAATTCATAAAAAACAATTTCGAAGATGTTTCAAATACCAAGGAGAAAATATTTATTTACAGAATCCAAATGAGGGAAGCAATGTTTCTAATACTAACTCTGATAATAGCAATTGAAGCAGAATTTAAATTGGAAGAAATAAACAACGAAGCAGGGTATACAATAATCAAACAAGACATCATTGAACTAATTCTAAATTATAATAAAATAATACATTTAGTAAATTTAGATAGCTATATAAAAATTATTAATATTATAGAAAACTCTATTAAAGAAAACTTTAACATATTCCATGATGAACAACTAAGTAAAATACTTATTAACTCTTTAAAAAACATTAAATATAAACTCGATACTATATTACCACATTACAAACAAAAACGAGGACTTATTAATTTTGATGGACTTATTAACGTATACAACAAACAAATATCTATTAATTCTCAACTGCAAACATGTTGCGACAACTATATTAATTTTTTTTGATGGGCATTTTTTTCTGTACACCACTGTACAAAATACAGATGGCTGTACATTAAAAATTTATTAATTCAGTTCATATTGGAAAAATAAAGTCTGCAATTTATTGGAATTGCAACTTAAAATTCCAATAAATGAACTGTAATTTAATATCCGTTGCACACGCGCAACAAGATTTATAATCCATCACATTGTTCTGTAAATGGCGTGATTTTCTTTATATTATAAAAATCACGCGATTTATAGAAAAACATAAGAGAATTATTCGACTTAATTTCTTCTTCTTTTTCATCAAAATTCTCTTATTTTCAACTTACCTTTTTTTTTATTAAAATTCATTTTTTTTTTAAAAATCTCCTAAAATTTAAAATACATGTAATGGTATTTGCCGACGGCAAATACATCAAATTCCACATATTCATTAATTCCCATATAAATTTCCCTGAACGAATTGTTATACATTGATTGACCCATATATTTCATTACGACCTATTTACTCATGTTAATGGCGTAATGACATATAAAATTTAACTCACACACACTATGTCAAGTACCCAATATGCTGATATTACCTACTCGCTATATATTACTTATCAAGTATTATATGGAATATACCAGAATGTTCTATGATAGTTTATATACTTTCATGCATATTGCTGAATATTAATCTCTTAAATGTCGCCTTTATTACCTCATTATAGGAAATTAAGAGACAACTGAGGAGATAATGCGAAATATGATGAGTATATAAAGGAGGTACATTTTGACTACCTTCTTCTGGTTTTTGAGTCTGAATCCGGTCATCCACGGTAGAAGTTGCTTTTTCTGTTTCTAAACATAGTTGGGTGTTATAATGGAAAAATAATTTAAAAAAAAAAAAAAAAAAAAAAAAAATTACAATTTTTAAGATATGAAGTTTGATTAAATCAATAATGTGTCATTTATTTTTTTTTCGTGTTAAATTTTAAAGAAAGCAACAAGATTTTTTTTTATAAAACTTGAGATGAAAAAATATCTTTTATTTTCTATATGAAATTAAACTAGTGTAGTGATTTTTTTTCCAGTCATCATGCAAAATATATATATTACCAAAAACAAAATTTATTTAGTGTATCAATTTTTTTTATTGAATATTCGAGCTCAATTTTAATTCCCGATGGTTTAGTAAAAAAAAAAAGGAGAAATGAAAAAAAAAAAAAGAAAATTACAAGTTTTAATGTATGAAATTTAACCAAATCAATAATGCGCCGCTTTTTTCTTTGTGCTAAATTTTAAAGAAAAAAAAAAAAAAAACAAAATTTTTTTTATAGAAAACTCGAGAGGAAAATAAATTTTTTTTTATTTAAGAATTAAATCGTGCAGTGATTGTTTTTTTGAATCATCATGCAAAATATGGGTATATAAATTACAAAAACAAAAATTTATCGAGTATAGGTACCATTTTTTTTTCATTGAATTCTATGAAATCATTTTTTTTTAAAGTAAAGATTTTGAAAAGTTGTAGCAAATAAATACTGAAGGAATAATAATGTTGCAATAAAATAAGAACAAGACAAGAAAAAAAAAAAAAAAAAAAAATTTAAGGTCATTGCGTTAAAATGGTGAAAATATTAATAACAGTGTAAATTTCATATAAATTTAAAAATTTTTTTTTTTCCCACTCAATATTACGGGGTTTAATTTAAAAAGTATTTTTTTTTTGATTTCATTTTCCTTCTTTTTTTTTTGAAAAAAAAAAAATGTACGAAGTGGCTTGACTTAGTGCATGGTGAATGGTGGGCATCAGCGAGGGCAGATGAAGGTCGCAGATCCTTGCGGTGCACTATTTCTTCTTTCGCTGCAGATTCTTATGTAGATCACTGTGTAACTCTTATCTTTTTGAACTAGATGACTCTTCTTTCTCGGTTTTTAGCATACTTGTGTGTTCTGCCGGTCAGATTTATGTAACCGGACGGAAACTTCCTAAAGAAGGGTGACCCCAAGAACCCACCCTAGGCTGAAGCAGCTGAATTCGACCGGTTGGGGTTCACCCGGAAGCTAAGTTGGTCCCCAACATTCATAATTTTTATAAATTTTTCCGTATTGTTACATATGGCGCCCAACGTTAAGGCACCTCCATCTTTTGCCTTAATTTAAATATCAATCCATGCCCTTCTGGTTCATGGATTGATTCGTTTTTTTTACCAGTTTTACTTCCTCGGTAACATGGAGATTTTGTGGTTGGTGGCAACACTGAACATAAAATCTACCATTCCACGCGTCCTCTCCGCTCACACCAATAACCCGGTTTTTCAAATTTAAATTTAACGTGAATTTTCGCGCGCGATCTCTGTTCTTTTTTTTCGAATTTCATTTTTTTAGAAATTTAAAAAGTAAATTCTCGTTGCCAGTCACGGATGACCAAAACTCTTGGAGGAACCTCCGAGATTTTGTTGCGACGTGACTGGCTGATTTTTTCTTGCAGTTTACGAATGGTTTTACAAACCATTACAGTCTTTTTGCTAGATTCAGTGTAGTAAACCTTTTATTCGGTTTGAATTTTTTTTGTGATACATTAAATTCAAGTGTTTTTCGGTATATTCAAATTTTCAATTATTCTGCCTATATGGATTGTAAATTGTAAGTCATTCATGCTCACGACATATGCGATGTCAGGCCGGTTTTGTACGTTTAAGACCGTAACCTTTGCGCGTATATGCTCGTGTGACATTTATTTTTGTTATAGTCAAACCGTGTAGTTTCAACATATGTAAGATCCATTCAACGTATGATACATAGTTTTGGTTACGTACACCAGGACTATCGTTTGCGACGTTGAATGAATCATATATATACCCTTCAAAAAATTGAATTTTTTTTTGAGAATTTAAATTGTTTAAATTGGCGATTGATTTCGTGCAATTTTCCATTTGGATGGTCACATGTGCTTTGGCTTTTTATTCATTACACGCGTGTGACTTGCCTCATGAATGATTCAGTCGAAAATTTAAGTTGACTTTTCTTTGAAAACCTCTGGTCAAACTAGTTAATTTCACAAATTCATTTTTTTTTTGACTAGTATTTGCATTCAGTATGTATTCCCAAGCAGTGAAAGAAGAAAATTGGTGTTTCAGGTAATTAATAAGGTAGAAAGTTGTCCTTGTGATACCTCTCTGCCCTCCCTGATCTCCACCACCTCACCAACAATTGAGTTGAAAGGAAAAAAAAAAAGGAAAAAAAAAACAACAAATACATTTAGCCAAAATTTAATACCTTAATAAATTTTTTTTGAACAAAGCATGATTGATGATATTAACTAACATTTTTATATACATACATATATACTTTTATTTTTATATAATATAGAAGGCATATAGAATGATTTTTTTTTTCTTGACAGGTTATTAGTTATGATTATTGCAATATTATTTCTTCTTCACGTCGACATTTTTTTTTTCTCATATAAAAGTGATTATTCGAAATTTTATTAAAATAACGAAAGTTAAACTTAACTAAATCATTCGGTCTCTTCGCGAGTGATAATTATAATACTTTTATTTTCGTGATTTTTTTTTATGCCTATATAGTAAATTCGGTTCTGCCTTAATTTTTTTTGGGATTCGACCACGGGGGTTGAATCCTTTTAATACCAAATTGGTTTTGTCACGGGATCTACGCGGACGAAGGTGCCCCGATTAGATCCGTGACCTCAAATAATAAATCTTTTTGTGCAAAAGTTTTAATAAGATTTTCTTTGACGTGCTAATACAAAATGGATCCCAGCTATTTAGACCCCCTGGAGTTTGCCTATGAGTGCCAAATTCGAAATCTTGATTCCGCGCATCCAGAGTCTTTTAAGAATTTGTGTGACCTATTGTCAGCTGAAGCCGATGGAACGGTTCAACGAACGGACAGGATCATCAATTCAATAAACAAGGAAATTGGCGATTTGCGTAGCCAAGTAGAAGGAATTCTACAGAGCTTGACATCTCAAGATATTACGACTGACACTGAAAAGTCCCTGCGCGTCCAGGCGAAACTCTGGCACCTGCAACATCGTGTTGATCGTGTAAAAAGCAGAAAGCCTAATTTCGGGTCCGTAAAATCTATCGATGATATTATCCAGCAAGGTTTCCAGATGTTAAATCATGCCTTGAGAGCTGCTGATACAGATTTAGGAGCAGTAGGAGGAGATTTAAACTTCAATAACACACAATCTCTGGTGAGAAGTACTCCTGCAACTTCCATGGAGAACCTGAGCATCATGGGTGGAAGAGAGGCTCCAGCTGTCCCTAGTCCATTAACTTTTGTAGAATCTAACAATGTATCTGTTCAAAATAAAAGTAAAAATAAACAAAAAAAAATCTTTGGCTTTTAATGTTCCCTTACCCAGTAAACCACCTGCAAAACTACACCAACGTAATATTAATATCACTACGCGAGCCCAAAATTTAATTCCCGAAAATTTCAACACAACTCGACGCGACCTTGATAAGTCTAATTTCAAGTTAAATACTTCATTACCAGCCACAGCAAATGATTTTTCTCCAGTTATATCTGACCAACCGCATTCTATTATGTCCCGAAATGTTCTAATTTCTTTTAATAACGATTTTAATCTTCCAAAACAGGCTGGCAATCCACAAATTTCAAGTTTGGACGTTCCTCAATCTCGTCCTGAAATTTTTCTCAATAATACTCATCCTAATTTTCAAAATGTGCCTTTAGCGGCAAATAATTCACGTTTTGGCTCTGTGCCACCATTTTCTCAACAACCTAGGCGTACTTATAGGTCTACAAGTCCCCTAAAACGGTGGAACTTGTCATTCTCAGGAAGTCGCATGGGACTGCCTATCGAAGAATTCCTGTTTCGTTTAGAGTCTTTAGCAGTTGCGGATAAAGTTTCTGAAGATACGCTCGCTGCTCATGTGCATAGGTTTTTGTCTGATAAAGCTCTCACGTGGTACTGGCTATTTCGACGAGCTAATCCCCTGGCAAATTGGCGTGATGTACGACGGGCGTTGCTAGACGAATTTCGAAGCCAGACTACGGACTTTGAGATTCGCCAAGCAATGTTCGCTCGTCATCAAAAGCCAGGCAAATCTTTTAGCGACTTTCGACCAGAAATGCAAGGATTGGCCTCACGCCTTAGGTATCCCATGAGCCAGCAAGAACTTATTGACATTGTTCGACGAAATATGAATTCAAGACTGCGTAATGCTCTCCTTCTTTACACCGTCAATTCTCTAGACGAGTTACGAGACTTAGCCCGAAAATTTGAAAAGCTGTGGTCGGAAACTGATCTTCGTGCAAAAACCCGTAATGTTTCGGCACTTTACAGCCCATACGATTCTTGTGTTTTCACCGAAATGCCTCAACAAGATACTATAGATCCTTATGATCCCTCTTGTGACCTGAGTCACCAATTTGCTCATTTGTCTGTTAATTCTTCAAGTAATGCACAAGAATCTATTCATCCTCCCAGAACGGACTTACCTATGTCAAGCGGCGATGTTTGTGCTTTAAATAATTTATCAACCGAAAACTTTATCTGTTGGAACTGTGACGCTAAAGGACATTCCTTTAGAGAATGCACCGTGCCCCAAAGAAATCTGTTTTGCTTCAAATGTGGTCGTAAAGGTGTCACCACTCCAGTTTGTAAAATTTGTACTTCGGAAAACGGAGTGTCAAACGGGATGCACTCCGGGGCACCTCGTTTGATACGTCGTTTCCCGGATCCGAAAATACCAGCTACGACGAAAAAGATGAGTTAGGCTTGCTGGTCGTTGCCGATGATTCTCCTGTGCTGGACCATGGACCTGATTTGCGCCAAGCTTTGCAGGATGGCAGGATCCGAGCATGACAACCTGCTACAATATCCGCTTGGTAAGGGTCAGGACCCTGGCCCATCACAGAGAGATTCCGTCCTCAGCGGTCGTCAGCCTGAACATTTGTCTAAAAACATACCTGATTTGTCACTTGATTTCACTGATTTGTCTCTTAACATACCAGATTTGTCCAAAAATTTACCTGATGCGAATAAATTTACAAGCAATGTTACCATGAACCTTGAGGATCGATATCTTGAAAAGTTGCGCAAATATAACGAGTGTCGTAATAAAATATTCGGTACGGTATCGGAAGTTGTATCTAAACGAATTCTCGAGTGTCGTAAACGTTTCAAAACGCGTAAACAAGTTCGGAAGTCGTTGGAAGTTCTGAATAGTTTTTGTCCTTTTAAAGATCCGCGACCATACGCGAAAATTTCAATTAATAACGTCGAATTTTATGGTTTAATGGATACCGGGGCTTCTATCAGCTGTATAGGTAAAAACACTGATGAAATCTTAAAACGAATAGGTGCCAAGAAGGTAACTTCGGCCACACCTATACATACGGCTGATGGAAGCGCGCAAAAGGTTGAAGGCGTAGTAGATGTCGAGGTCGTGTACAACGAAGTTTGTAGGCCACTTCGACTCTACATCGTGCCAACCTTAGCGCAAACCCTGTATCTAGGAATCGATTTTTGGCAAAAATTTGATTTGTTACCAAAGTTTATTTCAGAACTTCATAACGAAAGCGTTCAAGATCCGAAAATGCACGTTTTGACCACGGAACAGCAACGAAAATTGAATGTAATAAAATCTAAATTTCCTTCGTTTGCCGTTTTCGGTTTAGGTAAAACGCCGTTAGAAGAACACGTGATCGACACCGGTGATACACCTCCGATTAAGCAACGGCATTATCCTGTTTCGCCCGCAATTCAAAAATTAATGTATGACGAGTTAGATCGCATGCTCGCTATGGGAGTTATTGAGGAATCTATTAGCGCATGGAACTCTCCCGTTGTTTTGGTGAGGAAGCCCGGAAAGAACCGCTTGTGTCTGGACTCGCGAAAAGTCAATGCTGTGACAAAGAAGGATGCATACCCTTTGCCACACATTGACGGCTTGCTCAGCTTGTCCGACACAAAGTTCATTACAGGGATCGATCTGAAGGATGCCTTTTGGCAGATTCCCCTAGAAAAGGAATCTCGCGAAAGGACAGCCTTCACAGTACCTGGCCGGCCTCTTTACCAATTCACCGTGATGCCGTTCGGTTTGTGCAACGCTCCCCAGCGAATGTGTCGACTGATGGACAAAGTCATACCATCGGAATTACGTGATAATGTCTTTGTTTATTTGGACGATTTATTAATTATATCGAGAGATTTTGACACTCATAAAAAATGCTCGAAAAAGTCGCGACTTGTTTGAGAATGTCGGGATTAACTATCAACGTCGAGAAAAGTAAATTTTGCCAAAAAGAAATTAAGTATCTTGGCTATATCGTCGGTGATGGTTGTATAAAAACAGATCCAGAAAAGATTGCCGCGATTGTCGATTTTCCAAGTCCGAAAAATCCTAAGCAAGTTCGTCGTTTCAATGACCGGTTGGTATCGTAGTTTTATTCGCGATTATGCTTCTCTATCAGCGCCTATTTCAGATTGTTTAAAGAAATCGAAAAATTTCATTTGGTCCGACGAGGCTCAGATCTCTTTTGACAAGCTCAAGACTTGTATGACTTCCGCGCCTGTGCTAGGAAACCCGGACTTCACGAAGGAGTTCTTTATACAGTGCGATGCGTCGAAAGTGGGTGTAGGAGGTGTCCTATTCCAACTTTCGGAGGCGGGTGATGAAAATCCCATCGCATTTGTATCGCAAAAGCTCAATAAAGCTCAGAGGAACTACTCCGTGACAGAACTGGAGTGCCTGGCCGCGGTGTTGTGTGTCAAAAAGTTTAGAGCTTACGTTGAAGGTTTTAGATTTACGATTATTACGGATCACGCGAGTTTGAAATGGTTGATGTCTCAACCAGATTTAAGTGGTCGTCTCGCTCGGTGGAGTTTAAAATTACAAGCGTTTGATTTTTCAATTCAGCACCGCAAAGGTTCTTAAAATGTGGTGGCTGATTCACTCTCCCGCGCGTTTTGCGAAGAAATTAGTACGAACTTAAATCTGACTGAAGTCGACCTAGCCTCAGATAGTTTTCGCGACGATGAATATGTTCAATTAATTTCGTTCGTTTCAAGCAATCAAAATAAGCTGCCAGATTTAAAGATTCACGACGGTAGATTGTTCAAACGCGTTCGGTTTCATACGGCGGAAAATATTGACAATCCTTGGAGACTTTGGGTCCCTAAATCCCTTCGTAATTCGTTGATCCAAAATGTTCATGAATCTGAAGTAATGTGTCATGGTGGCATTGCTGTAACTTATAGATTTTTGTCCGAGAAATTTCACTCAAAGCGATTTCGCGAAAGGATTTAATTCGAAATTAGCTAAAAAGTTTTTAAAATGCCGAATTAAAAGATGCATTGGAGTAAGCATGTATGAAGTGGAGGACCTGCAGGGTAAATATGTAGGTACCTTTCATGCGAAGGATTTAAAATCCTAAAACACCACTTAATTTGCCTCATCCTTGTTTGACTATAAAGCTATCATTTCTTTTATTTTGCTAATTACCTCTGCCTTGCTCACTTCATTTATATGCAATCATCGGTCATTTTATTTTTTTTTTTTGCTCAAAGATTTTTTTTTCCTTTTGTCTTATTAATCCGCTTAATATCAGTGGTTCGCTTTACCCTTCCAGACGAAGGTGCTGTGGACTGGTTCGCGAACCCACCTGATCCTTTTTTGAAATTCCTTTTTTTTCTCGAACCTTTCGTGGTTATACCTTCCTTGTAAATTACTCATAGCCTTGAACGTGATGGCCATGATGGAATATGAAATTATCCTTGTAGGATTTTTTTTGTTGGGTCTTGATTGTAGTCTGTGAATCTACTCCATAGTTTTTGCGTATCCATTTATTATTATAGAAAACTCGAGAGGAAAATAAATTTTTTTTTATTTAAGAATTAAATCGTGCAGTGATTGTTTTTTTGAATCATCATGCAAAATATAGGTACCTATATAAATTACAAAAACAAAAATTTATCGAGTATAGGTACCATTTTTTTTTCATTGAATTCTATGAAATCATTTTTTTTTAAAGTAAAGATTTTGAAAAGTTGTAGCAAATAAATACTGAAGGAATAATAATGTTGCAATAAAATAAGAACAAGACAAGAAAAAAAAAAAAAAAAAAAAAAAAAAACAAATTTAAGGTCATTGCGTTAAAATGGTGAAAATATTAAAGGAAAAAAAAAAGGAACAAAGAAGGAATTGAGGATAAAGGAGTAAATTTTTTTTATTCTTAAATTTTTTTTTGTATTTATGGTGAAAGTGTTTAAACAAAAATAAAAAAAGAAAAAAAAAAAAAAAGAAAAAAAAAAAAAAGAAAAAAAAAGGAATATATTTAAAATAATATACGTATGTATAATTAAGGAGTGAAAACTTAGTTTATTTTTTTTAGTCAAAGTCTCGAACACTATTACAAAAAAAAAAACAAAATTAAATATATAACAAATTATATGAAAGCTTGCAATATAACATTTAGATCTAGTTTTTTTTCTCATGGATTTGTGAGTAAATTTCAAATGTTGATTAAATGTGAAGTATTTATTAACCCTATAACAATAGCCTAATTAATTTTTTTTTAAATTTTTTTTGTGTGAAAAGAATTAAAAAGAAAAAGAAAACCAAACTTCAATAAAGATGAAGAACAGTAATTAAATTAGAAGATATTGTAAAAGATTATCAATTAATAAAAAAAAAAAAAAAAAAAAAAAAAAAAAACAAGGGAAGGACAGGAGAGGAACGGAGGTGTCGTCAATCATCATGCCTGGCCAGGCCATCGGATCTGATCCTGCATCGGAGCAACAGCGACCTACCGGCAAATTAGATAAGTAGTATATATATATTTTTTTTTTTTAGAATCCCAAGTAGAAAATTTTTTTGATTTATACATCCATTTATAACTAAAGTATATGAGTACAGTAATTCCGTTTAATCTTCAAATATTGATAATGTTTCAGCCAAACTTTGATTTAGTAGTTTTTTTATTTTTGTTGTAATTTAGCATTTGCTAATAAATAAATAATAGCGAAATTGTGTAAATTGGAATTAGTCGTAATAAAATTAATTAGAACAGTACCAAAAGAAAAAGAAAGAGAAAAAAAATCAATCAAAGAAAAGGAAAGAAAAAACAAAAAAAAATGTGGATTTAAATTGAATTAATTGGAAAAGAAAATATAAAATCAAATAAATAAAAGGAAATTAATTATAACTGAAATTAGAAATAAATAATAAAAAAAAAAGAAAAAAAAAAGCAATCTTTAATCTGTAAACATATCTTTTGTAAAATTTCTCCTTTATTTTTAATGAATTCTATAAAATATACTAAGTTTTTAGAACGCAACTTATAATTTTTCTTTTTTACTTAAAACGTCTGAAAAAAAAAAAAAAAAAAAAAAAAAAAAATGTACGAAGTCGCTTGACTTAGTGCATGGTGAATGGTGGGCATCAGCGAGGGCAGATGAAGGTCGCAGATCCTTGCGGTGCACTATTTCTTCTTTCGCTGCAGATTCTTATGTAGATCACTGTGTAACTCTTATCTTTTTGAACTAGATGACTCTTCTTTCTCGGTTTTTAGCATACTTGTGTGTTCTGCCGGTCAGATTTATGTAACCGGACGGAAACTTCCTAAAGAAGGGTGACCCCAAGAACCCACCCTAGGCTGAAGCAGCTGAATTCGACCGGCTAGGGTTCACTCGGAAGCTAAGTTGGTCCTCAACATTCATAATTTTTATAAATTTTTCCGTATTGTTACAAACACAATTAGATCTTCTTTCAGAAAAAATTAATAAAAATCAAAAATTAATAAAAGAATTCCCAAATGAAATTAATTTCGAACATAAACAGTTAACAAAAAATATGCAAATTTTACAAATTAATACAGACATGATGTTAGTCACTAATAAAATAGTAAAATTGCAAGATAATATTGTATTTTCTAGATTAGGAATCTTAGGAAGAAATATATTAACAATAGAAGAAATGCGAAATTTTAAAGTTACTATAAAAAAATTAGAAAATATTAGAAGTAGTTTAGCTAGGATAAATAATAAGTCAGCATTTATCATATCAATCCCAAATTTCTCAAGAGGAGAATATACAAAATTAAAAATTATTCCAATACCTAACTCAGAGAAATACGAAATAGATATCGATAAATATGAATATTTTGATCAAAATGAAATAGATACCAAAAAACTTATAAAAAGTAACGAATGTATCCAAGGATTATATAAAAAATCTAACACTGTAATGCACAAGTTAACAAATAGAAAGAAGAAAACTTACACAAAAAACAAAAATGTTCATTTTAAAATGTGAACATCATGCATTCATGCATTATCATATGCAGAAAAAAAAGAGAAACAAAACGAACAGTAACAAAATATTTTCGCATAATTTTCTACATGGTCCATTTTTCAATATGAACCTAAATGATGTATAAAGTAGGAAAACAAATTTGAAAAGAGAAAAATACATAAGTATAAACCAACATATGGAGTATTACGTTTTACGATTTTTCAAGTGTCCATTTTAGAATGTAAACATCATGCATGAATCATGATTATATCAATGTACATATAAACAAAACAAGACAAACCAAATAATGGGTGCTATTATGAATATCATAATTCGATCGATCGAATTTCGACTAAAAATTTTGACGTGAAAATATTTTGGTATTATCTAAGCCAATCGAATCGAAATCGAAAAATAATTGGTTATTCTGAACTAATTGTTATTTTGACGTCATTTTTTCAATTAAATTTCAAATTTTCTTAAAAATAAAAGGCAAGTTAACTAACAAGTTTTGTTTTTGATTTTTTTTTCAAACAAAATAAAAGATACAGAAGAATTTATAGTATAAAGAAAATTAAAAAATAAAATTATTTATATTAATTTTGTTTTATTTTTTAATAATTTATAATAGATGATTTTATTAATACTATGTAATATAATATTAATACATACATACATTTTCACAAATAAATCAACAATCAACTATCGGCAAACAAACATCAATTGATCTTAATCTCAAAATTCGTACGCATTAAAAATCAACGAATTTTAATTCGATCAAATCGAAAAGAATCGAACTTCATAAACTTTTATATGTAATATAATTTTCGAAAATCGAACTTCGATCGATCGAATTACGATATTCATAATAGCACCTAATATTCTCTTACAATTTTCTTTGGATCTATTTTTAAATATGAACCTAACTAAGGATCTAGACGTACAAGAAATTCTTCCATGCAAGCTGTCAAAATTATTTCAGCTTGCAAGAACAAAATTTCTTGTAGGCATTTTCAGTCATGAAATCTCATTTGTGTGAAAAATGTCGAAGAGTGAGGTTGAAAAAGTAATTGAGGAGTTGGAAAAATTAATTAACAAAAACAAAGAAAATTAAAAACACCTCACAGACCGATTTCTTCTTGCACACAAATAAAAAAATTCGACTTCATATTGACGCCATATTTGATTAATCAAACGTCAAATTTCTTGCAACAAATCTTGCAACCAAAAACGTCTTGAAAGATTCATTGAAAGATGGCATGTAGGAATTTCTTGCAGACATTTTCGGTCCACACGAAGCATTTTGTTGCAAGAATAGCTGTTATGCAAGAATTTCTTGTAAGTCTAGATCCTTGGTAAATGATTTATGTACCTATGACAATGAATTAAAAAAGAGTTTAAATTGTATTGTTTTCTTTCACTCTTCTTGTTACTAAAAAAAAAAATACCACCCTCCGCCGAAGTTTATATTTATTTCTGATTTTCTTGAACACCATCTCCTTTTACATAATTCATATCTCTAAACAGTAGTAAAGTAGCGTCTGTTATTACGTATAACTCAGTCATTTGGGTATGAAACAGGTTATTTCTTTTAATATCATTTTCTGTAGATGTAGAAAGAACAGGTGTAAAATTTATAATATCTGGATGATTAAAATTAATTGAAGTTATTTTCTCAATGCCTTTTGTTTCCTCAATGATGGAAGTTAAACCTTGTTTTGACATTTCACTTAAAAACTTTGAGAGTTTTTTATAAGTTGTTTGTTTTAAATCCACTTTTTTCGACGCTGCTGGTACTATATGTAATCGATAAAAGTTACTGGTAAGTAATGGTAATGACAAACTTCTACCATCTAACTTCAACACCTTTAAAAATGCATTCATAAGAACTGTATCCATATTTGATTCTGAAATGGTATTCTCGTCGCAATTATTATTGATTACCAACTGATTTTTGAAATTTTCATTCACATTTTGTGGAAAATTATTGTCTGAGTCAATTTCTAAAGAATCTGAAATAGTTGTAAAACTTTTGTTTTCAACTGTTTTTCTTATATTCTGTTGCATATAGTGTTGTTTTGCTTCAGATTGATGATTGTTTGTACTGGTAAGTTCAGGAAAGTCTTCATCGCTCGGTTTAATTATTACAGGCTTATTATTTGGTATTTGAACTATTACTGATGGCTCGATACTCCACAACTTATCACCAAAAACATGAAGCATCTTTACACAAATACCATACCCACCATGTACAAATCATCACTAGATATTGCTAATCGAATAACGCCAACGGCTGTTTTGTTTGAATCCAAATTGACTGCTACAAGTTGATCTTTGTTATATCTACCATAGGTATTCATTCCACTACCTTTACGTATTACTGCTGTGAACTGAAAAAAAAAGTCTTAGTATTTAAAAATAATCATCAAGAAGAACTGACACCAGGTAAAAGTGTCCACTTTGTTTTATTGGACCTGATGAACAGATAATTCTGAAATGTTTCACTTCCTCACTGACTAAGTATGTTTTTTTGGTACTCACTTTTTCTATTCGACAATAGAGGTCGCTATAGGGTGACCAGATTTTGAAAATCATAATGCGGGACGCGAGCGGCGTTTATTAGTATGTACATACATGGTAGTGTTGTGAAATTGAAACGTTAAAGCTTTATTTTTTAATTTTTATTTGATACGAATTGCGAGTACTTATTTCTTTTCGATTTGTTTTTCAATCCTGCTGGATTTTTGATATGATAAGAACATGGATGAATTAAGAGAAGTATATGTCATATTGGTTTGTGGCTTGTGGTGTTTTTATGTTTTGTGTTACATCAAATTATGTTGGTTTCTAGAACCGGATTATGCATGGAGTCACGAAGAGCGGAAGAGACACTAGCGTTATGAAATGTATAAGGATTTATTTGAAATAAGTACCAAACCAAGGGACTGTCTGCTGTGTGGACAACCATCAGTGTGTATTTGAATTCAAAAAATATAATGGTGTTTAATTTAAAACACTTGTTCAGAATTAGGTATCTCTAATTCTATACACTGATTGTTAGGCTTCCTTAGAAAAAGGTACCACAGATTCTAAAGAAGTATGTTGTAGCAATAGGTTGAAATTAATACTCGTAAATTCTGATGATAACTGAACATACTTTATTGAATATTGATTTTCTTTTATACAATTTTCCCCAATACCTAATTAATAGCATATTACATTTTTTCACATACGTAAATAACAAATTATAAAGTTCAAGGTAATTAATTACTTAGTACATTGACTTCTTGTTTATTACAATTTTATAATTGTCATATAAGCGTTTGCAGGCATAAAATGCTTACTCTGCAAAGAATTTCCGTTCTTTATTTTCATAGTCAATGTTCTAAGCATATTACACAATTAATAAAAAATATTTTATAAAAATGAAAAAATGTACCATCAGCAAAATTATGCTTAAACAATTAATAAAATAATTTTAAATGAATAATAATTAACATGAATTATTTTATCTATCTTGAACATCCTGGGCCTCCTTGAAGTTTCCTACTTCAAAACTGTGATCATCGCCTCGGTTTCTGAGCCGTGGTGCAAGTTCTGGCTTAACCGTATGTGCTCTGGGACGACTGCGCACACGCGCTACTATCTGATAGATTATGATACTTGCTAAGATTTCCATAGTTGAATAACCTAGCGTGAATTGGTGGATATCGTGTGGTTGTAACTCCTTCATTGTTGTCTGATGTGATTTGAGGTAGTTTATTTCTGTTTTTATATTTTCAAATTGTTGCTTGTGCGATATGAGTTGAGAATGTGTGAATATAGGTGCATTGTTTCTTCTGATGTGTTGTTTATGTGTTCAATTGTACGATTAAATTTAATTAAATAATTAAAAGTTAATTATAATTTGAGTTTTGATGTTGCCCATTGTTTTTATTATTTTTTTATCGTCTCTTAGAGTGCAATTACCTTGGATTGACAATATTCCATTTCCCTGTAGTGTTTTATGAATGACCTCATTGTTGCAAATAATAGTAAAATCTTGTTGTTTATCCATCGCAAATAACCATTGATTTGGTGTGTGTAGCTGAATCCATATCTTGTGTGGATTTATTACCTTTACTGGGGAACTTGGAGGCATTTTTATTTGTAACATTAATTCTATTTCATAAATTGTAGCCTTCACTGATTTGTAATGAATGGGTCGATGTTAATCACATAGGTATTGACCTTCGTTGAGATTTAAGCATTGAGTGAATTCCAAATATTTATTATAAGCTCTGCGGAGGGTGCTATTGATATCATCACATCATTTACTAGAGATGGAAGTGGTATCAGCCTATGCAGCTCAAAATTGGTGGAACTTAATAGTTGTATCTTGCTATGGAATAGCACATAGTGATCTCTTATTTGAACTTGTGTCTTCATGAGCTTGAATATAAGTGCCATATTGATTTCATTATTGACATGTGGAAGCTGGGTACCGGTTGGTAGACTATTTTTGATTGTCAATATTTGTGCTCTTAATTGTTCTGGTGATATGATGAGTGGACTTGATTTGCCCTGATGTGTGTCGGTAATGACGTCTAATAAGGCATCTTGCATTAATCTACATTCATTTATCATTGTTGACAATATAACTGCTAGAGTGTTAAACGTTTGGATTGTCCTTTGTTGTTTCATCTCTGTGTTCATATTGCTTATTTTTTCATATACAGTTTCAAGCCCCTTTTCGATCTCTCGTGTTTGATTCATTCTTTCTTCTTCCATTTTTTTATTACGTTGACAGTGATATCTAACACTAGCGTTTGATTTTTCAGAAGTTCATTCAAATGTTCTTTATTGTTCTTCACGTTGGTGATGGTTTCAGTCATTTTTTTAGAGTAATTGTTGTCAAGTATCCCGAATAACTTAAATGCCAGCGTTCCTACTATGTCAAATGGAAATCTTTTTTCTTTTATTGTCTTATCATGAGGTTCTAATAATATGTTACGTCTTTTTAATTCATCAATTTTTCGATGAAGATGCCAGAATTATATTCTAATCTTTTAATTTGCACTAGATGATGTTGATAGCGTGTGTGTTAGCACAGTTAACACAAGTGCTGTTAAGAGAAAGACCTTTAGTGGGTTAAATGACCTTGATATGTGCTTACGTTTTCTCTGCCCTTTTTCCTTATTTCCTGTTTCAATTTGATGTGGTTGATTATTATCCTGTTGTTGAGACTGCTCAGTTTCCATTTTTTCTGATGATTCATTTTCAAATTCAATTGGTAACGGTGCCAATTGATGGATCTTCTGATAATACCACGTGCCGTTTTGACATCGGCGACAATACCTTTCTGTCTGCCCCTGGTATGGTCTCTACTATTCTTCCTAATGACCACCTTGCTGGTGATAAGTTTTCTTCCTTTATGGTCACAAGTCTTCCTTCCTGTATGTTTAGGTATTCTGAAGTCCACTTGGCTCTTTGTTGCAACTCGACCAAGTATTCTTGAGACCACCGTTGCCAGAACTCGTTTCGTATCTGGTTTACCAATGACCATCTGGACTGTAATGACATTTTTTCTTGATCCGAATGAGTTTCTGCCGTCGCTGTTAGTGCTTCACCAATCAAAAAGTGTGCTGGGGTTAGTGCCGCGAGGTCATTAGGATTCGAAGATGATGGTGTAAGCGGTCTAGAGTTTGAAATGGCCTCTATTTCAGCTGTACTGTAGTTGTACACAATTCTTCGTACGTCAATGATGCTGACGTAATTGTTCGTTTTAAAAGATACTTCGTCGACTTCACTGCAACCTCTCAAAGGCCTCCAAAATTGTGAGATCGAGGCGGTATGAAATGGAATTGTATATTATGACTTATGCACATGTTGGTAATTTGTTCCTTTGAGACGTCGTTTGTCATTATCTCGCTTAATTCTTGTAATTGGTTCCGTGCTCCGACGAAATACAGCAGAATACACGAATGTATGTTTTCTGAGGTTTTTTCCCACGTATTTTAAAATGCGTGTATACAGGTCCACAGAAATCGATGCCAGAATTCAAGAATGGGCGAGCCCTCTGCACTCTATGTACGGGTAAATTGCCCATCTGCTGCAAGCACAACTTAGGACGTATTTTAGTGCAACGAATGCAATTCGCTACAACTGACCTTGTTAGACTTCTACCTTGTAGTATCCAATATTTTTGTCTTGCAATGGAATGCAGGGCCTGCGGGCCAGCGTGCAAATGAAATGTGTGTAGATGATTCATTATTAGTTTTGTCACGAAGTGATCACTAGGCATTAAGATAGGGTGTTTTGTATTATAGCGAATATTCGGTGCTTCTAATCTACCGCCAACTCTAAGAACACCTCGGTTGTCAACAAATGGTGATAAGCTTTTAAGTTTACTACTCCCAAGTACTTAACCTTTTTGTTGCAAATTTTTTAAATCTTCACCAAAACTAGTTCTTTGAACCTCCTCAATTATCAATTATCAACGATCAGTGATTCCTCTAATTCTTGTACGGTTAGGAATGGCTGCTCTTGTGCGTTACTACCGATATGTTTGATAAACACGTTGTAATTTTTTTAATGAATTTCCATGGTTGATTATATAAAGTGGGTGTTCTTGATCGTTTCTTGAGATTGTCAATGTTACTCTCACTTGTTTTTCTTCTTCTGGAATTTGAACCTCACGATTGAGTCCTTGAGGCCACTTTGATCTTGAATATTTTAAAAATTCAGGTCCTTCAAGCCACAGTTTCGAATTCTTTAATTGTGCAGGAAATAGTCCTCTTGATACCAGATCAGCAGGGTTGTCATTCGTTCCTAAATGTCTCCATTTCTTATGATGAGTTAATTCCTGTATGGCTGAAACTCTATTTGCCACAAAGGTTTTGAGTTGCGATGGATCTCCTTGTACCCATGAGATAAGTATTTGAGAGTCCGTCCAATAACATATTTGTTAATAAGTATATTTGTTACGTGCTTGACTAATTAAGCAGTAAGCTTGGCAGCACATAATTCGAGTCGTGGAACAGTTGTTGGTTTAATTGGTGCTATTCTTGATTTTGCACATAGTAGTCTAACAGTTACGTTTCCTGACTTGTCCTTAGATCTTATATATAAAGTGGATCCATAAGCCTTCTCGCTGGCGTTTGAAAATGCGTGTAGCTCACTGGTTATTGTAGGATTGTTGCTGAACATGTGTCGTGGGAATTTTATGTCATTTAGCTCACGCAATTCCTCACAAAACTGTACCCACATCGTATTTAGCTCAATTGGGATAGCTACATCCCATTCCAACTTCAGCTTCCACAAGTTTGACACAAACAACTTACTCATGACCACTACTGGGTTCACTAGCCCTAGTGGATCAAATATTTGTGTCATGTCCGCTAATATCGTTCTTTTCGTGACAGCTTTTTGTTCTTTTAGCGTTGTCGTTATGGTGAACATGTCAGGAATCGGTTGCCAGACTAATCCTAATTAGAGATGGAAAAAAGCATGAAAAAAACATTTTCGTTTCATTTTTTCCAATTTTTCCGGATTTTTTCATAAAAATCCTGCTTTTTTCATGTTTTTTTCACAAATGATTTAAACATTCATCCGTTGCTTTTTATCGGTTTTTTTCCAAAAAAGCGGAAAAAAACATTTGTTTTTTTCATAATCATAGGAAATTTATATACCTATGTACATTCATTTGAACGGTTTTTTTTTTTCAATTTTTTGAAAAATAATAAAAATAAAAAACAATTTCATATTCAGTGTCTTTTAAATAATTTTTTTTAACAGAACAAATCCTTATACCCAAATTCCATAAAAAATCCTTAAAAGGGTTTTCTTTTTTCTTCACATATGGTAAAAATTTGTACCTGAGTGTAGGTATTAATGATTTGTAGAACTTTATTACACTTTTTTTTAAAAATGTATTTAAGTGAATGAAGTGTTAATACAACAGTTTTTATATTATCCTTTAAAATATTTGTTGAATTGAATTTACTTCAAAAAATTGAAAAAAAAAACCGTTCAAATGAATGTACATAGGTATATAAATTTCCTATGATTATGAAAAAAACAAATGTTTTTTTCCTGTTTTTTTCCGCTTTTTTGGAAAAAAACCGATAAAAAGCAACGGGTGAATGTTTAAATCATTTGTGAAAAAAACATGAAAAAAGCAGGATTTTTATGAAAAAATCCGGAAAAATTGGTAAAAATGAAACGAAAATGTTTTTTTCATGCTTTTTTCCATCTCTAATCTCAAGGTCCTCATTTGAGATGTTTTGCACGAGCCTCGGATGATTTGGACACCATTTTCTAAGGTGGAATCCTCCTGCCTTAAGAAGTGATTTTAATTGAGTTTGAATTGTCACTGCTTCTTCTAAATCATCGCTGCCTGTCATCACATCATCAACGTAAAAGTTTTTAATTACATTTGCTGCCAACGGATAATTCTGACCCTCTTCTTCGGCTAATTTTCGTAAGCATTTCACTGCAAGGTATGGCGCTGATTTTGTGCCGTAAGTTACGGTGCATAATTGATAATATTTTATAGGATCTATGGATTTGTTTCTCCACATTATCAATTGCAGATTCCTATCTTCCTCAGCTACCAAAATTTGTCTATACATTATTGCGATGTCAGCTGTAAATACATAACGCTTCATTCTAAAACGTAAAATTATTGATATTATATTATCTTGTATCTTAGGTCCGTTTAACAGTAAGTTATTCGATGTTTTAGAAGATGCGTCGAACACGACGCGCAGTTTCGTTGTGCTGCTCGACGGTTTTAACACACAATGGTGTGGCAAAAAATAGTATGGTTTAGTCAGCTCCTTTGAATCAATTTGATGCATATGTCCTAACTTCAAATATTCGTCAAAGAATGCTCTGTATTGATTCTTTCAACGCAGGTTCTCTTGCCAATCTTTTTTCGATACTTAACAGTCTCCTGAAGGCCATGTCCTTCGATTCATCCAGTAATTGAGGATCACAAAGTATTGGTAGGTTCACAATGAAACGCCCTTCTTCATTGCGAGTTGTTGTTGATTCAAAATAGTTTTCGCATTTTTTTATCTGTTTCTGATAACATGGGGATGTCAGGACATTCCTCTAGTTCCCAAAATTTGCTAAGTTGATGATCTAGCTCAATGTTTGTCAATCCACAGAATGAACTGTCATATTCTATAGCGGACATTTTCCCCAACATTATCCAGCCCAATGTTGTGTTGAATAATGCTGGAAGGTTCTCATTCAGTTTAATCTGACCATTTCTCATGATCTCACCGTATACCTCCGTCCACAAAAGGATATCTATCCTTTGAGGTTTATTGAAATCAAGATTTGCTAGAGCTATGTCTTCTGGTATGTTCCAATCAGCTGTGTTTATGTATCGGTGTAGTTGTCGTGTAGCTATTTCCTTAACCACGTGTACTTCAAGTAATGTTGTGTATTTGTTAAATCGTGATTTTATTGTTACACTGATCTTGTCACTGATTTTTAGACTTGAATTTCCAATTCCTGATATACCTATATTTACCTGATTGATTTTTAATCTCAACTTTTTCGTCATTTTCTCAGTTATGAGGTTGAGTTGAGATCCAGAATCCAGTAGTACACGACATTGAACTAAGCTTCCATCTTTATCTATTGCGTCCGCTACGGCTGTTCCGAGGAATACTTATCCTTCACCATATTCATTATTTTGTGCAACTAAAGTTGTTGCAACCTTTGATTCCATATTTGTTTTTTCTTTTAACTTCTCACTTTCTTTTAGTGTATTATTTTGAAAATGTAATAGCGTATTATGCTTTTTATTACATTTTTGGCATCGCCTAGACATGCATTTGCTAAAAATGTGGTTCCTTTTGAGACAGTTTAAACATAAGTTAAGTTCTTTTGCTTTATCTTGTCTTTTTCGGGTAGTCATTTTTAAAAATGTATCGCAATAATATATCGCGTGATTTTTATTGCAAATACTACATTGTAATTTCGAATTTTTATTATTCAGTAATACCGAGTGCTTGTTTGCCTTTTGCGAAGTTTGTTTCGGTCCCAAAGCTTCAAGCGCTTGAAAACGTGTTTCTAGAAATTTCAATAATTTTTCAATTGATTGTAAATCTCTTGGGGACGTCACTTTAAAAAGTGCATGTGTATGCTTATCTAGCTTTTTCATTAACATATGTATTAAAATTGGATCCCAGTGTTATTTAACGTCAAGTCCCAAGTTTTGGAGGCTTAATAGGCATTCTTTTGTATTATCATGAAGTGCCTTGAGGGCTGCTGAAGACTCATTAGTAATGTTTGGCTGTGCCATCAATTTATCTAGTAATGCTGATACAATTAATCTTTTGTTTTCGTATCTTTCTTTCAAAATGTTCCATGCAACTGTATAATTATAATATAATTTCAAGAACGTTTAATGATTCGCTTTCCTTGAGTTCAAGTTTTAAAGTAACAAATCACGACTCAAATGAGTACGATGAGGTATTTCATATTGAGCTTCAATAAATTTCAGTAAAGCAACAAATCCTTCATCTTCAACGATCGAAAATGGTTGAAAATCCTTCACGATCATTTCTAAAATTAAATTATCAATTTGTTTTTTCAGACAAACTGAGACGGTTCGCATATACTGTGTAATTTTGTTTGGACACTTATTTTCTTGATTTTCAAATTCATCTTTACTTTCATCTTCACTATTTTGATTCAAATTTTTGCTTGCTTTGTTGTACCATTTTTGTACGAAAATATATCTTTGCATAAATTACATCTAGTGTCTTTTTCGTTTTTTAGCTGAGTAAAATGAAGCCACAAATTACTTCTTTTCCGACAAAAATTCATAATAAGAGTATCTAAATCTACAAAATATGTATTAGATTTTTTTCAAAGAATCAAAATTATAAGCACATACATATATCTTACGCCTAAGAAAAAGTGAAATGAAATAAAATAATACTGAATTACTTATAAAAAACTTGCTTTTGTTATAGAAGTAATAAAAAACAATTCCATTCAAAATGTACTGAATACCGAATACCGAGTACCGAGTAACGAGAATTTAATTTAAAAGTACCGAAAAGAACCGATAACCTGAAAGTAACGACTCTGCACATCACTAATTCAATGGTTGATTGTATTATATTAACTGTACATATTGAATAATTTAATATGTTTATTATGAACTGCAATTTTAGTATCTATTATACAATAATATTAATCATCATAATACACGTATTTATCATTAAATAGCAATCAATTCATTCTTTTTTTGCATCTTTCTCATATTTTTTTTTTATTAAATTTTCTTCTAATTATAAATTATCAAAGCGAAATTTACAAATTTCATTTATTTTAAATACTAATTTAACAACAGATAAGACAGATCATATAGTGTAGCATTAATAATTGCATATAAAATCATAATTAGAAAAAATGAAAAAATAAATATAGCTATATTCTTTTTAATTAAAACATTTTTATTAGGTCGCTTTTCTGTCATTTCGGGTGGAATTAAGAAATTGATTTTTAACCAAATTGTCTGTCCGTTCGTTATATTTTCGTAGGTAAACTATTTATTGGAGTATCGATAATGCAATTTGATTCCTTATATTTTCTAAATTAAATTAGGATGCTAAATAGCCTACTAGATTCAAAAATTTTTCTTTCTTTTCATTGCGCAGGTATTATATAAATCTAGCCAACTACATTTAGAAATTCATTATTTTTGTGACATATTTGATTTAAAAATTTTTGAAATATCAATTTTTATTTATTCATGAAAAGATTTGAGAATTACATTACAATTATCAATGAAGTATGCAGTATTAGTTATTTCTATTTTTAAAATTTGGCTCTTCTACACTGTTCAGAACTCCTTTGTTCTGAATAGGGTCAAATTTGTAAAATAAGTTGTTTATCGATTGTAAAGTAACGGAAAATTAATAGAAATTTTTGAATGTTGGGAACCACTATAACTTCCGGGTGAACCCCTGCCGGTCAGATCCAGCTGCTTCAGTCTGGCATGGGTTCTTGGAGTCACCCTGTCGGAAGTGTCCGTAGCGTTACATAGTTTGACCGGCTACAATTGCATGTATGTCACTGAGGAAAGCCACACAAAAAAAGGAATCAACGACTTTCAATGAAGAGAGAAAACTAAGACCAATACATGGACCATGCTTAGACCATAGATATGACAAGGAAAGAAGAATCATTCCCGCAATCTGCGACCTTCATCTCCCCACGAAGACCATCCACCACTCACAGTTACCCTTTTCACTTTTATCTTTTCATCTCTTTGGGTTTTATTTGAAATATACTTTGGATTTAAGAAAATTAATTTTATTATCTGTTTCTTTCTAGCCTACTTTAATAAACAGCAATAATAATAATCATAATAATAATATTAATTATAGTGGTGAAAAATAACAAATATTTCCGTTTTTATTAATCAATTTTATTTTTTTGTTTGAAAATCAATAAATTTTTATCAAATAATATATTTATATCTATGTGTTTTATTATATTTTATTTTAATAAAACTTTTGTTTTTACTCTTAATTTATTTATTTTATTTTTAGTTGAAATCCTTACTAACTTAAATTGATTATTTTGACTTTGTTTAATAAAAAAAATCTTGTAATCAAATTACTTTTCTAAATTTTGTTTTTTTTTCTTTTTTGCATTTTAAACTATCTTTTCGAATATATATCTTTATAATTTAATTTTACAATGAAAATTATAAATTGATTAAAATACAATTTTTTTTCTCTTTAAATCTTTCTTTTTTCATTTAAATGTGTAATATATATTCTGTTATTTACTTTTTTTTTCTTTTAAATTAATTTCTGATTTTTAGATTCTTTCTTCCTTTTTGTGTCTATTTAAAAAAAAATGGACCTACCAAGTTAGACTACAAAATATCAGAAAAAAAATTGCTTAATTTGGTACTTATCTTAATTCTAAAGGTAGAATCCTGCAGCGCTGCTCTGGCCAGATGCTGACGATGTTTCTCCATGATGGCTCGATCACGCTGTTTCTTTTTCCTCTTTTTTTTGTTGTTGATTAATTTTTTTTTTCTTTTTTGTAAAATTTCACAAAAAACTTAATTATAATAGTTTTGTTTTATTCGAATATTAAAATTTTTATTAAAGTTAACTCAAAATTTTTCAATACTACATTAAATACAATTTTAACTAGTGTATCTAGTAATGTTTATTATTCAATTTTCAATAAAATCGAAAAATATTTCTGCTTTTATACACAATTTTAGCATTTTATTATGTTTTCCTTTCTAAATTTTTTTTTGTTTTTTTGAAGTTTTGTCAAAATTAAATAAGTAACATTATTATTGACTCTTTTATCTATTATTCTTTTTTTTATTTTTTTATTTTGCAAATTTAATGGATAACTTTCAATTCAATTATTAAATAATTTTTAAATGTAATATAAGGTAATTTTGTTTTAATATATTTATTTTTTTTTTCTTCGTTATGATTTTAATTTACGTAAAATTTGTTAAATTTCTTTTTATTCTATTATTCTTATTATTATATTGTTAAATTTTTGTTAGAATTAAGTGTTATTTTTATATATGTATATTTTTTTTTTTTTATATATATTATTATTTCATTTAAATAGCTTTTTTTTTTTTTTTTTGAACCTTCTCACGTTTCTTATATTATTTTTAAATTAAAAGAATTCACCTTTTTTTTTTTCATTTTAAATTAAGATACATTTGTAATACTCTATAATGACGGATGTTGCGACAGCTACATTAATTCTTTTTTATGGTCATTTTTTTTGTACGCCACTGTACAAATTCAGTTGGCTGTACATTAAAATAGTTAAATTCAGTTCATAATGGAAAAATAAAGTCTGCAATTCATTGGAATTGCAACTTAAAATTCCAATAAATGAACTGTAATTTAATATCCGTTGCACACGCGCAACAAAATTTATAATCCATCACATTGTTCTGTAAATGGCGTGATTTTCTTTATATTATAAAAATCACGCGATTTATAGAAAACATAAGAGAATTATTCGACTTAACTTCTTCTTCCTTTTCATCAAAATTCTTTTATTTTCTACTTATCTTTTTTATTAACATTCAATTTTTTTTTTAAAAATCTCTTAAAAACCTAAAACACATGTAATAGTATTTGCCGACGGCAAATACATCATATTGCATTCAACATTTAATACCCATATTAATTAGCCCATATAAAATTTCTTATATATTGATTGATCCATATATTTTATTACGACCTATTTACTCGCGTAAGTGGCGTAATAAAATATATAACTTTCTACTCACACACACCATCAATTTCCGAATATGCGCACATTACCCTACTCACTATATATTACTCCTTAAGTAATATATGGAATAGTCTCGAAAATGATAATTCATATACCTGCCTTATGCATTAATAATAATAGGTAATGACCTCTTAAATTCTTCTCTTAACCATCTCAGTGTAATTATGTAATAAATGAGTAATGGGATTAACTCAAAACCTGGCTATATAAGCGAGGTAGAATTTATCACAAGGGTTCTTTTTGCGTTTGAGTTTGTTTTTTTTTTTGAACATATACAAAATGTAGTAATTAAAGTATTTTATTTCGGCCATTTGGGCTAGAGAACGTTTAGCAGTGTTGAACAAAATAAATTCACGTTGACCGCGATTTTTATATTTTTTTTTCTTCAAGTAAAAATCATTATTTTTGGGATAAGATTTTTGTAGCTTGTATCGTGAGGTTGAAAAATAAATTTACTCCCGGTGTGAAAATAATAAAAGAAAATATTTAAAAAATTAAATAAATTACAATTTTTTTTGATAATTTTTCAAAGAGGCCACAATAAAAATAAAATTGTAAATTAATTAAAACCAAGATAGTTTAAAAAAAAAAAAAAATATTAAAGGAAAAGAAAAAAAAAAAAAGAACAAAAAGTAAATATTTTTTTTTTGTTTTGTTAATAAAGTGAAAATCTTTCAAAAAGGAATTTGTTTTTTTTTAAATAAAAGAAGAATTTTAAAAAATCGGTTCTTTGTGAAAAGAAATTCTTTTTAGTGTAAGAAAATACCAAGAAGGCAAAAAAAATAAAAATATAAAAAAAAATTTAGTTATTAAATTAGGTAATTCAAAGTTTACTGAATAGTGTGATTTAAGAAAAATTAATTAAAATTAAATTAAATATAACTTTTAATAAAGTGGACGAAAAAGAGATAGTTAAATTGAATTGGGTATAATTGTGAATGGAAATTTCATTCGAAAAAAAAAAAAAAAAAACGAAAAAGGTTAACAAACTCTGAAAAAAGAAATTAATAGAAAAAAAAGTATATATATATATTCATAATTTGAAAAAAATTCGATAGAACCACCGCAACCTGCTGTAACAGTTATTTAGATAGAATCAAAATTTTCAAAAAAAAAAAAAGAAAAAAAAAAAAGGAACAAAATAGTCAATACATACATATAACATGTAAAGTTTATCATCAATTATTATTTTGTATTTTTTTTGGTTCGCTACATATAATTTTTCTTTAAAATTATTATTATTGTGTTGGAAGCAGTGTACTGTGTTAATTTTGTATATTTCGTTCGTACTTTTTATTCAGTTATTTAGTTTAATAAGGCCTTTAAATGAAAGATCTATAAAAAAAAAAAAAAATATATATACATATATTTATAATTATGTTTCGAATAATTACATACATATAATGTACGTCAAAAATTTCTTATGAATTGTGGTAATAAGTAATCATTTACAAAGAAAATGTATTTTTTCTTCTTCTTGTTATTCCATATACTTCACTTATAATTTTAGTCTAAATATAAATTGTATTCTTATTTTTTTTCATTCCGAAATAAAAATAGCAAATAAACTTGAATTTAAGAATTTTATTCAAAAAAAAAAAAAAAAAAAAAATATATTGAATACTAAACATAAATAATTTGTAATTTGAAATAGATTAATGATGAACGTGATTTTGCAAAAAAAAAATGCATAATGTGTTCAAAACAATTTAAAAAGAAAAAAAAAAAATATGTTAATAAAAAACATAACGATTTAATAATCTGAAATATAAAAAGATATTTAAAAAAAAATATATAAGAGAATAAAATTTTATACTATTAAAAATGAAATAATACAGTAATAAAGTGTATAATGATAATTTAAAATCAAAGTATTTTAATATAAAGAAAGGCATTTTCTAAGTATTTAAAAAAAAAAAAAATAGATTTAAATTAAAATGAATACAAAAATTTGGAGTGATTTTGTTATTTGGCTTTTTAATAAAAATTGTATAGGAAAATGATATAAAAAACAAAAAAAAAAAAAAGAAAAAACCAAACAATAAAAATAATAAAAATAATCGTAGCAGTTTGAATAAAAATTAAAAAGATGAAATTATAATATGAAAATTTTTGTTTGAGTGCTGAAAATAATCGCTGTTTTTATATACTATTACATGTATATATATTATATACAATTACATATTTATATATGCATAACATTTAAATATATATACATATATACATATATTTTCTAACGAAGTATTTATAGTGAATTTTTTTTTTACTTATTTAATTTGGAATAAAAAATAAGTTTGAAAAATAAAAAAATGAAATTTTAATATACAAAATATATATAAAAAAAAAAAAAAAAAAAGAAAAAAAAAGAAAACCGGAAGAATAGCGGAGATCCAGAACACCGAAGCTCAGGGTCCTTCAACGGTACCGCCACGTGGGAGCCCCATCCAACCAACATCCAGCAGTAGGTACAGCTATTCAAGCATCCTATAGTTAAGCTAAGTAAAATTTTGCTATATTATGTAAAGATTTCTAACAAAAAAAAAAAAAAAAAAAAATTAAATAATTATGATATTTTAGATAAATGTAGGGATTCAATACTAATTAATAAAAATTATAATATTAATAATTTATATATTAATAATTTATTCATAAAAAAAAAAAAAATTAATTATTTATAAATAATATAATTAATAATTATCCAATTAATAATTTAATTAATTTAAATAAAAATTCCTTATTTGATGAAATTAAAAATATTAACGAGTATTATGATCTTATTAATCAAAATTATGATTTTTTTTAAACTCATCAATTAAAACATTTGAATTGTTATAGGATAAAATAATGAAGAATTTTCACAAAGTAATTTAAATGAATATACAACAAATAATACAGAATATTTAATAAAAAAATACAATCTATTCAGAATTTGATGATGAATTTCAAATGTTATGGAATAAAACAAATTATAATCATTTTTTTTGATGAAATTATAATAATGGATAATAGTTACAATAAAATAATAGAAAATTAACCTTAGGTGAAAAAAAAAAAAGAATTTTTTTTTACTTTTATTTTGATTGATTGCTTTGGGTATATATATCCTTTTTTTATTCGAATCCAAAACATGACGGTTTAGAGTTTGTTTGGACAGTCTGAGAGATCCTGTGAGAGGTGTGATGGAGCTGGTGAGGGTCCGTGGGGGGATGCCTCCGGTCCACTGAGGAGAATGTCCTGTTGTTTCTCTTTTCCTTTCACCTTTTTTCGGCTAACCTAATTCCCCAACTTCGTTTGTCTTTGATTGCAATTTGTATTTCCGGTCTAACTTTATGTTACGGATATGAAGTTTACCTCGACCGGATGAGTCCAAGAACCACGCCCGGGCTGAAGCAGCCGGAACCCCTTTAATAGACCGGATAGGACTCATCGGGAGGTCTTGAGTTTGCCATAATACAACATTTCAAAATTTTCATATCGTAACATATGGCGCCCAACGAGAGTAGGCACTTCCCATCAGGTGTCTCTAAATAGATTTCGCCCCATATGTTCCTCCACCTTTTAGTGTTGTAACATATGGCGCCCAACAGTAAGGCACCTCCATCTTTTGCCTTAATTTAAATCTCAATCCATGCCCTTCTGGTTCATGGATTGATTCGTTTTTTTTTTAGTTTTACCCCTCGGTAACATGGAGATTTCGTGAGTAGTGGCAACACCTCTCGTGGAATCTACCATTCCACGCGTCCTACCTGCTTACTTTAATCACCCGGTTTATTAAATTTAATTTAAATCTATTTCGTGCGCGATCTCATTTTTTTTTGAATTTCATATTTTGGAAATTCATATGCAAAAATTCTCGTTGCCGGTCACGTATGACCAAAATTTTTGGAGGAACCTCCGAAATTTTGTTGCGACGTGACTGGCTGATTTTTTTTTGTATACAGTTTACAAATAGTTGTATAAACTATTAAATATATTATTTAGATTCCGTTTATAAAATCTTTTCGGTTTGAATTTTTCTTTTTGAAACAATTATTCAAAACTTTTTTTTTGGTAGACTCAACTTGTACTTTTTGTTATCGCCAGTATATACATATTAAATTTAAATCTATTTATGCTCACGACATATACGATGTCAGGCCGGTCTTGTACGTTTAGGACCGTAACCTTTGCGCGTTTATGCTCGTGTGTCATTTTTTTTTGGTATATATTCAAACCGCATAGTTTTAAAATAAATCTGATACATTCAACGTATGACACATAGTTTTGGTTACGTACACCAGAACTATCGTTTGCGACGGGGAATGGATCAGATACATACCTTTTTTTTTGAAATTTTTTCTTGAGAATTTATTAATTCATTATGGCGACCAATCTCGTGCAAATTGTCACTTAGTAGTCGTTCATATTTCATTTCATTATCATATACGTGAGCGATCGTCTTTGTGATAAATCTTGAAATGTGATTAAATTATTTAATAACCACCCGTTTGTCATTTAAAATTTTTTTTATGTTCGCTTGGCAGGATGAGCTCGTGACGCTGGAGGTCAGGCTGGTCCCATTAGCCATTCCCGTTCCTCTTTCGCACGACTCTCTTCTTGTTAAGCCCCTCAATCTGCTAAAATTTGGGAACAACAGGATTTCATTTTCTCTTTCATTTTTTGTTAAAATTTAATTGTGGTCCGGAGGGGTCTCCTTTCCTTGGAACTCCCGGCTTCTCACGGCCTCATGGGTCTCTCAGAGCAACAGTACATTTTTCTTTATAAAACAATTCGCATATTATTTTTTTTTTCTCTTCTCTTGTTTCTTTTTATGATAAGTGACATGCAATTATAAATCGCATTTACTTGGGTTATACACTATATATTATATTTTTTTTTTGCCTTACTTCCTTCTCGTGATCATCGTTACACTCACCCATATGGTGAGATTGTAAACGTATTTGCTTTATTGTTTTTTTTATTTTTTTATTTTTTTTTTCAATTTAACACCAAAGTGGTTCTGTCGCGTGATCCACGCTGACGAAGATGCACCGTCGGTCCGCGACCTCATAATTTCATAATCTCATTTACATTTTTTTGAAGTGAATTTTTTTTTTGGTGTAACTAAATCAAAATGGATCCCAGTTTCTTAAATCCAGATGACATCTCCTACGAATGCCGTATTCGGGACATAGATCCAAATGATCCGGACTACCTGAAGCTTTTAATCGACAAGGTAACTTTGGAAACTACCGGAGGAGCCACCTTACCAGATAGACTGCTGAACAACGTAAATACTGAAATATCTGAAGTTAGGAGTCAAGCGGAAGGATTGCTGACCAACTTGAATCCCCGTGACTTGGCTGCTGATATCGATAGATTTCAACGGACATCCGCAAAACTATGGCACCTATGGTACCGAGTAAATAGGATTAAAAAGGTCAACCCTAAATCAAAGTCAGCCACAGCCATTATGGAAGTCCTACAAAAAGGATTTGACATGTTAAAGGACGTTTCCACCACTGGCAGTGATGATCAAGGAGCAGCTGGACTTGATTTTGATGCCTCACAATCGATAAGAAGGAGCACCCCAGCGGTGTCGTTCGAAAACATCAGCATCATGGGAGGACCGGAAAATTTAGCTGATCATCCAAGTCCTACAATAGTTCATGATAATAGTATTGTAAATAAAATTGTAAGCACAAATATAGGTACCAAGAAAAAACTTTTGACTTTTAATAAACCTACTTTCCTTTCAGGATCTGTTTTGTCCAAACCCCAATCCAACCTTAACACTTCACGTAAACAAAAGCAAAATATAGAAAATACAGTTCGGTACACTACAGAACGAATTGATACGGGTAGGTCAAATTTGAATCTCAATTATTCTCTTCCATACATAGGTAACAAAATCCCTGTAACTAGACATCAACAGCCTACTTCAAGAACCCATCGGTTCCTTGGTGTTCAGGATGAACCATTCGCTACTAATGATGATGTTTATTTCGCCAAGCAAGCAGCCCAGGCTCAGCTTGCTAGTCTGGATCATCCTCGAGTATACCCTACCTCAAGGACAGATGATGTTCATCCAAATGTTCAAAATATGCCCTACGTGTCAAATAATTCTCGTTTTGGCTCCGTGCCACCATTTTCTCAACAGCAAAGACGTGTTTTTAGATCCACAAGTCCTCTTAAACGATGGAATTTGTCTTTTTCTGGTAAACCGTTAGGATTGCAGTAGTGGGGATATGCCGGTTCTAGACCAGGGAGGGTTTTGTGCACAGCTTTTTTGATGACGTCATGAGCTTTAGAGCTTTTGGGGTTGAGATATGCGGTGAGAGCTTGAAAGCTTTGAGCTTTTGGGTTGTGGTATGTTGTGTGGGTTGTGGTATGTGGTGTGGGTTGCGGTATGTGGTGTAGCTTTTGTGGTATGCGGATTATGTTTGTGTGTGGTGTGGGTTGTGGTATGTGGTGTGGGTTGTGGTATGTGGTGTAGCTTTTGTGGTATGTGGTATAGCTTTGATGGTGTTAAGCTTTTTGGTTGTGGTGTGTAAAAACAGCTTAAACAGGTCTTTAAACAGCTCTAAAACAGCTTAAACAGGTCCAAAAACAGGTCTGAAACAGCTTAAACAGGTTCAAAAACAGGTCTGAAACAGCTTAAACAGGTCTAAAAACAGCTCTAAAACAGCTTAAACAGGTCTTTAAACAGCTCTAAAACAGCTTAAACAGGTCCAAAAACAGGTCTGAAACAGCTTAAACAGGTTCAAAAACAGGTCTGAAACAGCTTAAACAGGTCCAAAAACAGATCTAAAACAGCTTAAACAGGTCTTTAAACAGCTCTGAAACAGCTTAAACAGGTCCAAAAACAGCTCTAAAACAGCTTAAACAGGTCCAAAAACAGCTCTAAAACAGCTTAAACAGGTTCAAAAACAGCTTAAACAGGTCTTTGAACAGCTCAGTAGATGAAATAATAATGATATACAACTCTTACACACGTATCTATTTATAATAATATAAAAGTATCAAATCCCTTTCTGTATCGTCCACAATCTAATGAACTATCTTTGTTTATTACTAAAAATCCGTAATTATCTTTCCAACATTTTGAACACATATCTCGAAATTTTTCATATGACATATCTGTATTGACGTGATCATTATAAATATGCTTTAAATTCATTTCATCTTGTTTAAAAATTACAATAAAGTTTGAGTTATCACGTATCAAGTGTTTTGGAATATGTGTATAAGTCTGACATAAGTAAAAGCTATCGATATCCTTATGACGTCCCATACAAAAATATGAACGTATATTATTTTGTTTTTCGCCTGCAACATCATCAAATATAAAAATCGAGTTTCGTTTTGCCTGTTCTGGTGACATTATTTCAGTATTCTCAGAAAATGTGTTGCATCCTAACCCTTAAAATCAAAACCCATATCCGAGTAGGAAAATTATAAAACAATAAAGAAAAGTAAAAATAACTTTTAATTGTAAAATGTAAAATGTAAAATGTAAAATGTTAAAAGTTATTTTTACATTATCCGCATACCACAAAAGCTACACCACATACCGCAACCCACACCACATACCACAAACCACACAACATACCACAACCCAAAAGCTCAAAGCTTTCAAGCTCTCACCGCATATCTTAACCCAAAAAGCTCTAAAGCTCATGACGTCATCAAAAAAGCTGTGCACAAAACCCTCCCTGGTCTAGAACCGGCATATCCCCACTACTAAGAATATATCTTATAATTTACTAATACATAAACTAATAAAATAATTAGATTTATTAAATTAAAATGTTCCACCGTATGATTAATATTTATCGTAGAAATTGTGCGAATGTACAATAACAATTCACCGAATTGAATCATCTCGACCCAACTGACTAAAAAAAAACAAAGCCCAAATGGCCGAAAAAAAATAAAATACTTTAATTACTACATTTTGTCTATTTCAAAAACAAACTCAAACTCAAAAAGAACCCCTGTGATAAATTCTACCTCGCTTATATAGCCAGGTTTTGAGTTAATCACATTACTCATTTATTACGTAAATACACTGAACTAATTAAGAGAAGAATTTAAGAGGTCATTACCTATTATTATTAATGCATAAGGCAGGTATATGAATTATCATTTTCGATACTATTCCATATATTACTTAAGGAGTAATATATAGTGAGTAGGGTAATGTGCGCATATTCGGAAATTGATGGTGTGTGTGAGTAGAAAGTTATATATTTTATTACGCCACTTACGCGAGTAAATAGGTCGTAATAAAATATATGGATCAATCAATATATAAGAAATTTTATATGGGCTAATTAATATGGGTATTAAATGTTGAATGCAATATGATGTATTTGCCGTCGGCAAATACCATTACATGTATTTTAGGTTAAAAGAGATTTTAGAAATTTGAATTTTAATAAAAAAAGGTAAGTTGAAAATAAGAGAATTTTGATAAAGAAGAAGAAGAAATTTATGTTGAATAATTCTCCTATGTTTTCTATAAATCGCGTGATTTTTATAATATAAAAGAAAATCACGCCATTTACAGAACAATGTGATGGATTATAAATTTTGTTGCGCGTGTGCAACTGTAGGGTGAAAAATTTTAAAATATCTTTTTTTTTCTTTGTTTCATTTTTTTTGTTTTTTGTTTTTTAAATTTATTATATAATAATCTACATATTTAAATTCTCTTTATTTTTGCTACCGCTCTTGTGTCCGCTTTTCTTTGGTGATGCAATGTCGCTCCCAATCTGTAATAATACAATTAGAGAAAAACATACTTGAGCCACGCAATCAATATTACATTGTATACTCAGTTCAATAAACAAAATTATCTAATTCCTTCATTTGATGGACCAACGATTGCTAAGGGTACACCTTACAAAGCGACCGTTTAATGCTACAATCAAGTGTTAACGGAAAACCGCAATTAACACTTGAAATCTACTGACAGAACACCATATCAAGTAGATAGCCCAGGAGAACACCATCCTGCGCAATTCACAAACACATTACTACGGTCCATCAAATACTTTAAAATTCATATATCATATATATAACAAATTATCAATTCTAAACCGAGTATACAAGTCACTTATTAATTAATAATAATATCAAAAATTTACATGGAATTCCACATACTTCAAATATATATGTATATATGTTTATCTTCAATCAATTCAATAACATGCAAATATAACATAATTAAATAGCTCAGTGAGAAAACTCACCTTATAAAATTATCCTATTATTCTCCTTTCTCCTATTACTTTGTTTATTTATTAACACACTTATATGTATTTTTATCTCACTACTTGTATAAAATTATATTAAAATCTTCAATAATGTCTTAGTTTTTTTCTTCTAAATATTTTAATATAAAACACTTTAACACTATAAAATTCTTTTTGCTACTTCTGCTATCGCTGTCACAACTTAAAATGATTGTGAAACGATATTTTTGGTTTTACCTCTTTTTTTGTGTTCTTATAATTTCAAAGATATACATACAACAACAGAGTGTGTATGCAGTTTAAACAAGGACATATGGATGCAATTATAGTTTTCTCGATCCTAAATAAATATACTAAGTATTCTTTTTAAGGAAATACCCATATTTTCTTTGTCAATATATTGAACTATGTATATTAAAAACAAACTACGTTGTCGCTTATTTAAAGGATTTGCATATAGCAAAAGTAAAAATTTCGTAAGAAATAAAAGGATAGGAATTCCATTATATCCAATGTAATTTATTATTTAAAAACCTTAAAAAATATGTTTAAATGATACATAATATACTTGAAAACATTTATAAAATATAAAAGAGAACATTTTCTTATTTTTTTTTTTTTGTATTTAAAGAAAAATATTTGAAAAAAATACGAAATTTGTAGATAAAAATAAAATGCAATAAAGGCCCTTTTTATTTTTGTCTTACACAACGGATATTAAATTACAGTTCATTTATTGGAATTTTAAGTTGCAATTCCAATAAATTGCAGACTTTATTTTTCCATTATGAACTGAATTTAAATATTTTTAATGTACAACCAACTGAATTTGTACAGTGGCGTACAAAAAAAATATGCCCATCAAAAAATATACAAAATTTTTATTGTTTATTGTTAATTTACATGGCTTTTTATACAAAATTATCATTTCAATATTCTTACATTGCAAAATTACATACTAGAATAGAAAGTGTTAAAAAAAATAACAATAACAAATTTACCTACTATTAATAAGAGAAAATATTAAAAATATATAAAATGAACATTCAAATACATAAAAATATAAAAGCTCAGCAATTTTACTTTTTACATTTATAAATTCTCATAAAATATACTGGACTTAGTAAACAAAAGTATAAAACTTCGTCTGGTTATATATTCGTTAAAAGTTAATTTTGTCGATATAAGCAAATTTACTTAGAATAAAAATTACAATATTTTATGAAAATAAAATTATAAACTAATTATGAATTTTTGATAAAAATATGAAATATAATTAATTTGAAAATTATGATATTATTATGATATTAAAGTGAATTAAAATATGAAATCTCAAAATTCTCCCAAGCGTTGAAGGCTCTGCATTCAACTAAATATCCTGATTAAATGTGGTCCTAAAGGGTCCTGGTTGCTTCCGTTTTCTTCGTTAGAAGTTGCTGAGTCCTCTTCTGAATGATGTGACTTATCGCATCTTATGCATCGTGTTTTCCAAAGGAGGTAAATCGTCGAAAAAGCCATTAGCCCCAAGATTGAATATCCAAGGGCGTAATGATGGATGTGGTGTGAAGTCAAATTATTCGGCAATTGAGTGTCGATCTGCTGTAGATCCCTTTTAATATACGAAGGAATATACGAAGTTGTACTGATGGTAGGATATATATTATGACGTTATTTAGTTATTAAGAACTGCCTGACAATGCAGTCACTTTGGATATTAAGAATGTCAGTTTTTTGAATGATGATTTGAGTCGTGCTGTCTTCGCATACCACATTAATACTAGTATTTTTGTCCAGTGAATAAATCCACTGATTGGGATTATGTAATTGTATCCAGTGAGCTCCTGATTCTACCTTTTTAATTGAGCAAGAGGATCCAGGTGCTAAATTATTCAACAGGTTAATTTCGCAAGAGCTGACTGATGATCCTCGACTATTCAAAGGACCTTTTTGTTGACATATATGTCTTCCACTATAAATTGTCATACATCCTTTTAGGTCGTGCTCAGTTCGGGATAATACTGATGCCTATGTAAACTTACTATTAAGAAGGGAGATGAAGGCTGTATTAAAATGAAGGAGTCGTTAACTTTCACTGGAACGGTGATTAATTTGAAGAGCTCAAATTCTGGTATTGCTAGGAGAGGTAGCGTTATTTTAAAAATTATCTATTTTTCTGTAACTTTCCCATGTACGGACATTATACTGTAGAACTTTAAAATATCTGATGGTTGTACGTGTAGCTTCAGCGTAGCTGGGATACTTTCCTTAATCTCCAGTAGACTTTGCTCAAATTGCTCAGGTGAAATCAAAAGTGGATTAATTTTTCCATGATGAGTATCAGTGAGGATATCAAGAAGAGCGTTTTGAACTTGCTGGAAATTTGATAGCGAGCATGATTTGAATAGTTAGAAGTGTAAAAGTTTGTGCCGCTCTCTCTGCGTACAATTGTTGATGAGTAATGCTGAGCTGGTGTGACGTTTCATTGAAAAGGTTTTCTATATGCTCAAATTCTTGCTCAATGGCCTTACGATGCCTTTTCATAACGTTGATGGTAGTATCTATGAATGAAGTTTGATTGTGTATCAAGGATACCAAGTGCGCTTCATTGTGTGTCACCCTTCAATGGTTTGTGACATTTCTTCTGCATATTCGGAATCTAAAATTCCAAACAGAGCATGAGCAACGTTACCCACAATGTTAAATACACCTCTTTTAAATTTTGTTGTTTTCTTCGCCTTTAACATTTTATTGTTTTCTTGCAATTCATGAACGGCATGTTTAAATTGTGCAAGAATTTTCGTACAAGGTCAGTACTCATCCAGTGATGAGTTTGAATGGTCTGGCAGGTTTTTTTCTAACATCGTGCTGCAATTAAGAAGTTTTTCGAAATCATTCCAATAAGGCTGGATGTTGTAGTAAGCAATCAAGTGCCATTCGCTAGTAATGATGTTGGCTGTTCCTAGATTTTCAAAGTATACTCCTGAATTAGTTCTGAAAGATGTTACTTCAACCTTAGATGCGATAGCAAGCGGTATTAATAAGCACGTTAACAGCAGTGATGCTACAGTTGACAATCGTATCCTTTTTTGAGGATTGGACGTATCTGAATCGTCTGCAAGCTGTTGTTTGTCTTCAGTTTCTTCAGAATTTTCGCCTGTAGGTGACGATTCTTCTTCTTCTGTTGGTAACAGTGCTTAACGGTGTATTGGACGACGTATGATGCCTTTTGCCGTTTTTAATTCAACCACTCGTACCAAACCATCCTCTCCTTTGATCAATCTTATCACACGTCCTAAAGGCCATTTCATTGGAGGCAGGTTTTCGTCCTTGATTATAACAATCGTATTAGTTTTAATATCTTGACATTTCTGCTTCCATTTACAGCGTTGTTGCAACTGATTTAAATATTCACACGACCATCCATTTTTACATAGAAATCGAATTTTCCCTAGACAAATATACTTCATCAGCATATTTCATGAGAATAGAAAAATTGAAGTAAATAAGTAATATGATATACATATATGTATACGTATATATGGTAAGCATAAGACTTACGGCATGTTCATTCTTGTCATGAGAAAATTTACCATGACATTGGTTTGGGTTTTATGTTTTGTTTTGTTTTTCTGGAAATTTTGCTATTTCCGTTGTTTTTGCATTTTCATCATTTTGAACAGCAATATATGTAACTTCTCCCAGGTTTAGGTAAGAAGTCTCCGGCTTCACATTATTTATTATCTCAATTTTTCCATTCTCATTTTTATAGTACAAATACAATGCTATGCCACTTACAATTATAATTAATGTTGTAGTTATACTAATATTTGTGCCATACATTATTTGTTTTTGATACTTTAATTCTTTTATTTCTTCAATGTTTTTTTCATATTCTATTTGTATTTTCTTTAAATCAATGATACTTTCATTTATGTTTTGTACCTTTTCTGATTGATGAAAATATTTGTCTAATATTATTATAATTTTTTATTTCTATACTACAATTATTAAAATTAAGCATAAAATTTCCAGTTAGATTATATTTTCTTTTATCGCAATTTTGTATTAGACTATGATTATGCATTTTTTTAAAAAAAATGGTTTCATCATCTATTTCTTCTACTTATTATATCTGAATGAACATTTCTTACTTACTATACAATGTTTACTTGGCTTTAATTTCTTTAGAATATTGGTTTCATAACTATATATCTGATTATTTAATTCAACTATAAATTCATCCTGTTCATTAATTTTTAAATTGTCTGTATTTGGCACTGCTTTAATAATTTGCAATTCAGTTATAATATAATCTTTGAGAATTTTTATAGCAAAAATTAATAATTTATTTTTATACTCCATGACTCCTGCTTTTAGGAGTTTTAATTTATGTACATCTACCTTGTATAAATCTAATTCTTTTGATAATAACATACTAGGGTGTATAATATTATTTTTTGTAGATACTATATTATCTAAAATTTGATCAATTTTATTTTCTAAACGACTTAATTTTGTTTCTTGATCTAAAAATGTAATTTTACCATTTATGTCTTTTATATGTGTATTTGTTTTATTTAAAGATTGCAAAATTATTTTTCTATCATCTATTGTTTCTTTTAAATATAAGAATGTTTTTTTAAAACGGTCATTGATTTTTACTTGTCTATTCAAGTTCTGTATACTGTTATGGTTGTTTTCATCGAAGTTTTTTAAGTGTTCTAGTATCTCTTCCCTGTCATCATTGTCCATAGTTCCGAATAACCATTTAGATACGGTACCTACTACATTTACTAGACCTCTTTTTTGTCGATTTGGATTCTGTATTGTTCTAAGTTTACTCTTAATTATGTTTATTTCAGTGTCTAATATTTGTCTATCCCTAATATCTGAACGTTTTATATTCTCAGCTAATTGTTCTAAAATTTGTGCTACTTCATTTGGATCGATCATATGCAATATTATATCTGTGTTATTGGCTATTTCCACATTCTTTATTCTTATTCTTACATACTCACTATTTTCCTGTAATTGATGTACTTGCAGTAACCCTTGTGCTGTACTGGTCATCATCATTATTATCATCATTATGGTAACCTGAAAATTTATAAGGTCTTTTAATGTTAGAAACGTGAACATTTTCTAGCTTATATTTCCTATAATATGGAGCATCTTTATGTCTAACTCTCCAATAATTTTTAATATATCCCTCATTTCTTTTTTCTACATACTCTTCTTTTTTTGTATTTAATTAATGGTGTCATATCGCTTAACATATTGGCTTGCATTGGTGTCATTTCAATTGTTGAATGATATCGATTATTATAATTTCCTATAACTCTATATATTTTTTGTTCAACTGTTATATCCTCTTCTATCCCTTGCATTCTTTCAATTATTGTTAAATGTAGCCTCTCAACGTCAGCGTTTCCGGTATGGCTATTGGGCTTTGTCCAATGTACCTCTATGTCTTTTTCTTGTGAAAATTTTTTCATATGTTCGGATTTGAACTCATTGTCTATAATGATTTTTCTTGGCTTTCCTAAAGTTTCCTTTATAGTCCCTCTCGTTTACTTCGGAATATATACCGATGCGTCCGGTTTGTGTATATCTTTTTAAAATGTCTTTTATTATTTTTTCATCATTTTGTGGATTAATTTGTATTATTCGTCGTTTGTGTAATGTTTCTAGTTCGATATTAGGGCTATAAGTCAATATAATTTGTTTTATATTTGTTCACAATTTCTTCTCTAATACCTACATGGTCAAGTAATTGTTCGTCTACCGAATGCATTGTATCAGACAGGCCCATATTAGATTCACTGCTATTTTCACAATTTACTGGGGGGCTATTATCTATCCTACTAAGAAAGTCTGCTACCTTATTTTCTTTTCCTTGCACATACTCAATTTCAAAATTATACTCTTGTAATTTTAAAATCCATCTCTGATTTCTTTGAGAGAATTCTTTGCCTTTATATTTTGAATTTAAATATTTTATTGGTGCATGGTCCGTTATAATTTTAAATTTTCTCCCATATATATGGTTTAAAATAGTTTACTGAATAAACTATAGCGAGAAATTCTTTGTCCGTTACACTATAATTTCTTTCATGATTATTTAATGTTCCTGAAACATAGCATACTGGGTGACCGTCTTGTGAAAGAACAGCTCCAATAGCATACTCACTAGCATCTGTTGTTATTACGAATTGCTTTTCATAATCAGGAAATTTTAAAATATGATGTGCACCAATCATTAATTTTAGCTTATCAAAGGCTTCTACATATTGTGGATCATTGACATTTATTTTTATATCTTTCTTCAGGTATTTTATTAGAGGTTGTGCAACTTTAGCATAATCTTTTATAAATTTCCGATAGAATCCAGTCATTCCCAGGAAGCTTTTAAGTTGCTTTTCAGTTCTAGGGAATTCGACTCGTTTTATATCCTCTACCTTATTTGGGTTAGGTTTTATACCTTCTTTGGTTAGCAGATGGCCTAAAAATTCTGTTTCTCTTTTCATAAAACTATATTTATCTGCCTGAATTTTTAAATTATGTTCAACTAATTTCTTAAAATTTTTTTCTAATGATGCTAAATGTTCTTCTAATGTAGTTGAAAAAATCAAGATATCGTCCAAATAGACATACATATCTTGTTAATATACTCTCTCAAAATTTTATTTATTAAACGTTAAAAAGCAGCAGGAAAATTCTTGAGCCCGAATGGCATCCCAATGTACTCATACATCTATATTTCTATATCTTGGTCTTTAACTAAAATTTGATGATACCTTTCAAAGAACTAAAGAACTAAAATATTGTGCTTTTCCTTGTTTATCAAGTATACTATCAATGTTTGGCAATGGGTATTTATCGTCAATGGTTACTTGATTTAATTTTCTATAATCTACTACGATTCTAAACTTTTGTTTGCCTGAATTATCTTTTTTCTTTGGAATGACTATAATAGGAGAACTTTTGCTTTTTCTAATTATTCTCTGAGCCTCCATTTCTTTCATTTGTTTTCTAACTTCTTCTTCATGCTGGGGTGGGTATCGATACAATTTAGAATTTATTTGCTCATTTGTGGTAGTTCTAATTTCATGTACTATACTAGTGGTGTTGGTCAATGCATCTTCTTCTTTGAAAAACAGCTTTTGATATTTTTTCAGTAATTGTGAAATTGAAAATTTTTCATTTTCTGATAAGTGGTCTAATTTAATATTTGCTAATTCGCTTTCTTCTAACATATCATATTTTACGTCTTCTTCAATTATTTTATTAAGAATAAAAAATTAAAATAATATAAATTTTTCTTTTCGTATCCGAGGCTAATTGATAAAAAACTCAGATTCACTTAATTGATTTACTTCATTGTTATTATTTAAATTATCTACTTGCATGGGCTAAACTTGACTAAAATTTTTATTTTGAGGTTGATTTTTGGATTGTTCACTTCCGTTATTATAATTGTTTTTTTGGGAACTATTTGGGTACTGCCTAGAATTATTATGAGTATAATTGTTTTGTCGTATCTGTCCTGAATTATTATTATTATAATGGTTTTGTCGTATCTGTCCTGCATTATTAAATTGTCTGTTTTGGCTTGTTTGTTGTTTCGTTATATGTGCTTGTATATTTGAATGTTTTGCTTTGACAAAATTATTTGTTTTAGCAATCTTTAAATTGCAATGATCTTGACCTATAAACTTATTGATCACTATTCTTATTTCTTCTAAGCTGTACTTATACAAATCTCTGCAGCTAAAGCCCCTGCAATTATTTCTTTTATTTTTAAAACTAGCACACTACTTAAATTATTAATAATTTCATTTTGATATTCACTAAATAATGCGCACTACAATTAATCTTATTTTATCTAATAATTCCGAAATTGTACTTACTTTCAAATGATTAATGTCCTGTGCTACTCGTCCTTGGTCCTTTGTTGATTTGCACTGCAACTTTAATTTTTGTTTACATTCTTCCCAAGTTGCTGGAGCTGTAGTCTCTAAGTAATTTTTTGCTGGTCCTGTGATTTTTTCGTTGTAGATTACACTATAAACTTAATTACGTTGATCTCCATAATCAGCTAATGCCCTTTCAACTGAAGTTATAAATGCTGGTAATGTTCCAGGCCATCCTTCAAATGTGGGTAAGTGTCGAATTTCCTTTTTTATTCGACTTCGTAATGACTGGGTTGATTTTGTCGGTTTAAAATTTCCGTTAATACGGCTAAACATTGCTCCATTACATTCGGTTGTTGTTGAGCCATCCTTCTATTTTGATCAATTATATTTTGTCGCCTTATATTTCTCTCCAGATTGTGTTGTTTCTTCACAGTTTACTAAATTTTTCTTTAAACTATTTCGTTTCTCACTACTCTGGAATTTTTATTTTATTTGATTTTTTTTTTTTTTTCAAATCAAATATTAACTGTATATTTTTAGTATTCACTGTATTTTTAATGAACACAGCTTAGCAATATATTTATTATATTGTTTATTTGTATAAAATGAAACAGTCACTGCATACATTTAATATTCACTGTGTTTTTATTGAACACAGCTTTGCAATATATTTTTATATTGTTTATTTGTGTTTTTTTTCGTATCACTGGATCCTAATTCTTCTGAACAGGATCCTACCGACTGCACCACTTACTCGTATGTTTTTCTTTTATGGACTCACCAAAAAATATATATATTAAATAAAACAAGTTTTTATTTTATTTAAAATTACACTTTTATTATCATCCAACTATAAAAAATACAAAAGAGCGTTTTATAGAAACAACCGACTTCTTTGATGATTCAAAATCTCTTTTCATTCTTCATTCTTCATTTTTAAATTGTAATTATATTTTTACATAGAAATCGAATTTTCCCTAGACAAATATACTTCATCAGCATATTTCATGAGAATAGAAAAATTGAAGTAAATAAGTAATATGATATACATATATGTATACGTATATATGGTAAGCATAAGACTTACGGCATGTTCATTCTTGTCATGAGAAAATTTACCATGACATTGGTTTGGGTTTTATGTTTTGTTTTGTTTTTCTGGAAATTTTGCTATTTCCGTTGTTTTTGCATTTTCATCATTTTGAACAGCAATATATGTAACTCACGTAAGGTAAAAGCATAGGTTGCTTAGAATCAAAACAGCGATGAAGCCTCCAACCGTCAACCGACTCTAATAGTTCCTTTATCGTCAATAAAGGGTGCTAGAGTATTAAGCGAGCTGTTTTTTATCACTTCTCCATGTCTGTGTAGATGTTTTATGTCATCTGCAAACTCTCCTTCTTGCATATATCTTATGATGGATTGAAGGGATTGTTCCATTTCTAATAGATTAAGAGAAGATGTTGGTGTATTGTCATTGTGATGCTTCGTTAATAAAGCGATGTACATAACCCAATATACGTTGAAGGCGATGAAAAGAGTTTTAATGGTTTATATTGTTAATAATGTTATTCGAATGCTGTGTTGCAACAAGAGTGTGTTGTTTAATTCTGCTTTTTAAGGTACATTCAATGAGTGCTTTTGGAAACTTGGGCCAAATAGTTTCGTTGCCATAAAGAAAGCAGGGTCCATAGAACCACATCGTATTTCTCATTAGCTCCTCGGGAGCTACCCCTCTATATAAAAGGTCAGCTGGATTTTGATCCGAGTTGACGTGTTTCCATTGTTTGGGCAACGACAAGCATTGAATGGCGATTTGCTACGAATGTATGAAAATTTGATGAGTTAGAATTGATCCACCCAAATACATCTCTACCGTACAATGGACAAAAGCACTAACTGCAATGTGATGTATATGGAAAAAAGGACTAACTGCCATATAATGTATATGCATATATATGTATATATATATATGTATATGTATATATATATATGTATATATATATGTATATATATGTATATACATTATATCGCAGTTAGTCCTTTTTTCCATATACATCACTGTTAATAATTCACATAAAAAAAAAAAAAAAAATAAAATATAAAAAAATAAAAAAACCTTGCACCATATGTGCATATAATATTTATAATAATGTAAATGCTAAGAAACGTATTAATGCAAGTTAGCACTTTTATTTGGTCAAAGAACTTACAAGAATGTAATAATATGTAGGTCACAAATAAGTGTAATAACCTGTATTAATACGACTCAGCATATTCGAAATTATGACAATTAGCATATTCTATATGTAAAACATGATGAATAAATATATTAAATGTACGTACTTAATTGTTAGTAAGCAATAATTTATATTATTAATTATTAATGCAATTATTAGTACAATAATGTTATAGGTCAATAATATTGTTAATATTAGGAAATTTTTTTGGTATATAAGAAAGTGATTTTGGCAAATAAATTATCAGTTTATTCAACGACATTAAGCCTTCTTTTATTCTTCTGGTGAGGCTGCCAGAAGCGTTGAATAAGTTATCCTTTGACTTTGATATCCTTATCTGAGCATATTGTACAGATTTTGTATCTGGGCAATAACATAGAATCATCAGATTTTGTATCTGTATGATAAAATATACTGAACAAATATTATATTGAAAATCACATCATAAAATTATTTTGTTTTACTATACACAAGTTTTGTACTTGCGTATACAGCTTATTAATACAGATTAACATCGTTTTATATACACAAGTTTTGTACTTGCGTATACAGCTTATTAATACAGATTAACATCGTTTTATATACACAAGTTTTGTACTTGCGTTAACATTGGTGACCCCGCAATTTGAACATCATGAACGTCGACGAAATATTTACAGAACAAGCAGAATTGGGACATGAGATTGAAAGATTGGTTAGAAATTTCAAAAAAGACTCTGTAACTAGGAAAACACCAAAATATTTGCAGAATAAAGCCAGTGCTTTAGATGAATTATGGACCACATTTGAAGAAAATCATAAACAACTGCTGACAGTATTTGATGAAAATCAAACGCACGAGTACTTTACAAAGAATTTTTATAAAGAAGTACTCGACAGACAACAAAACCTATCACAATTAATTGCTAACCACCAGCTGCAAAATGATGCAAAAGACAAAAATGGAACACAAAAATCGCAGGAAGATATTCACAAGGTCATATTAGATGATAAAACAAGTGAAAAAACCAATTCTGAGAATGAGCTAGAAAAGCTCATCAAAAAACAAAAAATATTAATGCGCACAATAACGCACTTCATGCAAGAAGTTGAAAATAAAATACAACAGGAACAATCAACTTCTTACTATGAATATAAACAGCATTTACTAGAACAATATGCAGCTGAAATTAGAATAATTAATCAAAAAATATGGGAAATGGCAACCACAGATGATCCATATGAATACACTGCAACATTATATTTTGAATTAGAAGAATGGCTACAAGACATTATAATACAACTACAACAACTTAAAAATCAAGCAAACCAAAACCAAAATTTAACAATATCACCGACAACAAACAAACACAAAAGTAGAGTAAATTTACCAAAAATTTCTCTACCACAATTTGACGGCAATTACACGAAATGGTTACAATTCCGGGATTTGTACACACAACTCATACATAACCAAGATATAAGTAACTGTGAAAAAATGTATTACTTAAAAAGTAATTTATCAGGAGAACCATTAACGTTAATTCAACACTTACCAAGCAGCGAAGAGAATTATTATGATGCATGGGAATTATTATGCAACAGGTATGAGAACAAAAGATTACTCGCATCAGCATTTTTGAACAAATTTTTAACGCAACCAGTAGCACAAACAGAATCAGCTGACGTCTTAAAAAGTTTACACGATACCACAAACGAATGTTTATCAGGATTAAAAAATTTGGGTTTACAAGTTAATTCTTGGGATCCAATAATAGTACATTTATTATTGAAAAAACTTGATAAAAATACACTAGCATTGTATGAACAAAATATGAAAAATCCAAAAGAATTGAATTCGATTCAAGATGTGTTGAATTTTTTGCAAACAAGATTTCAATCACTAGAAGCAGTAAATACAAAAACAACTGCGAAATATCACAATTTCAAGTTAAAAACATCGGCATTACCAGCAGCTTCAAGCAAAGAAAATTTATGTGCATTATGCAAACAAAATCATTCACTTTATGCGTGCAAAAAGTTCATCGAAAAAGCACCATCAGAGAGATTAAATTATTTGAAACGAAACAATTTATGTATAAATTGTATGCGTTTTGGACACAATGCTGCACAGTGTACATTACGAACATGCACAAAATGCTCAAAAAAACATAATACACTGGTACACATAGATCAGTACAAAACAAGCAAAACAATAACGAACGAGAAGAAAAAATCAGAAGAATCCATACAAAAACACAACATCAATGATAAAGTGAACAATTCACAAAGTCTAACAGCACAAGTTAATAAAAAATATGAAAAATATGTCTTATTAAGCACTGTAAAACTAGCCATAAAAACGCATAATGGAAAATATTTAGAGTGCAGAGCTATGTTAGATTCTGGCTCTCAACTCAATTTTATAACTAACAACCTTGCCAAAAAACTCAAATTGATTGAAATGGAAGAATCGCTCAATATCCATGGTATTGGTAACAGTACACAAATTAGCAACAAAAAAGTTGTCATATATATAAAATCGTTAACAAGCACATATACGTCCAAAATCGAAGCACATATTCTTCCGAAAATTACAACAGATCAGCCGACAACATTCTTAGACATAAAATCATGGAAAATTCCAGAAAATATCAAACTCGCTGATCCAACATTTTATAAACCAGGAAAAGTCGACCTACTGATTGGCGCTGAACTGTATAATGAGTTGATGAATAACGGACAGATAAAACTTAATGATAACTTACCAATACTACAAAACACAACGTTAGGATGGATATTAGCCGGAAAAATAAACAATTTAACAAACTGTACAACACCAAGTTGTGGCATATGCACTAGTGATGAAGAAGAATTATCAGGAAAAATTGAACGTTTTTGGAAACTAGAAGAACCAGAACAACATAATGTAATAATGAGTACAGCAGATACTAAATGTGAAACACTCTTCAATCAAACTACCAAAAGAGATAAAAATGGTCGATTTGTTGTAAAGCTGCCGTTCAAAGAAAATCCATCAATTTCAACTTTAGGAAATTCAAAACAACTAGCGTTTGCAAGATTACAATCAATGGAAAGAAAATTCAAGAAAGATTCAAAACTGAAGCAAGATTATGCAAACTTCATGAAAGAATATCTAGATCTGGGACACATGGAAGAAATTGAGGCTTATCCAGAAAATGAACCACATTTCTTCCTGCCTCATCACTGCGTAATTAAAAATGAAAGTACCACAACGAAGCTACGCGTCGTGTTCGACGCATCAGCAAAAAGCTCAACAAATAAGTCATTAAACAACATATTGCTTACAGGCCCAAAGATACAAGAAGAACTCTTCTCAATCTTGCTACGTTTTAGAATACCACGCTATGTCTTTACAGCAGACATAGAAAAAATGTACCGCCAAATACTAGTAGATCCAGCCGACAGAAAATACCAGATGATTCTATGGAGAGAAAACGAAAACACACCAATAAAATATTATAAATTATCAACCGTCACATACGGCATAACGACAGCACCATATCTAGCAATCAAATGTTTACAGAGGCTCGCAGAACAAAATCGTGAACAGTATCCACTGGCAGCAACAAGCATAAAAAATGACTTTTATGTAGATGATGCCATGATTGGTTCAGACAACTTGCAAGAATTACTACAAAAGCAGAAGGAAGTGAATTATGTACTACAATCAGCAGGCTTCAAATTAAGGAAGTGGTGTAGTAATCAGACAAAAGTGCTTGAAAACGTTCCAATACAGGATAGAGCGCTCCAATTAGATCTTGACGACAGTAACGAATATCATATAAAAACGTTGGGTTTAACCTGGCTCCCTAAGAATGATGAATTTCAGATCACTACAACTCCATACCAGGCACCAATCAAGGTGACAAAAAGAAAAGTCCTATCAGATATAGCACATCTGTTCGATCCACTAGGTATCATGAGTCCAGTAATAATTACAGCTAAAATACTCATGCAACAGTTATGGTCTCTAAAATTAGATTGGGACGCTTCAATTCCACAAGAACTATACAATCAATGGATGCAATTTAGGCAAGCACTCTCAACGTTAAATTCCGTCAAGATACCACGACACGTTACGTCAGGCAAAATAGCAATAGAAAAACAGCTCCATGTATTTTGTGATGCCTCAGAACAGGCATATGGGTGCGCGGTCTACATCAGATCAACTCTCCAAGATGGAACCGTGATAGTAAGGCTACTATGTGCTAAATCTCGTGTTGCTCCCACTAAAACCACCACGATTCCTCGCCTAGAGCTTTGTGCTGCAAAATTAGCCGCAGAACTATTACAACGAGTAAAAACAGATTTAAAATGGCAAGAACCGTCATTTTGCTGGACAGATTCAGAAATAGTTTTAGCCTGGATCAATTCAACATCAGGTATTTACAACAGTTTTGTAGCAAACAGGATTGCATCCATCCAAAATGCAACAGTTCCAGAACAATGGAATCACGTGTCCTCTAAGGAGAATCCGGCAGATTTAGTTTCTCGAGGTGTACCCCCCGAAAAACTGCAAACCTGTTATTTATGGTTTTATGGTCCACTCTTCCTTCATGGGCCACCATCATCATGGCCAAAAAAGCCAGAAAATCTTGCAACAGATCTAGAGAAAAAGAAGGCCAAAACTTCACTATCAATCACAACCACAAATAAAGGTATAATAAACCATGTCAATCATCGTAACTCATTCATATTATTACAAAGGGTGGTAGCTTACGTGCTCAGATTCATAAATAATTGTCGTAATAAAAGAACAAGCCAAAGGCAAACTGGCTACCTAAAATCTGAAGAAATGGAAAAAGCCTTAAGTAGCATAATAAGAGAAATTCAAGATCAAGGATTTCCTGAAGAATTAAAATCACTTCAGAAAACCAAGGAAGTAGACATTAAAAGTTCGATTCGCAGTCTATCTCCATTTTTAGACGAAAATGGAATAATACGTGTTGGTGATCGTCTTGAAAAAGCGAACATTTCATACGACAGTAAACATCAGATGCTACTACCGTATCCAAATGAAATTACGAAGATGATATTTACATATCTACACTGTATCCATGCACATATTGGAGCTCAAGGCCTATTAGCCATAATACGACAAAGATTCTGGCCTATAAAAGGAAAAACTACAGCTAGATCAGTGGTACAAAACTGTGTTAAATGTTGTCGCATGAAACCCCAACTCATATCACAATTAATGGGGAATTTACCAACAGACCGAGTCCAGCCAGCAAGACCATTCGTAAACTCAGGAGTAGACTTTTGCGGTCCATTCCTTACTCATTACAACATACGTGGAAAAAGGCCAGTTAAAAGCTACGTAGCTATATTTTGTTGCTTCGCAACCAAAGCGGTACACATTGAAGTTGTCACCAACCTAACAACAGAAGCCTTCATTGGAGCACTCAAAAGGTTCATCAGTCGCCGAGGATTCTGTAAGAACCTATATTGCGATAATGCAACCAATTTTGTTGGAGCGAAAAATCAACTAAAGGAATTAGAAGAAATAATATTCAAGGACAAGGCAAAAGAACAAATAGAAAAATTCTGCTCCGACAAACGCATAGATTTCCACTTCATTCCACCTCGTTCACCACATTTTGGCGGACTATGGGAAGCCGCTGTGAAATCTGCCAAAAATCTATTCTATAAAAGTGTGAACGCAGCATCGATGACTTACGAAGAACTGGAAACACTGATGATCGAAATTGAAGCCATTTTGAATTCAAGGCCGATAACTCCACTATCTGCAGATCCAAATGACTTAATAGCATTAACCCCTGGTCATTTTCTAGTTGGAGAACCTCTTACTTCAATTGTAGATCCTCATGCGAATCCACAAAAGGGAAGTCTACTGTATCGATGGAAAATAGTAAACCAGATTAAAACAGAATTTTGGCAACGATGGAGCAGAGAGTACTTATGTCAGCTACAACATCGGTACAAGTGGAACAAAAAACCAGAAAACATAAGTCCCGGTATGATGGTTATCATCAAGGAAGATAACACACCCGTACTTGAGTGGCCATTAGGCAGAATTGTAGCTACCATAAAAGGAAAAGACCACATCATAAGGGTCGCTGACATTAAAACCGCAAAGGGCATCGTGAGAAGAGCTATTAGTAATTTAGCTCCTCTACCAATCGAGTCAAATGAGTCACTAGATACCGGTGAGAACCACAAGGTCGAAAAACAAATTACAGCATCGTCTTCAACAGCGATTAAACACAAGCAGACCAACAACGAAGAGGACGAACCAACGAAAAGACGAAAAAAATCTGTTGGTCCACCGTTTTGGACAACATTGTTAACAACATGTCTATTACTTCCAACAATGAGTAAAACTGAAGTCACAATTACACCATTCACCGTACAGCCTGGCCTGTATTTCGAGAATATAGGAAACACTCACTTAATAACAAGGGAATGGAAAATCGTATGCTATTTCGACATGTCCTCATATTGGAGGGAATTCAACATCATTTCGAATGGGGTGCAGCAAATACAACAAATGTGTGATGGCATCAGCAATAACAAAGGATGTATGGATACACTCATGCAGTTCAACACAGTCGTCAATGAAATTCAGAATGGGAATCAATTATTGATACCAACAACGCGCAGAAGGCTCAAACGAGCACTGTTCAACATAGTAGGAAATGCTGCGAATGTACTGTTTGGCGTACTAGATAACACATATGCCGAGCAAATGGCTCAGACTATTTCAATGATTAAAGATAATCAAGATCGCTTACTCGACCTAATAAAAGAACAAACATCTGTGTTGGATTCTACCAGCAACATCATATCAAAGCTACAAACTACAGCTGAAAAACAACAACTTCAATTTAATCAAACTATAGAAGATCTTAAAAATATTCATAAGGAACTGAAGGAACAACAAGTACAAGAGCTAATTAATACGTATTCCGCCAGTATGATTCTGTCTATTATTGACTATCAACGAATACAATCCTCGCTACTAGACGTCATGATAGACACACATCATGGAAAAGTCAATCCAATCCTTATAACCCCTATGCAATTGCAAGAACAGTTGATCCTAATTAAAGAAAATCTTCCAGCGAACGTACGATTGCCAGATACAGAAAACAATTTACTGGAACTATATAAGCTGTTAACTATTCAAGGAAAGGTAGTCGACAATTACGCTATTTTCCAAGTAAAGGTACCCTTAGTATCAACCAACTATTACCAAATGATGGCTATGACCCCAATACCAGTACTAACTGAAGATGGCTTCATCAGCATTGAACCATCAACATCATATCTTATAATAGATCTGTATCAAGAATCATACTATCCACTAAACAAGTATGAACTGAAGGCATGTATTTTAATACGTCAATCAATCTACATGTGTAAACAACATCATCCATTGTATAAAGTGGGATCAAAGGTCAGTGCTTGCGAGATAGCCGTTTTACTACAAAAATCACTGCGACAGGATTGCAAATTATCCATCACCAAGGATGCACCACGGTGGACGCAATTGAATGATCCAAATAATTGGATATATATCACTCAACAAGTGATTGACTTAAACATTCTGTGTGATAACGTGGTATCAAAAAAATCAATAGTCGGATCAGGAATACTACATGTCTCGGAGGATTGCACAGTAAAGGATGATTCCATAACGATACAAGGCCAAGGGTTCTTCATAAGTACAATTCATACAGCAATAGTACCATCACGAAACTTTACTGATTTGATTCCTCCAAACTTAAATCTGAATCTGACGGTAAAGGCAATCTCAATGGAAAACGTCACAAATCATATCAAGGAGATTCATCGAAAAATTAATCATTTAAAGGACAATGAAGTACTCAATCGAAGAGAAATGAGCCACATTCACCACTACACATTAGGATACTCTAGTCTTTTTATCATAATCGGGATTGTATGTTATCTGGGATGGAACAACTGTCATAAGCGACCCACACCAACTCCACCACCTAGGACCAGCGGCAAATTTGAACTGCAATCACGAGATAGTTGAACAAAAATTGTTCAACCGGAGGGGAAGATGTTAATAATTCACATAAAAAAAAAAAAAAAAATAAAATATAAAAAAATAAAAAAACCTTGCACCATATGTGCATATAATATTTATAATAATGTAAATGCTAAGAAACGTATTAATGCAAGTTAGCACTTTTATTTGGTCAAAGAACTTACAAGAATGTAATAATATGTAGGTCACAAATAAGTGTAATAACCTGTATTAATACGACTCAGCATATTCGAAATTATGACAATTAGCATATTCTATATGTAAAACATGATGAATAAATATATTAAATGTACGTACTTAATTGTTAGTAAGCAATAATTTATATTATTAATTATTAATGCAATTATTAGTACAATAATGTTATAGGTCAATAATATTGTTAATATTAGGAAATTTTTTTGGTATATAAGAAAGTGATTTTGGCAAATAAATTATCAGTTTATTCAACGACATTAAGCCTTCTTTTATTCTTCTGGTGAGGCTGCCAGAAGCGTTGAATAAGTTATCCTTTGACTTTGATATCCTTATCTGAGCATATTGTACAGATTTTGTATCTGGGCAATAACATAGAATCATCAGATTTTGTATCTGTATGATAAAATATACTGAACAAATATTATATTGAAAATCACATCATAAAATTATTTTGTTTTACTATACACAAGTTTTGTACTTGCGTATACAGCTTATTAATACAGATTAACATCGTTTTATATACACAAGTTTTGTACTTGCGTATACAGCTTATTAATACAGATTAACATCGTTTTATATACACAAGTTTTGTACTTGCGTTAACAATCACATTGCAGTTAGTGCTTTTGTCCATTGTACGGTAGATCTGCTGAATCTGACAATACGAATATTAATTCATTTTTCAAATGGAGGTCCTTTTTCAAGCGCTCTGCAAGTTCTGCTGCTAATTTTGCTGTACATAATTCAAGTCTAAGAAGAGTAATTTGCTTAACGGCTGTTACCTTGAATTTACCGCGTAGACGACGAACTATTACAATGCCGTCTATGTTAACTGATCGAAGTATGCGACTGTTCCACAGGCCCTTTCCGATGCATCAGCAAAAATGTGAATTTGCATTTCCTTTTGAATCTGATTGGCGAAAACATGCCTTGGTATATGCATATCATTTAATGTTTTTAATACTTCCCTAAAGTCTTTCCATTGAGTGTGGAGTTCTTGAGGAAGGGCTGCATCCCAATCTAGTTTTAAGATCCAAAGCTTTTAAAGAAATAGCTTGGCCGTTACTACTACTGGAGTCAGCAAACCCAGAGGATTAAAAATATGAGCTATATTTGAAAGTGCCGTTCTTCTGGTGATTGTTTGTCTCTCAATAACTGTTATTTTTATGGAGAAAGAGTCCTTTTTTGGTAGCCATACTAGACCCATAGTTTTAACATAATATTCAGAATGGTCATCAAAAGTCAACTATACTTCTTGATTACTGGGTAATATGTTTTGAAGTAATCTGGGGTGATTTGCATACCATTTTAGAAGATTAAAACCCGCTGATGCTAATATAGTTTTTAATTGTGGTTGTATTTCAAAAGCAGTAGTTATTTGATCAGATCCTGAGAGGACATCATCAACGTAGAAATCTTGACTAAGAGCTTTAGCTCCTAGTGGGTAAATTTTTTCTGTTTCTTCAGCCAAATTCTTAAGGCACCGCGTAGCTAAATATGATGCATAAGTTATTCCATATATTACTGTTGAAAGTTGATAGCATTTGAGTGGTTGATTGGGATCGTCTCTCCATATAATCAGCTGATATTTACGGTCGGATGGCTCCATCCTAATCTGCCGATAAATTTATTCTATATCAGCTGTGAATGCAAATAGCGGCATTCGAAAACGTAACATAGTAAAAACGTCGTCTTGTATAGCAGGACTTTACACAAAATGTCGTTTAAAGAGATGTTGGTTGATATTTTACACAAAGCTTTGTTGTTGAACTTTCTGCCTTTAATACGCAATGGTGCGGTAAAAAATAGTATGGCCTTTGTAATTGGTTAAACGGAATTTCTTGCACGTGCCCAAGCGCTAGATATTCTTGCATAAATTTCACATACTGACTACAAAGTTCTTCATTTTTGCTAAGCTTTCTTTCAATGGATTTGAAGCGTTCTAAAGCAATTTCAAAAATTAAAGCAATATTTATTTCTTCCAGGTGCCAGAATTTTTCTATGTGTTGACTTAAGGCTTCATCTTCGCTGAATATTCCACAAGTAGCTGACATTAAGTCATCACCTGCGTTTGTGATTTTGCCTGCCACGGTCCACCCGAACAAAGTATTTTGTAAAATAGGCAAGTCGTCTGATAAATTTATCTACCCTGCAAGTTATCTTGGAGCTCCATTTGCCCCTGCCAAGATTTTTAAGGCTCGATATGCACTCTTGTGTAGTGTCATGAAGAGCTCTAATAAAAGAAGCATTTTCGTTTTGTATGTTTGGTTGGGATAATAATTTATTTAGTATCGCTGTAACCAATAGGCGAAAATTTTCATAGGATCTGGTTGATCCATTAGGTCCCATATCTGTTGATGTAGCTTTTGTGCTGTTTCCCAATGTTGCTCGATTGATTTTATTTTAATCGAATAAAATTGAGAAGATTGTTCTGCATCATCTTGCATCAAAGACCCTAATGTGGATAAAATTGTATCTAGAGTTACACTTTGTTTTTTGATTAATTTAGCCAGTTGGGAATCGTTGTTTTTGCACGATGTCCCTGGATTGGGCTGTTATTAGTTTGTAATCCATTTCTACCTGTTGGAATTTTAGGTTGATTGTCGGTAGATTTCAAAGTTTCTTTGGTTGTTAAAGTTTCAATTCTGCTTTGGATATCAGAATCTATAAATTCAAATTGTTGCCTTATAATGTCATAATACCCTTTTTGTAAAGTAGGGATGAGTTAACTCTTGAGCATGATCTATTCGTATTTGAAGATCAACTTGCTCAAACGAATCCCAAGGCTGATGAATGTAATTTGATTTCTTTTGCAAGTAATCAATTGTCTTACGAGATGATGCATCCTTTTTATAATTAGTGACTACGCGTTGTATTTCAGTGCCAGTTTCTTCTTGCTGCGCTGCAAGTTTGTTAAACTCCTCCAATGTATTGGATTCAAGAATTTTGTAAGTGGTTGAGAATTGGATTAAAAAAGCAATATATATATAATATATATGTATGTGTATATATAAGCGACGCTGAATTTGTATGCAACGGAATAGATCACGTCGGGATCACCAAAAAATGTTCAGAACTCCTTTGTTCTGAATAGGGTCAAATTTGTGAAATAAGTTGTTTATCGATCTAAGGCTCATAAACCTTGACCAATTGCTGCCTGTATATACGGCTCTTGATACCACTTTACAAAATTTAACTCATGTTTATTGTTAATTTACATGGCCTTTTATACAAAATTATCATTTCAATATTCTTACATTGCAAATTACATACTAGAATAGAAAGTGTTAAAAAAAATAACAATAACAAATTTACCTACTATTAATAAGAGAAAATATTAAAAATATATAAAATGAACATTCAAATACATAAAAATATAAAAGCTCAGCAATTTTACTTTTTACTTTATAAATTCTCATAAAATGTACTGGACTTAGTAAACAAAAGTATCAAATTTCGTCTGGTCATTTATTCGTTGAAAGTTAATTTTGTCGATATAAGCAAATTTACTTAGAATAAAAATTACAATATTTTATGAAAATAAAATTATAAACTAATTATGAATTTTTGATAAAAATATGAAATATAATTAATTTGAAAATTATGATATTATTATGATATTAAAGTGAATTAAAATATGAAATCTCAACATTCTCCCCAGCGTTGAAGGCTCTGCATTCAACTAAATATCCTGATTAAATGTGGTCCTAAAGGGTCCTGGTTGCTTCCGTTTTCTTCGTTAGAAGTTGCTGAGTCCTCTTCTGAATGATGTGACTTATCGCATCTTATGCATCGTGTTTTCCAAAGGAGGTAAATCGTCGAAAAAGCCATTAGCCCCAAGATTGAATATCCAAGGGCGTAATGATGGATGTGGTGTGAAGTCAAATTATTCGGCAATTGAGTGTCGATCTGCTGTAGATCCCTTTTAATGGCTTCTAGCTCACCTAACTGGGGATAATAATGATTACTGTACAGCGCAGCTGGTTTTATTTCCTCAGGCGTAGCGAAGTCTATTATGTCAATCGAAGGAATATACGAAGTTGTACTGATGGTAGGATGTATATTATGTCCTTGTCCTGAAGAAGAATCTGGAGTCCTTTTAGTTCTATCTTTATTGGTTTTTAAGAAATAGGACTCTCAAGTTACGAACACGTATTTTACTTATTTCTAATGCTTAAAATACGATAAAATTAACTTATTCAATTTAAAGATGATTTTTATTGATAATTTCACAAAACACTGAGAAAAGCTTGGAAAATTACGCTTTGAAAAATATTCTTTTTTTGACAGTTTCTTTTCTTGGCATGCTGTAAATAAATGAAATTTTCACTGTAACACTCAACAGCTCCATCCATTTTATATTGTACACCAATTGCAGCTAAAACAGATTAATGCATTTCCTTATATGAAAATTTTAACATAGGAATTGCATCCAGTTGCACCAAATCATTTTGCTCAAATATACATATTTTGGTACTGACTGAGGATTAAGTCACTCAATTACATATTTATTTATTGTTTTCCATACTGATCCTATCAACGAAACCTGATCCTGGAACGGCGAGCCAACCCGTGCTATGTCCCAAAACGTCATTATAGTACAAAAGTCCATCTTACTTTTGTACGATAAATTACAAAAAACAAAAATAGGAGCCACTTTTCTTTAAATAATTCATACAAATTTATTACAATTTAAAAATAATTCATAAAAAACTAAATAACAATTAGGTATTGTGCTTCAAATTACTTGTGCTTATAGTAACAAGAGAATCTTAAATGATTATTTATCTTTCTCATCTTTTTTCTTTTTTATTGTAAATTTTAAGTAGACATCTTATAAATAACAACTGTATCAACTTTATGTAAACCAGTTGAAAATGATCGTAATTGAACTGATTGATTATTTGCATTACAAACAGCATCAGTTTCTTTCCATGCATCTGGTACATTACAATCTTTTCCAGAAATCTGAGTCTTTCCATCACCATGCGTCCTTTTAAACATCGCCTCATACGGACTATGAGTCTGCAGAACAAATTCAATTCAAAAAAAAACAAATGGTACAAAATATGATTAAGTCTACCTAACATGTACTGAAATGTACTTTTCATTCATCGGAAATGTCTTTCTTTTTTTCTTTTTTTTTGAAACCAATTTGGCACATTTTTTAAATTTCATTAAAGTGGCAACCCGTCCATAGGTCGATACCAAAGTTCAAAAAAAATATTTGTCTACAAGCTGTCAATTTCTTTTCATTTTGTATCAGCTAACAGCTTGTATGTACAAAATTTGTTGTGGCCATTGTTACTTGTGGGACAGTTTCTATCATGCAATATCTCATTGAAGAGCACAGTTCAAAAAGCAGTTTCCTTTCTTCATTTATTTTTGTTGATTATTTAAAATTTTCAAATTAAGTTTATATTTAAAAAAAAAAATATAGATCAGACCGCTTTCTTAGTTCTTGTATACAATAAAAAAATCCGATTTCAGCGTGAACATAATTAACGCGATGGCCAAAGCGGAGACGCATATTGAACACAATTAACCCAATAAACAAATCGCGATAAAATTTATTTTATTCAATTTAATGTAATTGTTTAAATGTATCCACTGTTCATGCTATAACTTTAAGTTATAATTGTTAGATTACGAAAATTATATACTTCGATTTGATAAATTTATTATATATAGATACAACCTTTGTATTAGGTTTATGATGGAGAAATTTCTTCTACAGTATTTTTTTTTTGCATAAAATAAAGGTGAAAACTTAAGCGTCATGTTTTTAATTTAAAATTCCTGGTTTATGGAGGCTGCGAGGTGTTGTAGGAACGAACGATCATAGTGTTGAGCATCGTGGGTTGACGAGTATTTTCTTCTTATCTTTCACTGGTGCGGCGAAGGCTTGACCGTTAAATATGGCAGTCTTTAGTTTTGGGTTGTTTTAAGTAAGAAGGTATTCCATTGCTATGGTGACAACGACCGTATCTTTTCATAATGTAATGTGGTAGATACTTCCGACACATATAAATTCTTCGTTAAATATTTATTACATTACACCATCGCCATATTTTGAAAGTTGGCATTTCTTGGTATTTATTGTGATACAAAATGAAAAGAAATTGACAGCTTGTAGACAAATATTTTTTTTGAACTTTGGTATCGACCTATGGACGGGTTGCCACTTTAATGAAATTTAAAAAATGTGCCAAATTGGTTTCAAAAAAAAAGAAAAAAAGAAAGACATTTCCGATGAATGAAAAGTACATTTCAGTACATGTTAGGTAGACTTAATCATATTTTGTACCATTTGTTTTTTTTTGAATTGAATTTGTTCTGCAGACTCATAGTCCGTATGAGGCGATGTTTAAAAGGACGCATGGTGATGGAAAGACTCAGATTTCTGGAAAAGATTGTAATGTACCAGATGCATGGAAAGAAACTGATGCTGTTTGTAATGCAAATAATCAATCAGTTCAATTACGATCATTTTCAACTGGTTTACATAAAGTTGATACAGTTGTTATTTATAAGATGTCTACTTAAAATTTACAATAAAAAAGAAAAAAGATGAGAAAGATAAATAATCATTTAAGATTCTTTTGTTACTATAAGCACAAGTAATTTGAAGCACAATACCTAATTGTTATTTAGTTTTTTATGAATTATTTTTAAATTGTAATAAATTTGTATGAATTATTTAAAGAAAAGTGGCTCCTATTTTTGTTTTTTGTAATTTATCGTACAAAAGTAAGATGGACTTTTGTACTATAATGACGTTTTGGGACATAGCACGGGTTGGCTCGCCGTTCCAGGATCAGGTTTCGTTGATAGGATCAGTATGGAAAACAATAAATAAATATGTAATTGAGTGACTTAATCCTCAGTCAGTACCAAAATATGTATATTTGAGCAAAATGATTTGGTGCAACTGGATGCAATTCCTATGTTAAAATTTTCATATAAGGAAATGCATTAATCTGTTTTAGCTGCAATTGGTGTACAATATAAAATGGATGGAGCTGTTGAGTGTTACAGTGAAAATTTCATTTATTTACAGCATGCCAAGAAAAGAAACTGTCAAAAAAAGAATATTTTTCAAAGCGTAATTTTCCAAGCTTTTCTCAGTGTTTTGTGAAATTATCAATAAAAATCATCTTTAAATTGAATAAGTTAATTTTATCGTATTTTAAGCATTAGAAATAAGTAAAATACGTGTTCGTAACTTGAGAGTCCTATTTCTTAAAAACCAATAAAGATAGAACTAAAAGGACTCCAGATTCTTCTTCAGGACAAGGACATAATATACATCCTACCATCAGTACAACTTCGTATATTCCTTCGATTGACATAATAGACTTCGCTACGCCTGAGGAAATAAAACCAGCTGCGCTGTACAGTAATCATTATTATCCCCAGTTAGGTGAGCTAGAAGCCATTAAAAGGGATCTACAGCAGATCGACACTCAATTGCCGAATAATTTGACTTCACACCACATCCATCATTACGCCCTTGGATATTCAATCTTGGGGCTAATGGCTTTTTCGACGATTTACCTCCTTTGGAAAACACGATGCATAAGATGCGATAAGTCACATCATTCAGAAGAGGACTCAGCAACTTCTAACGAAGAAAACGGAAGCAACCAGGACCCTTTAGGACCACATTTAATCAGGATATTTAGTTGAATGCAGAGCCTTCAACGCTGGGGAGAATGTTGAGATTTCATATTTTAATTCACTTTAATATCATAATAATATCATAATTTTCAAATTAATTATATTTCATATTTTTATCAAAAATTCATAATTAGTTTATAATTTTATTTTCATAAAATATTGTAATTTTTATTCTAAGTAAATTTGCTTATATCGACAAAATTAACTTTCAACGAATAAATGACCAGACGAAATTTGATACTTTTGTTTACTAAGTCCAGTACATTTTATGAGAATTTATAAATGTAAAAAGTAAAATTGCTGAGCTTTTATATTTTTATGTATTTGAATGTTCATTTTATATATTTTTAATATTTTCTCTTATTAATAGTAGGTAAATTTGTTATTGTTATTTTTTTTAACACTTTCTATTCTAGTATGTAATTTGCAATGTAAGAATATTGAAATGATAATTTTGTATAAAAGGCCATGTAAATTAACAATAAACATGAGTTAAATTTTGTAAAGTGGTATCAAGAGCCGTATATACAGGCAGCAATTGGTCAAGGTTTATGAGCCTTAGATCGATAAACAACTTATTTCACAAATTTGACCCTATTCAGAACAAAGGAGTTCTGAACATTTTTTGGTGATCCCGACGTGATCTATTCCGTTGCATACAAATTCAGCGTCGCTTATATATACACATACATATATATTATATATATATTGCTTTTTTAATCCAATTCTCAACCACTTACAAAATTCTTGAATCCAATACATTGGAGGAGTTTAACAAACTTGCAGCGCAGCAAGAAGAAACTGGCACTGAAATACAACGCGTAGTCACTAATTATAAAAAGGATGCATCATCTCGTAAGACAATTGATTACTTGCAAAAGAAATCAAATTACATTCATCAGCCTTGGGATTCGTTTGAGCAAGTTGATCTTCAAATACGAATAGATCATGCTCAAGAGTTAACTCATCCCTACTTTACAAAAAGGGTATTATGACATTATAAGGCAACAATTTGAATTTATAGATTCTGATATCCAAAGCAGAATTGAAACTTTAACAACCAAAGAAACTTTGAAATCTACCGACAATCAACCTAAAATTCCAACAGGTAGAAATGGATTACAAACTAATAACAGCCCAATCCAGGGACATCGTGCAAAAACAACGATTCCCAACTGGCTAAATTAATCAAAAAACAAAGTGTAACTCTAGATACAATTTTATCCACATTAGGGTCTTTGATGCAAGATGATGCAGAACAATCTTCTCAATTTTATTCGATTAAAATAAAATCAATCGAGCAACATTGGGAAACAGCACAAAAGCTACATCAACAGATATGGGACCTAATGGATCAACCAGATCCTATGAAAATTTTCGCCTATTGGTTACAGCGATACTAAATAAATTATTATCCCAACCAAACATACAAAACGAAAATGCTTCTTTTATTAGAGCTCTTCATGACACTACACAAGAGTGCATATCGAGCCTTAAAAATCTTGGCAGGGGCAAATGGAGCTCCAAGATAACTTGCAGGGTAGATAAATTTATCAGACGACTTGCCTATTTTACAAAATACTTTGTTCGGGTGGACCGTGGCAGGCAAAATCACAAACGCAGGTGATGACTTAATGTCAGCTACTTGTGGAATATTCAGCGAAGATGAAGCCTTAAGTCAACACATAGAAAAATTCTGGCACCTGGAAGAAATAAATATTGCTTTAATTTTTGAAATTGCTTTAGAACGCTTCAAATCCATTGAAAGAAAGCTTAGCAAAAATGAAGAACTTTGTAGTCAGTATGTGAAATTTATGCAAGAATATCTAGCGCTTGGGCACGTGCAAGAAATTCCGTTTAACCAATTACAAAGGCCATACTATTTTTTACCGCACCATTGCGTATTAAAGGCAGAAAGTTCAACAACAAAGCTTTGTGTAAAATATCAACCAACATCTCTTTAAACGACATTTTGTGTAAAGGTCCTGCTATACAAGACGACGTTTTTACTATGTTACGTTTTCGAATGCCGCTATTTGCATTCACAGCTGATATAGAATAAATTTATCGGCAGATTAGGATGGAGCCATCCGACCGTAAATATCAGCTGATTATATGGAGAGACGATCCCAATCAACCACTCAAATGCTATCAACTTTCAACAGTAATATATGGAATAACTTATGCATCATATTTAGCTACGCGGTGCCTTAAGAATTTGGCTGAAGAAACAGAAAAAATTTACCCACTAGGAGCTAAAGCTCTTAGTCAAGATTTCTACGTTGATGATGTCCTCTCAGGATCTGATCAAATAACTACTGCTTTTGAAATACAACCACAATTAAAAACTATATTAGCATCAGCGGGTTTTAATCTTCTAAAATGGTATGCAAATCACCCCAGATTACTTCAAAACATATTACCCAGTAATCAAGAAGTATAGTTGACTTTTGATGACCATTCTGAATATTATGTTAAAACTATGGGTCTAGTATGGCTACCAAAAAAGGACTCTTTCTCCATAAAAATAACAGTTATTGAGAGACAAACAATCACCAGAAGAACGGCACTTTCAAATATAGCTCATATTTTTAATCCTCTGGGTTTGCTGACTCCAGTAGTAGTAACGGCCAAGCTATTTCTTTAAAAGCTTTGGATCTTAAAACTAGATTGGGATGCAGCCCTTCCTCAAGAACTCCACACTCAATGGAAAGACTTTAGGGAAGTATTAAAAACATTAAATGATATGCATATACCAAGGCATGTTTTCGCCAATCAGATTCAAAAGGAAATGCAAATTCACATTTTTGCTTTTAACTTTAACTTTTAACTTTTCTAGTTCACAAGATAAGTACATATGAAACTCATTGTGTATCGCCTTTAAAAACACGTTGATGAAAATGTAAACAAACTAGTGTTTATTTGGTGTGCGAATTTATTTTGTCATTTCATTTTTAAATTTTTCTACATTTTATACGGTAATGGCGATCTGACTCATAGCTACATATACTCGGTTTATAAATCGAAGTCAGTAGAGGCAACATAGGCATACTTTTCTATAATTTGTCTCTTGTGTGGGGTAATCAGATCTTAATTACAATTTATAATTAATCAAAAACATTTATATGTAAAGTTATCAGAAACTAATCGGGTATTGCCTCCATAAGCACAATACTGACTTCGATTTATAAACCGAGTATAGAAAAAGCATTGGTATCGATTTAAAAATGGAAAAATCTCATGTACAGTCAATTATTATTATTTTTCAGTTTTATGAAGTATGTTGGTTCACTCTCTCTTCCAGCAATACAGTATAGGGTAACGGATGTAAACTAAAACATTGGATCTGTACTGTTTTTACTAAAAGATTTTTTTTGTTAATGTAGTTGTTAGAAATTGTATATGTATATGTACGAGTAGTTTGTTAAATGAAGTATACGAACTTGATATAATAAATAAACTTTGGGCAAAATCGTTATTATTAAGGACTATACTCTGTTCACAAAGTTTTGTCAGTACAGGTCTTATGGACATATTTTGTCTTGTTTCTTCTTTGAATAATTACATAAATGTGTTTCTTATTTTCGTCACCGACAGTGTTACCCTTTAGTTTATATTTTGTATCTAAAATCAGATGAACTTTTTGATAAGTGTTGCCGATTATACATTTGTTTTCAAATTTAATAAAATTTTATACTTTGTAAAAAATGTTTCCCAATGAAGAAAAATAATACATATTTTTTTTTTTAAATTTAATTATTATTAAAAAGATTTTATGAAATAAGAAAATGTAAAAATCCAAAAACATTGTATGCGCATATGTATATCCTACAAATAGGTAACTGAAAGTGAAAGGGATTACGGGTTTTACTTTTTTGTTTTATAGCTGATCGTATGAATGAAAAGATAATTCACATTATCCTTATCAGTACCTATGCTAACGTATATATTCCATTGTTGTTTTAATTAAATTTGTTACATCAATTATATACATTTTGAAATACTTTAAAATTTTTATCAAAAACCATCAGAAAAATTCCTCTTTTCTATAGAGTGAGTATTTATTACAATTATTGCATTTCTATTGCTAAGGAATATGTGTATACAATTGTATAAATTTATAATAATATGTAAAAAACCTTTTTTCAAATAAAACATAATATATTGTTACATCATATCATATGCATACTTGTAAATGTATAAATAGATGCAGTAAATTATAATAATAAAACTTAATTTCTTATTATTAAGAATGGTACTACTATTAAGTAATATAATTATTACACAGCAAACCTAATTTGCGATTATTTATTACTCATTCTACTTTTTATACACACATCTCGATTATCAATCAACCAACTTTTAGCTCATCAGCATGTGTGCGCATAAATTTGTTCATCATTTTTATCTTTCTTCATAATTTATTTTGTTAATTTTTGTTCATCCAGAGAATTGAAATACAAGAAAAATAATCAGTCGCACGCAGTACAACTGTGTTACTGGCGACAACAAAGGGATGGCTGTTATTGTTTTTTTCTGTTTTCCAGCGTCTCGTTGCACATATAATAGATTGGGGTATGAGTAGCTTAGTATACTCCTATTAAATGTAACGACACTGGATAAAAATGAACTCTTCCATAAGACCTGTACTGACATAACTTTGTGAACAGAGTATAGTTCATTTTGTTCTCGTTCAATTCTGAGAATTCTCACTTCCTCACTTGATAAGAGCGTTTTTTTCGAACTAGTTTTTTTGAGTTGACATTAGAGGTCGTCAGCCGTCACGAACAATCTCACTTACTCAGTGAAAAAATAAGCAAATATTTTTTTGCTAACTTGTTCAGATCAGTTTACCAGCAGTTTTAGAGTGGAAGTATCATGTGGAATTGAAGTTTAGGGTTATCACACGATTTTGTAATTTGTATTTTATATTTCATCGTAATTTGTTATGTAATGGTGAATTTTTCTGACTTTCTCAGTTCTAATAAAGCACAGCTAATTTCTAATTTTATCACCATTTTTGCGACAGCAAAATTATATTTCAGATAGGTCAATTTTTTTTTTGTACGCCACTGTATAAAGTCAGATGGCTGTACATTAAGAAGTTCTACATTCAGTTCATATTGGAAAATTTTGTATGCATTTCCAGAAATTTCAACTTAAAATTCCAATAAATGAACTGTAAATCAAAAATCCGTTGCCCACGCGCAACGAAATCCAATCCTTTGCATTGTTCTGGAGGTGGCGTAATTTTCTTAATTCTATGTACTAGATTAGGAGTCACGCGATTTCTAGAAAATGCATGAGATTACTCAATTTTTGTTATAATTATCAAAAATTCTCAACCTCTCAATTTGCATTTGTATTCTCATTTAATAAAATTCCTAATTTTTTTTGTATACGTAAAAACGTACATAAAGGTATTAGCCGACTCGAGTACTCCTCATACAAATAACAACAAAAACAAAATATACATATCACTTGACCCATATAATTTCATTTATGCCCTGTTTACTTGTGTGAATGCCATAATGAAATTTCAATTTCAATTTCACGCACACATTATCAACTTCCTAATATGCTCACGTTACCCTACTCACTATATATTACTTATTAAGTAACATATGGAATAGTCTCGAAAATGATAGTTCATATACTTGCCTTATGCATTAATATGTAATGGAGATGAAGCATCCTTCTTATAATTAGTGACTACGCGATGTATTTCAGTGCCAGTTTCTTCTTGCTGTGCTGCAAGTTTGTTAGACTCCTCCATGACTACTCCAATGTATTGGATTAAGGAAATTAGTAAGTGGTTGAGAATTGGATTAAAAAAATATATATATATATTATATAATGTATACTAAAATGTGTCAACACGAAAATAGGGAAAAAAAATTTAACAATAAAAAAAAATTTGTTGTGTGAAAAATAAAACACAGTGTTATTCTTTAAATTTTCTAACACTTTTATTTTAACACTTTAATTTTGTACTTAAACTATTTTACAAAAACTTTTACTTTTTCTTCAACTGAACTTAACGATTTGAGACACTACTTCCGACTGACTGCTAATTCTAATTTTTAAAACGCTCTTACTTTCTTAATGATTTATTAAATGATGTGAAAGTCATCTTTATTTAGTTCTATTCTATGTTACTTTTAAATAAGTATTGAGAAATAAAATTTGAATTTGCTGATATGCAAAAACTGTGTGAAAAAGATTTTATGGGAACAAATTATTAAATTGATTGTTAAAATGTCAGCAGTATTTTCATGGGAAAGGTAAATTCACCTGTGAAGATGTAACCATATGTATATATGTATGTGTATATACAAGCGACGCTGAATTTGTATGCAACAGAATAGATCACGCCGGGATCACCAAGAAATGTTCAGAACTCCTTTGTTCTGAATAGGGTCAAATTTGTGAAATAAGTTGTTTATCGACCTAAGGCTCATAAACCTTGACCAAATGCTGCCTTTATATACGGCTCTTGATACCGCTATACAAAATTTTTATTGGAATTGAGTTATATCACGACCAGTGCTTCAAACAGACTCACTTGAAGATCCTAATGAAAGTCTTGGTTCACTGTCAGAAAAATAAATCATGTTTATTGCTAATTTACATGGCCTTTTATACAAAATTATCATTTCAATATTCTTACATTGCAAAATTACATACTAGAATAGAAAGTGTTAAAAAAATAACAATAACAAATTTACCTACTATTAATAAGAGAAAATATTAAAAATATATAAAATGAACATTCAAATACATAAAAATATAAAAGCTCAGCAATTTTACTTTTTACATTTATAAATTCTCATAAAATGTACTGGACTTAGTAAACAAAAGTATCAAATTTCGTCTGGTCATTTATTCGTTGAAAGTTAATTTTGTCGATATAAGCAAATTTACTACTTAGAATAAAAATTACAATATTTTATGAAAATAAAATTATAAACTAATTATGAATTTTTGATAAAAATATGAAATATAATTAATTTGAAAATTATGATATTATTAAGATATTAAAGTGAATTAAAATATGAAATCTTAACAAACACTTTACCGCGAACTCAAGATACTTGTCCAAATGTCACCAAATTTAGTATAGCAGTAAATATTGATGTCCTTAGGACGAATTTGGAGTCCTTTTAGTTCTATCTTTAATGGTTTTTAAGAAATAGGACTCTCAAGTTACGAACACGTATTTTACTTATTTCTAATGCTTAAAATTACGATAAAATTAACTTATTCAATTTAAAGATGATTTTTATTGATAATTTCACAAAACAATGAGTAAAACTCGGAAAATTACGCTTTAAAAAATATTCTGTTTTTGACAGTTTCTTTTCTTGGCATGCTGTAAATAAATGAAATTTTTACTGTAACACTCAACAGCTCCATCCATTTTATATTGTACACCAATTGCAGCTAAAACAGATTAATGCATTTCCTCATATGAAAATTTTAACATAGGAATTGCATCCAGTTGCACCAAATCATTCTGCTCAAATATACATATTTTGGTACTGACTGAGGATTAAGTCACTCAATTACATATTTATTTATTGTTTTCCATACTGATCCTATCAAATCTTCGAAATTAATCATCAAATTATACGGTTAACCTGTAATTTGAAATCATGTGATTGTACAAAAGTCCATCTTACTTTTGTACGATAAATTACAAAAAACAAAAATAGGAGCCACTTTTCTTTAAATAATTCATACAAATTTATTACAATTTAAAAATAATTCATAAAAAACTAAATAACAATTAGGTATTGTGCTTCAAATTACTTGTGCTTATAGTAACAAGAGAATCTTAAATGATTATTTATCTTTCTCATCTTTTTTCATTTTATTGTAAATTTTAAGTAGACATCTTTTAATTAACTGTATCAACTTTATGTAAACCAGTTGAAAATGAGCGTAATTAACGCGATGGCCAAAGCGGAGACGCATATTGAACACAATTAACCCAACAAACAAATCGCGATAAAACTTATTTTATTCAATTTAATGTAATTGTTTAAATGTAACTTGTTTGTTTTGTTTATATTCAGTCATCAGTGCAAAGTATATGAACTATCATTTTCGAGACTATTCCATATGTTACTTAATAAGTAATATATAGTGAGTAGGGTAACGTGAGCATATTAGGAAGTTGATAATGTGTGCGTGAAATTGAAATTGAAATTTCATTATGGCATTCACACAAGTAAACAGGGCATAAATGAAATTATATGGGTCAAGTGATATGTATATTTTGTTTTTGTTGTTATTTGTATGAGGAGTACTCGAGTCGGCTAATACCTTTATGTACGTTTTTACGTATACAAAAAAAATTAGGAATTTTATTAAATGAGAATACAAATGCAAATTGAGAGGTTGAGAATTTTTGATAATTATAACAAAAATTGAGTAATCTCATGCATTTTCTAGAAATCGCGTGACTCCTAATCTAGTACATAGAATTAAGAAAATTACGCCACCTCCAGAACAATGCAAAGGATTGGATTTCGTTGCGCGTGGGCAACGGATTTTTGATTTACAGTTCATTTATTGGAATTTTAAGTTGAAATTTCTGGAAATGCATACAAAATTTTCCAATATGAACTGAATGTAGAACTTCTTAATGTACAGCCATCTGACTTTATACAGTGGCGTACAAAAAAAAAATTGACCTATCTGAAATATAATTTTGCTGTCGCAAAAATGGTGATAAAATTAGAAATTAGCTGTGCTTTATTAGAACTGAGAAAGTCAGAAAAATTCACCATTACATAACAAATTACGATGAAATATAAAATACAAATTACAAAATCGTGTGATAACCCTAAACTTCAATTCCACATGATACTTCCACTCTAAAACTGCTGGTAAACTGATCTGAACAAGTTAGCAAAAAAATATTTGCTTATTTTTTCACTGAGTAAGTGAGATTGTTCGTGACGGCTGACGACCTCTAATGTCAACTCAAAAAAACTAGTTCGAAAAAAACGCTCTTATCAAGTGAGGAAGTGAGAATTCTCAGAATTGAACGAGAACAAAATGAACTATACTCTGTTCACAAAGTTATGTCAGTACAGGTCTTATGGAAGAGTTCATTTTTATCCAGTGTCGTTACATTTAATAGGAGTATACTAAGCTACTCATACCCCAATCTATTATATGTGCAACGAGACGCTGGAAAACAGAAAAAAACAATAACAGCCATCCCTTTGTTGTCGCCAGTAACACAGTTGTACTGCGTGCGACTGATTATTTTTCTTGTATTTCAATTCTCTGGATGAACAAAAATTAACAAAATAAATTATGAAGAAAGATAAAAATGATGAACAAATTTATGCGCACACATGCTGATGAGCTAAAAGTTGGTTGATTGATAATCGAGATGTGTGTATAAAAAGTAGAATGAGTAATAAATAATCGCAAATTAGGTTTGCTGTGTAATAATTATATTACTTAATAGTAGTACCATTCTTAATAATAAGAAATTAAGTTTTATTATTATAATTTACTGCATCTATTTATACATTTACAAGTATGCATATGATATGATGTAACAATATATTATGTTTTATTTGAAAAAAGGTTTTTTACATATTATTATAAATTTATACAATTGTATACACATATTCCTTAGCAATAGAAATGCAATAATTGTAATAAATACTCACTCTATAGAAAAGAGGAATTTTTCTGATGGTTTTTGATAAAAATTTTAAAGTATTTCAAAATGTATATAATTGATGTAACAAATTTAATTAAAACAACAATGGAATATATACGTTAGCATAGGTACTGATAAGGATAATGTGAATTATCTTTTCATTCATACGATCAGCTATAAAACAAAAAAGTAAAACCCGTAATCCCTTTCACTTTCAGTTACCTATTTGTAGGATATACATATGCGCATACAATGTTTTTGGATTTTTACATTTTCTTATTTCATAAAATCTTTTTAATAATAATTAAATTTAAAAAAAAAATATGTATTATTTTTCTTCATTGGGAAACATTTTTTACAAAGTATAAAATTTTATTAAATTTGAAAACAAATGTATAATCGGCAACACTTATCAAAAAGTTCATCTGATTTTAGATACAAAATATAAACTAAAGGGTAACACTGTCGGTGACGAAAATAAGAAACACATTTATGTAATTATTCAAAGAAGAAACAAGACAAAATATGTCCATAAGACCTGTACTGACAAAACTTTGTGAACAGAGTATAGTCCTTAATAATAACGATTTTGCCCAAAGTTTATTTATTATATCAAGTTCGTATACTTCATTTAACAAACTACTCGTACATATACATATACAATTTCTAACAACTACGTTAACAAAAAAAATCTTTTAGTAAAAACAGTACAGATCCAATGTTTTAGTTTACATCCGTTACCCTATACTGTATTGCTGGAAGAGAGAGTGAACCAACATACTAAATACTTCATAAAACTGAAAAATAATAATAATTGACTGTACATGAGATTTTTCCATTTTTAAATCGATACGAATGCTTTTTCTATACTCGGTTTATAAATCGAAGTCAGTATTGTGCTTATGGAGGCAATACCCGATTAGTTTCTGATAACTTTACATATTAATGTTTTTGATTAATTATAAATTGAAATTGAGATCTGATCACCCCACACAAGAGACAGAATATAAAAAAGTATGCCTATATTGCCTCTACTGACTTCGATTTATAAACCGAGTATATGTAGCTATGAGTCAGATCGCCATTACCGTATAAAATGTAGGGAAATTTAAAAATGAAAGGACACATAAATTCGCAACCAAATAAAAACTAGTTTGTTTACATTTTTATCAACGTGTTTTTAAAGGCGATACAAAATGAGTTTCATTTGTACTTATCTTGTGATCTAGAAAAGTTAAAAATACATACATATAAGGTAATTTAAATTTTTTTATTAAAATTGTTAAAAAAATATGTATTTGTAAAATTGAATTTCTCTGATTAAGTATATTTGAAGATATTTGAAATAGATTCAAAAATATTGAAAATGTATTACAAAATACAGAAATAGTGTTAAAAACAAACATTAAAAAATATTTATTTTTATTTTGTACATCCTGTAACAAGGTTTCAGTTCCCAAATCAAATGTTGTCGTCATTCAAATTTGTTTTATCTTTTTGTTACAAAAAAACTCCTTATTAACATCTATTTTTCTCAAATCCGTATAATGACGGGACCAAGGTCGGAAAAAAATAGGGAGACACGTCTTCAGAGCAGAGACTGGGAATTTTGATATATAAATTTGATTCGATTCGAACTTTGGTTTTATAAAGAACAGAGTAGTGGAGAAGTGTTTTTTTCGCACTAATTTTATGTGTTTTCTTGGTACTCAGGAAGTGCAAATTCCGAAAAATTTCACTTACTCACTTGATAAGAGCGTTTTTTCCAGACTAGTTTTTTTCAGTCAACAATAGAGGTCGCTACGAAAAATGTCACTTATCCAGTGAGCAAATAGGAGAATATTTAGGTCAAATAGTTTACCAGCAGTTTTGGCGAGAAAGAATCTTGTGGAATTGAAGTTTGTGGTTATGACTTGTGACGTGATTTTGTAATTTTTATTTCATATTTCTTTCTAAATTGTTTTGTAATGTTTGGTGTTACAAAATTTGTACTTCTTAAATATTCCCTAAATTTTCCTGGTACAAATATGTACAATACCTATACCAAAACTATGGTTTATACAAGTTAAATAAAATTCTTTAGTACAAATACAATATTGACAAGTCAAATGCATCACAATGCTTTTTTATTACTTGACGTATTTGAAGGTTAAGAAGAATTGCTAAAAGTCATTTTTATATTTTTAAAAATAAAAATGGACAAAAAAATTATAAAAAGTTCTATTCACCCAAATATTCACCTATTCATTTTTTGTTCTATTAAAATTCGTTTTACTCAGACCACATTTAATCTAATAATTTTGACAACATCAAATTTGCAGTAACTTTAAACTGAATGCTTTGCTGCTCAAATATTTGCAGTCAATTGCAAAGTCATCGAGTTTTTGAATTTTTGACGCATTCGTCACAAAGTTTATGAATTATTGTTTTTCTTCGAAAGACTTTAGACGATCATCTGACGTTTTTGAAAAGTACCGTACTTTTCATATATGTTTAAAGAGAATAATTCATGTGTAATAATTTATTTATACATGTAGTTCTTTTGATTCTTTAAAATGGGGAATACAGATTCAAAACTAAATTTCCGTAAGGCTATCATACAATTGACAACAAAAAATCAGGTATGTTAATGGTGTAGTATTTTTATTTTTTAAATAATGATTAATGTGAAATTCCATAAGAAGGTACATTCAATTGTACCACACAAAGTATTGTTATTATTCGTTCAAATAGAATCAATAATCGATGTGAATAACATATTTCAATTTTTACAATTATGTACAACTGAAAAATATATTTAAAGAATAAAATTTTACTTCATTTTAATTATCAACTTAAAATTTTTTGAAGGTAGTTGATGCGAAGGACGACGCCTTTTGGGAGCAATTTTGGTCGGATCATTTTACAACACCTCAAGATGTTTTTGCATTAATACCATCTTCCGAGATACGTTTATTACGTGAAGAAAATCCAGCAAATTTGGCAACATTATTTTACAAAGTTGTTGAAAGACTAGCAAAAGCAGTTGATAACAGTTGCAGAACACAATTTGAATATCAAGCTGTTTTAAATTGTATACGATTGTTAACTAGAATATTACCATATATATTCGAAGATAATAAATGGAAAGGATTTTTCTGGTCATCGCTTCCATCCAATGACAGTGAGAATAATCCCGCAACACCTTTAGCACAGAGCTTGGTAAATGCAGTATGTGTAAGTAATAATTTTTATATTTATTATTATTGCCTGATTTAACATTTTTATGCAATTACTGAACATTTATGAACAGCCAGGATTTAGTAATTTATCTGTTGCAGGATTTATTATTTTGTCCTGACTTTACTGTAACTGCTACTAGACGATCTGGTCCAGATAAAGCTGAAGAACTGGCAAATATCGATAGTTGTGAATATATATGGGAAGGTGGAGTAGGTTTCGCTCAGCCATCACAAAAAAATGGTCAAATGGAACAACGGAGAATCGAGTTATTAAAATTACTGTTGACATGTTTCAGTGAAACTATGTACCGTACACCAAACATAACTGAAGAACCAAATAAATGGATAGCGTAAGAATTTATTTTGAAATTAATTTTTAAAATATACCTCACTTTTTTCCGTAAATTTTTTTTGTATTTCAGATACTTTACTAGCGCAGATAATCGTCATGCGTTACCATTGTTCACATCACTATTAAATTCTGTTTGTGCATATGATCCTGTTGGTCTTGGAATTCCTTATAATCACCTTTTGTTCACTGATACAACAGAACCATTAGTTGAAGTTTGTTTACAAATTTTAATTGTTACTTTAGATCATGATATGACAATTCATCAGAACAATCCTGTAGTATCCACTTATGATGAAGGTTTTGGTGATAATTTGTTTATTAACTATCTTTCACGTGTACACAGAGACGAAGATTTTCAATTTATATTAAAAGGTATCACAAGATTATTGAATAATCCATTAGCACAAAGTTATTTACCTAATTCAACAAAACGATTACATTGTCATCAAGAATTACTTGTTTTCTTTTGGAAAATATGTGATTACAACAAGGTAAGATGTTTGTTTAAAGGGATCGTATCGAAATTCTGTACTGTATAATGCTGGAATTACATAATTCTGTTTTCTACTATTTCCGTCACTATTATACCTGTGCACTTTTTTTTGAAAAATTTAGAAATTTATTACCGATGGCATTAAATAACAAAGTATAATTTAAGATTTCACTATAAATTGCATTTATCACCTGTTAACGGCAAAGTGAACTAAGTATGAACAAACAAATTTAACGATAATAACTAACAATAACTGTTAGTAGTACAGTAAGTTGAGAATAAAAAAAATTGTCAAATAAAGCAATTAGGAAATATTAAATTCTGCATGCTTGTAATACTTCATACGGCGCCGCATTTGATTCCATGAAGTATTACAAGCATGCAGAATTTTAAAATACAGAATTTTGTTATGCAGAATGATATACCCAACCCTTGTTTAAAAGCTTGATTACAATACTTAGCGATTTTTCAGCCTCTGAGTTGAAGCTCTTTTTCTAGCAAACGCATTATTTTTATTACTCACGTTTCTATATATTTAACAGAAATTTCTCTACTTTGTCTTGAAAAGCAGTGATGTGCTTGATGTCTTGGTTCCCATACTTTATCATTTAAATGATTCTCGAGCGGATCAGTGTAAGATAATTTCTTTGTCTTTTTTTATTCAAATAACAAATGTTAGAATTTTAGCTCGTGTTGGTTTGATGCATATTGGAGTTTTCATTTTATTACTTTTATCTGGCGAGCGTAACTTTGGTGTTCGCTTAAATAAACCATATACAGCTACAATTCCAATGGATATACCTGTTTTCACAGGAACACATGCTGATTTATTGATAACGGTTTTCCACAAAATTATTGCAACAGGGCATCAAAGATTACAACCACTTTTTGATTGTTTATTAACAATTTTAGTTAATGTTTCTCCATATTTGAAAACATTATCAATGGTAGCAAGTGTTAAACTATTACATTTATTAGAAGCATTTAGTACACCATGGTTTTTATTTTCTTCTCCTTCAAACCATCATCTAGTATTTTTTCTGTTGGAAATTTTTAACAATATTATACAATATCAATTTGATGGTAAATATTTAGTAAGAAAGTTAATTTCAGAACATTCATTAAATCAATTTTCCTTTTTACTTTTTCAGGAAATTCAAATCTTGTTTACACTATAATTCGCAAGCGGCATGTCTTTCACGCTTTGGCAAATTTACCATCAGATATGGCAGGAATTGCAAAATGTTTAAGTACTGGCAAAAATGGTCGTCATCGAAATTCACCAGCTGTATTTAAAAATAGCACTAACCAAGAATCATTTTCAAATACTACCAGCTTCATTACAAAAAGTCAGGAAACTGGCAATGATACTGATAATGGAGATTGTAAAAGCGAAATTGTTGAAGAATCGATGGAAGGCTCAAGACCTGCAATGCCAGCTGAACCAGGAACACTGAAAGCCTCATTATTAGATACACCAGGTATGCATTGGATGCTTTAAATAAACTTTTTTCTTCCTTCATTTATTAGATTGAATTTTCTGTTATAACTGTTGTAATTTAGAAATTGGTCAAATTACGGAAAGAGAATCAGCACATCCTATTAGTTCAACAGATATTGATATTTTACAAAACAAAAAAGCAGCAAATGAAAATGAAAAATCAATTCCATCAACGTCATTACACAGCTCTAAATCTGTAATAGACATAATTAATTTCAAGTCTTTTTGTTTCTTTTATATATTATTTTTTACTATTTTTAAAGAAGAACATTTGTATTATAGCCTAGCCAACAACAGAATTCTTCAAATTTTAAAAGGTCAATTAATCAGAGAGGTAGTATACGTGTATCACCAACAAATGAAAAAAGTGCAGTTACAACTCAACCATTAGCAGTATGGACACCAACAACGGAGTGGGTTGCATCATGGCGATCAAAACTTCCGTTGCAAACTATTATGAGACTTTTACAAGTATTAGTACCACAAGTTGAAAAAATTTGCATTGACAAGTACGTGTTTAAAATACATTGTACCTTGTTCAGAAAAAGCATATTTTCAAAATCATAAATTCATAATTTCAGAGGATTAACGGACGAGTCAGAAATTTTGAAATTTTTACAACATGGAACTCTTGTTGGATTATTACCAGTACCACATCCAATTTTAATTAGAAAATACCAGGCAAACAGTGGAACAACAGCATGGTTTCGAACTTATATGTGGGGTGTAATTTATTTGAGGTAATTTAAGAATATTAAAGTACATATTCCATTTTTACATCTCAAAATATAATTCTTAGAAATGTTGATCCTGCAATATGGTATGACACAGAAGTTAAACTTTTTGAGATCCAAAGAGTCTAAATACACAAAGTATCAGTGCTTACTAAATATGTAATAAATATCTATAAATTTAGTACATACATTATTAAAAAAATATGTTTTAAGTATGTACATTTATGCATACAATAAAAGTTAAAAATATATTCCTATATAAATGAGAAATTATTTAATAATGCAAATACATAATTTAAATTTGCAAAAGGATTTCATTTATAACTTTTGAATTTGCGCTAGTTATTTTTAATTCTTTGGTCCTATTTGTTTAATCGTGAAAAATTAATTATTGAAGTTGATTTTCCTTACTTTTTTAATAATTTATTAAACTCCATATTTTGTCTTTTTAATATTTCGCAATCTAAAACTAATTTATTTCTTTCTTTCAAAACTTTTAAGTAGTGATTTAAGCCGTATTCTAAAGATTTCTTTAACCTTGTATTTTCTTCAGAAAAAATTAGAACGTACATTGCCCAATAACCTTCAATATCACTTTTAGACATCTGATGCAAAAGTTCTAGTAAGTTTTCCTTATTGATTTCACTGAAAAAAAATTCAATTATTATTTAAATTGAAAATAAATAAATATAAGTAGTTTGTCGCCGATAACTTGATAAAAAAAGAAACTATAATAAAAATGACTGAATAAATAATAAAATATAAGTTAGAACTTTGAATTCGAAAAAGAATTCCCTTGAAAATCAGTGTAAAGTGAAGAAAACACAAAACGCAAATTAAAACATTTGCTTCTATTTGAATACGATTACAAATAGGTGTGTACTGTATACATACGCTTCCGTTTGTTCGTTAAATTTCCAATGAATCTGGCCGTTTTCAAAAACTCAAGCACGCTTCGTCACCTTGCATATAAATAGTTTATATTTCATAATTTGATAATTTCATTGCATTTTAGCGTTGCTGATAAACAAAGATCTGATTAAAATTAAAAATTAGACGTTATGTTGAATAAAAAAAATAAAACTTACTTAACATATGCTTGTAACACACTTTATTCTTTTTTAAAACTCACAGTGCAAGTACATAGTTTAAAATGGTGCAAGACTGGCGCGAAATTGATTTTATGAAGACTTGCAGCAAGCTTGACTTTTTGAAAACGGCCAACCCATATTTCATTACGGCTATTCTTTTTACGTATAAAAAAACTACTAATACTATTACTCACAAGCATGCTTATCTAACATGATAAAGTATTACATAACTAAAAGTTTATCTTCAATCTAATATGTATCAAGACGAAATTTAATAAATAAAAAGACTCAATTTGTTTTAGATTCAGAATAATTTAAAAAATCATGTTCATATTCTTACTTGCATTGAATTTCTTTGTCAAGTTTTTTCCATAAAAAAATGCTTAATCCCATTATAATTGAAGATGTTTCAGTTGCATAATGATTGAAACAATTAACTTTTTTTGGAGTTGCTTTAATTTTTATTTTCTTTAATTAAAAGTAGATTAAATTATTTTTAGTATATTTTATTAATGTAAAAATATTATTTATTAATTACAAACTTATGTAACTTACATTTGATTCTTCATAATATTCGGCATCGCATCGAAAATTGTGTTTGAAATTTTGTTCAATATTTTTAATAATGTTCTGCTTTAGAATTTCAAATAGAGAACAATTTGGACACCATGAATACAACAAAAAGTATTCTGCTATTGATTTTATGTCTTCGTCTGTATTTATATTTAACGCCTGGTAATGATAAATCATAATATAAAGTTCTATGATTATTTTACATTTACTCATTAAAATACCGAAAATATATTATCAATTTTAACAAGAGTCTTTTGTTTCTGTGTATAAGTCTGTAAAATTTCAAGTAGTTTATCTTCAAGTAAAAATTCAGCTTGGTTTGTCACTTCATCCAGAATATTTTCTAGTAGTTTTGTATTTTTAAGTTGATGTATTTCAATTTGTTGAAATTCATCACAATGTAATTTTTGCTGCTGGAAAATTATTACAGAACTAAAATATATATTACATACTTAATTAAAATTCATAGATAAAATAAAAAAAAATTCTATTTATTTTAATCTACTTTTAATAAACAATTCTGATAAGATTATTTTGAATATTTCAAAATATGTTTATTTACCTAAACATTGTAAGACAATTGTTAATATGTATTTAAGTTGTTGCACAGTTGCAAACACCATAATTGTACCTTAGTTTTTTAATCTTACCTTTGAACTTCTGTTTTTGTTTTTATAAAAATTTTCCAGTGATAGAAATAAATTTTGTGACACAGGATTCCACTCTAAACTTACTTCTTTTTCGTAGAGCATTTTGTCAATGTTTGAAATTTGTAAAATCAGTGACTTTGCTTCCTGATCATGAGCTTTCCATATACTCTGATACTTTTTCATATTATTAATAAAAAAATTATAACTTTTCATTTGAAGATCTTTTATATTTCTTTGAAAAGTAAATATTTCTTTTTGTAATTGTTTTACTTCAATTTCAGTTTCTGCTTTTGTTGCCTGGATTTTACTATTTAATGTCAAAATGACTCCACTTAGTTTATTCTGTCGGGTTTTTTGTTGAACTCGTATATTTATATTTCCATCATCACGTTTTTGTAAAACTTGAAAGTTATAATTAAATTTTTCAGAATTCAGGAAAACATTATTTTTTGTTGATTGCAATTCTAGTTGTAAGACTTCAGCTTCTTTTTCCAACTGTGTTCTTGTTGAATGTACTAATTTCTCATGTTCAAGTGCTATAGATTCTAATTCTTTGTTAAATAATTGCTCTCTTATTTTTCTATTTTTAATTTTAATTTCTTCATTATATGTCCATCTTTTGTGTAGCTCGTCCCAATTTTCATATGCCTTTTTAGAAGAATTTTTACGTTCAGCTTCTATAGTATTCAATAAAAGTTCAATGTGTTCGTTACATATTTTTTTAACAAATTCAATCTGATTATCAATTCTCTCAACCAAACTATAAATATCAGTAGTTTGTTTTTGTAGATTGTCAAAATATATTTTATCAGCTTGAATTATTTCTCCTTGGCATTCCGCAATAATATCATCTTTTTGTTTCATTAATTTGGTAATATATTGTTTTTGAATTTGCAATTCTTCAAATAATGCCACCGGCTCCTTAATTTCTCCTAATTTAGACCATTTCATAGTTATTGCATCAAATTCTTCTATTGCTGTAACTGATTCGTTTCGTAAATCCTGTAAAAGATCTATAAAACAATGTAATAATGTATACTATATCTATCACTATGGCGTATATTGAAATGAATAGGTCATGTTTTCATATTTTATTATAAATAAATAAAATAGGTATATTATGCATTTACAAAGTTGATGTCTTAATGTCTACTTATATTGTATGCCTATGTACGTACGTACAACCAAAAAATATATAGCCAGAAAGAAGTCTTATGTAGTATTGACTAAAAATTGTAATTATTACATTAGACTATAGAACAGTACGGTAAGAGAAGGAAGGAAGTGAAAGCTTTTTAAACTTTAAATCGCTTTGAAATTTAAGTTTTGTTTTCAACATGATCAAGATGAATAAAAATTAAAAAAAAATTTACTCTTGTGTGTTAAATAAAATATAAAAAATGAGTCACACCGACACCATCAATAACACACTCGTCATCGTCACAGTACGAGTACAGTAAAACACTACGTTACATTAGGTGGTTAAACCGGTTATTTTGCGCTGATTGTAACAATAATCGTATAATTTTTTTCCAACTTGGTATAATAAGAATCATCCAAAATAATTTTATCTTCATGGTTGTTATACACTCACATTCTCGTTACAACTGGTCGTACCACCTTCAGATGTAGTTTGAGCAGTTGTAAAAATAGGTTTGCGTCCGTTTTACAATCACCTAATGTGTTCAGGCTCAAAAAGTATATAAGAAGAGCTTTCTAATTCTAATGTATTCGCATTGTTGTATTCGCATGTATCAAAAATACATAGTAAAAGAACTTTAAGATATACCAACAATACAAGAAGTACAAAATAAAGCTTTTAGATGAAGGGCCATGTCACAGCGTGAAATCTGCTCCTTATACTTTTTCTTAAAGCAGTCATATGTATGTATACTATAGTTAGAATTTTAAAAGTTGAGATTTCGTATTATACTAGAAAAACATGCGCAAAAAAACCTCAACTTTTAAAATTCTGACTATATACAACGACTACTTAAGTACAAAGACTGATTGCTCAATTTTATTTTACTGTTTATATGTGTTGGGCGTACCAAATTAATATGACAACTTATTGTTTATAATCACTTATAACTAATTTGTGACTAAAGTTACATAAAAATTATGTTCTAATGAAATATAGAGAAGATCCTAAACTTTATTTTCACCGAATATATTGAATATCTATGAGCAACGTAAATCAAAGAAAAAACGTGATAAATATTAAGTAACATAAAACTGAGAATCAATTTTCCCTGATATCTCCCAAAGTACTAAAAATATCAAATTATAATGTTCTACAAATTTGTAGATTTTTATCAAATCAACATTTTTCCCAAACATTATTATATCATAAAATTAATAGAAATTTAGTTATTAGGGAGAAATGATAATTTTTAATTAATACCACAATTATCTCCCTCATGTCTCAGTTTATGAAACAGTGAAAAATCACCTTTATTCTCCTTCACTTAACTAGGTAATAAAACGATTTTCCATACAATGATAACTTGTTTCTATTTATCACTCTTATCATTTTCTTTGAACATCGTGTCAACCTAAACTCAATGGTTTCCAGAAAATTTCAAAATATCAGGTGGCGTTATAACTATGAAACGTACCTTATTAATAATAAATAACAATACAAAAAATTATCAGTTTATTGCAATATTTTATAATGTACCATAAAGTGGTACTACAGTTTTAGAGGTGACTGTAAAAAATTACATAGTATCAAAAAATATATAGACAGAAAGAATTCTTATGTAGTATAAAAATGTCTCATACAAAAATTTTTGTTCTGGGGTTCCAACATTGGAACCATTAGTGTAATAGCTTTGAATGTACATCAGCATGTTTCAGTTTTGTTAAAAAAGCTTTTACTTCTGCATAGAAATACATAATATGTACATGCGAATACAATTACCTTGTTTATGCACAAAAATTAAAACGTATTAACGATAAAACGTTTTGAACATCGTTTTGAGATAATACATTTTAATTGGTGTTTATGCGTAGTACAACATTTCATTCTCACTTAAAACGTTTTGAGTAATAAACTAATACTACTCTAAAAGTTCATATTGATGTTTAGTATGTTACCAACACCATTTTGAAAGGTGAAATATGACAATTCACTTAAAACGAAGAAAGTGTATATGCACATTTTAAAAACGCATTGAAATTTTAAATTTGGATTTTATAGTGTATTCACTCAAAACGAAATAAAGTTTCAATGCGTTTTAAAATTTGGTTTATGCATCCGTATTTAATCAAAACGGCATGAGTTAATGCGAATTAAAGCTTCGCATAAACAAGGTAATTGATGGTGTTGGTGTGACTCATTTTATTCACATATGTTTCACCATTTGAAATTTTTTTTATATTCTATTTAACACACAAGAATAAAATTTTTCATTCATCTTGATCATGTTGAAAACAAAACTTAAATTTCAAAGCGCTTTAGTTAGCATAGTTAGAAAAGCTTTCACTTCCTTCCTTCTCTTACCGTACTGTTCTATAGTCTAATGTAATAATTACAATTTTTAGTCGATACTACCAAAAAATATATAGACAGAAAGAATTCTTATGTAGTATAAAAATGTCTCATACAAAAATTTTTGTTCTGGGGTTCCAACATTGGAACCCCATTAGTGAAATAGCTTTGAATGTACATCAGCATATTTCAGTTTTGTTAAAAAAGCTTTTACTTCTGCATAGAAATACATATGTACATGCGAATACGACAATTACCTTGTTTATGTACAAAAATTAAAACGTATTAACGATAAAACGTTTTGAACATCGTTTTGAGATAATACATTTTAATTGGTGTTTATGCGTAGTACAACATTTCATTCTCACTTAAAACGTTTTGAGTAATAAACTAATACTACTCTAAAAGTTCATATTGATGTTTAGTATGTTACCAAAACGAAATAAAGTTTTAATGCGTTTTAAAATTTGGCTTATGCATCCGTATTTAGTCAAAACGGCATCAGTTAATGCGAATTAAAGTTTCGCATAAACAAGGTAATTGATGGTGTCGGTGTGACTCATTTTATTCACATATGTTTCACCATTTGAAATTTTTTTTATATTCTATTTAACACACAAGAGTAAAATTTTTTTTTATTTTTCATTCAGCTTGATCATGTTAAAAACAAAACTTAAATTTCAAAGCGCTTTAAAGCATAGTTAAAAAAGCTTTCACTTCCTTCCTTCTCTTACCGTACTGTTCTATAGTCTAATTTAATAATTACAATTTTTAGTCGATACTACATAAGAATTCTTTCTGTCTATATATTTTTTGATACTACATAAGACTTCTTTCTGGCTATATATTTTTTGATAGTATACACAATTGACTGCTTTAAGAAAAAGTATAACGAGCAGATTTTTCGCTGTGACATGGTCCTTTATCTAAAAGCTTTATTTTATACTTCTTGTAATGTTGGTATATCTTAAAGTTCTTTTACTATCTTTGCATGTATGTAACATACTTCTATGCAGAAGTAAAAGCTTTTTTAACAAAACTGAAACATGCCGATGTACATTTAAAGCTTTTTCACTAATGGGGTTCCAATGTTGGAACCCCAGAACAAAAATTTTTGTATGAGACATTTTTATACTACATAAGAATTCTTTCTGTCTACATATTTTTTGGTACAACTTTGGAATTTTGTTACATACAAAATAAATTTTGCATAATAGATATTAGATACCTTCACGTTTGTTGGCTTCATAATTTCGACGAGCTACTTCTCGTTTCTCATTTGCTACTTTCACGTTAGTAACCAACTCAGCTCCTAATTGAATCAATTCATTCAATATTTTATCACTAATTTCGAGCCTTCGTTCAACACCGATTTCATTTCTTTCAACGTTTTTTGTAGTACTGCAAGAAATACATAAATAAATCTTATTTATTATTCTAAAAAGTGTGTGCAAGGGTAGGTACATGTAAGATTTAAATATACAAATAGGTACATATGTGGAACTTCGGAAACTCGTAGGATTTTGGTTTCAAAGTATGCATGACTTGAATTTTATTATTTACCTAAATAATATAAAATATTCCCAATGAGCTTTGTGCAATTGTTTGAAATTCTACTTACTCTCCAGGTGCTCCTTTCTTCTTTTTAGTTTTAAACAGCGTATTTTTATCATTAGAATTGTATTCTTTTTGAAGAACTTCTAACATATTCATTTTAATTCCTTTCAATGATAATAGTTATTTTGTAACAATATTTTTAAAGCTTTTGTTTTATATTATGTTATTCTTAGTACCACCATCACATATTTTGACTATCGGTAGACATTTAAAAATAATATTTTAAAAGCCAAAAAAAGGGGATATTGATCAAACACAGAATTATTAAAATTCATACCCAGTGATGCCAGATTAAAATTAAAGGAATTCTCGAAAACGTCTAAGTGGTTTATAAATTTCATTGCTGATTTGTAGTATTACCATTAATCTGCCTCTAGTTATAACTACACTTCAAATGAAAACTCAGTGTTAAAATTAACCATTTATTTGCATATAATCAATACAATTATTGTAATTAAATTGCTGTCCCTCGTTCTAAATTATGTTTGATTTCTGCTGTGTGTTCACCGTAATACCGTTCCAACTTCTTGTTAAATTTCGAATTTCTTTCATTGATGAAATCAACATCTGCATCATCATTATATGTTCGTCTTCTAGAATATTTCTTACGTCTTTCGATTTGTAATTCTAAATCTTTAACCATATTCGATACAGCTTCCGGAGTGTCTTTATGTAAACCATGTAAAATCACGTTTTGCCCGCCATAGAATGCTGTACCCAGCTCTTGCTTCTGTGTCTCGTATTTCTTTATGTCCCTTCCTGGCATGTTTTTTACTAAACGGTTATATTGCCTTGCTGTTTGTAATTCAAAACTTGAAAAGCCTAAGTCAGGATTTTTCTTCTTTTTCTTCTTCTCAATGCGTTCAGCTACTGATGCAGAAATATCCAGAAGCTTTACTTTTTCATAATCTTTACCTTCACATTGAGCTTCAGTTTTAGCTTTCTCTTCCGCCAAAATCCAATCTGCTTGTCTTTTACGAGAATCCCAATTACTCGGCAATTTTAACCGAGCATCTTCTGCTATGAGTTCTTGATAGTTTTGGGTCCGTGCCTCGTTTCGACGTTTATGAAGGTTTCGTAAACGTTCCAAACGTTTTGCAAACTTCTCTTCAGAAATATTATGCGTTTTTTTGTCCATACTACAAAACGTACTTTTTCACACAGAAACAAAAAATATGTAGTTATAAAGGTTTAGCTGTCAAAGAATTGTCAAAGATGGTATCATAAGCAGAGTTGCCAGTATTTTCTCACCCTATCAATTTATTTTCATTTTTCGTACGAAATAAATGGAACTTCATTTATTTCGGTTGGATATAAAAATAAAAAGTCTCCAACACAGACAGCCAACATCATATGTGAAAGAGTTTTTCAACTCTTTTTTATTTTCACCTGAGTACCACTTACGAAATCGAAACAGTAAATTTTTTCGGTTCCATTTATTTTGGTTTTTTTTACATAGGTTTTGTATAGGCAAAATATCTTATTTTCATCTGAATACTTAGCGTAGTATTCAGATGAAAATAAATTTTATGTTGAAAAAAGTCTATTTATTTCAGAACGAAATAAAAAATCTACAAAATGGAAAAGAAATCTACATAGATGAAAAAAACTTTAATATATTTTTTTTAAATAACCTAACTTTACAAATGTCAAACTATCAATTTATTTTCATTTTTCGTACGAAATAAATGGAACTTCATTTATTTCGGTTGGATATAAAAATAAAAAGTCTCCACACGGACATCCAACGCCATATGTGAAAGAGTTTTTCAACTCTTTTTTATTTTCAGCTGAGTATCACTTACGAAATCGAAATAGAAAATTTTTTCGGTTCCATTTATTTTGTTTTTTTTTTTACATAGGTTTTGTATAGGCAAAATATCTTATTTTTATCTGAGTACTACACTTCAATCGCCAATTTAAAAATTAAAATAGCCAAAAATCGCCAACTCAAGAATACAGTTTTTTTGTTGTTAAAATTGATAATAATTGTGTTGTTGGTTCTATTATTTATTTTTATTTTCAATAATTGTTTTATTTACAAATAAAATATATAAAAAGTCTCGAAAAAAACTTAATAAAAAACAAATAACTTAAAAGAAAAGGAACGTTTTTCTTTCTGCATATAATTCATAAAAATATATAAAACTAGAATATAGTAACTTATGTTCTACAATATATTGAGAAATTCATTTTTCTATTACAGTAAGCTGTATCTTTAAAGATAACGCTTAAGAAAAATGCACATAAATAATTATTTTACATTTCAAAATTAATTTCTAAATTATATTATACCATTTTTTCATAAAATACATAAACGCATGTATACATAATTTAAAAAAAAAAAATTAAATTCAAGTATTTTTAAATTTATAAGTTTGTTATTGTTTATTGTCTCTGTAATTTCAAATGTTTTACAACATTTTCCTGTTATTTGCACTTTGGTCCTTGTTCTCAAAATGGCTTCTAATGCTTATTTTTAATTTTGGTTTTAATTTAACTAAATTCATTTGGGAAAAAACTCTTTCTACTACTGCATTACTGGAAGGTAAGCATAAGCACCATAGTGCAAAACTACTTAGATTTGGGAACATGTTTTGATCTAAAGAATTGTTGTAATTTTTAATGAAAGTCCAGAATTTGTCAATATCATTGAAATCTTCTTCAGAAAGATATTCACTTCAATTTATAAGTTTAAATTTATCAAATTCGTCTTTAAGTGCATTTATATCACCACCATATAAATTTAATGGTAGGGATTCAAATGATGTATTTCTAAAAGTAACAAGATTTAGATTTAAAAAACGAACTTTTTCAAATACATTCAGGTTTTGTGGAAATTTTAAAAGTATTTGTTTTGCTAAAGCTCTCATAAACTGGAGGCACCTATTTTTCACATTAATTATATTTGCAGCTTCTAATGAAAACTTTTTTATATTCTCATTAAAATGTATGCAAAAATCAATCGATGATAACGTTTTTATATTAGTATCTTGTTCTATAATTTCAAGTAGCTGTGTTATTTCAAATTCTTCAAATTTTGAAATATATTCTGTTTGTAAAAATTTGTTTAGAATTGATTTTATAAAAAGCACCAAACCATCATAAGTTTTTGAAACATCCATTCTATCTTTTTGGAACATTAAATTAAAAAGGTTTAAATCTTTAAGAATAGTTCTTAAGAAAATAAAGTACAAGAAATTGATTTCGTCTTCTGACATAGTTGAAATTAATCTGGTAGTGTAATTTCTTTCTGCAGTTGCGGCTAATTTAAAATGTGTTTTTAATTTTAAATATTGAGATAATATCGTATCAATACATTCAAATCGAGACAACCATCTCGTTGTAGAACACTTTACCAAATTTTTAAAATTATTTTTGCAGTGTTAACATTGATTACAGAACAGAGATGAATTTCCATTCATTTTTTTTGACATATACGTTTCACAAGCTGCATTTTTGTATATAATGAATTTTTATTGCAACATAAATTGTTCGCACCATCAGTTCCTAAGCTTACAATTCTCTTTAAATCAATTTTATTAGATTTTAAAAAATCGATCACAATGTTAAAAAGATTTTCGGCAGTAGCATCAAAAACCTCAATTAGACACAAGAAAGTTGTAATAATTTCACCAAATGTTGAACTATAATATTTTATGCATAAATACTTAACTATCGACACATCAGTCGATTCATCCACGAGAATTCTGTATGGATTATCACCCAAGTCATTTAAAAATTCTTCATATAATGCTGGGCCCAAAACTTTAACAATTAACTTTGAATGTTTAGTTCAGTGGATGTTTAAAATAATATTTTTATCATTTTTTATCTTGATAAATTCTCCTAGATGATCAATTGTACGAACAGAACAGTGATTTGCAATTAAGATACATAGTTTTACCTCAAATACCTTTGTTTCATCCTTGATTGCTAATTTACTGCTTGTAACACCTACAATAAAAATCTTTTTATTGTATTTTTCTAGTGTAATCAAAATACTAATATTAATGTTTACCAAAGTTTAAAATTGAATTTATGTTGTTGCAAGTGTACTTGGCATCATTTAAAATAGTTTGTGCTTTGCTCTTTCTACATGATTTATTAAATCGTTCCGTTGTACACGAAGTTTGTATTTGCAAACTTTGCAAAACGCAATATATTCATCATGCGTAAATCGGCATAGCCAATCTGAATGTATAAAAAAAATAAAATAATATTAAAGCAGGTAGATTATATATATATTTATACATATCTTTAAATTCTGCAAGTTTTTCCCACTGTTCATTATACTTCCTTTTATAATTTTGTTTCATTCTAAAATATAATTAAATTACAAAAAATATACAGTATAGTACACAACAAATAAGTTATAAGAGTAACACGCGCTTTGCACATTGCACTTGCACAGCACATATTAGATACCAATACCACATTGATAGAGTTACGACGGTTTTTAAAATGAAAGAAAATTTCAAATTTCTTATGTTTGAAGTTTGACAGAATAACAGCTGTCATCGTCAACACAACATCACTTATCACTTCATCAGTGCTGTGACAGAAACACAATGTAAGCGAAACAATTTTGCTTCTGTAACATAATAAAGGCAGAAAAATGGAGAAACAAATATACTGATGACTGAATGACAATCAAGCTAATTAGAAAATTTACAAATTAAAAATGTTAAAAAACCGCCAAAAATTCCAAGAAATAGCCAAAATCCTATAAATAGCGAAAGCGAATTTTTATCACCAGCGTGATTTAAAAATAGCCAAAATTGGCGAGAAATAGCCAATACTGGCAGCCCTGATCATAAGTGTCCAAACTAAACGTGTCAGTTTCAGTAAACCGGTTTTTTAACTGAGACGTGGCGGGGTGAAGTACTTTTTATCCACAAGTGAAAAGAAGTGAATAGAAATTTTATTGACAAGAAATTTCCGTCGTCACCGATCATTAAACTAAAACATACAAAGTTTACTATATTTACAAAGTTTATATTGTGAATATTCATTCGATTTCAATAGATGACCACAATAGGGCCCATATTACTTTGTTACCTTCTCCAGTCTCATGATAAAATTTTTTCTAAATTTTATAAATAAATATAAAGCAGGCAATACATTGGTTATTAATTATGAATATACCTCATCATCTGATTATATTCATAAATAATAACAAATGTATTAATCATTTTCTGTTTCTTGTCCATTTTTGCTTCTATTCCATATACTATGTCTAAATGATATTTTAAAAAATATCTAAAAGATTTCTAAAAGTATATATTATTGATATATCATAATGATACGTTTTCAATAGATACAATCGTGCTTTGACGAACTTTATTGAATTTTGGCGGAAAAAGCGATACTCTCCCTTGTAAAAGCATATATCGAAGATACATCTAAGACCGGGTTTATACAGTCACTTTTTTACTCTTTGTAAAACGTAAAAAACCGATTTTACAAGGAAAAGAAAAAGGAAGTATGTGGTGGGAAGTCCTACTTTTCCCATGTAAAAGCGGTTTTTTTTACGTTCTACAAAGGGTAAAAAAGAGACCGTATAAACCCGGTCTCAAGGATATATTCTTTATATTAGTTATAGGTAGTCGGTTTATAAATCGAAGTCAGTATTGTGCAAAGTTTATCTATATTGTATCAAGTTGTGACACTTTCATTTTACGAATACATATACAATTTCTAACCACATAACAAAAAAATCTATTAGTAAAAACAGTACAGATCCAAAGTTTTGGTTCAAATCCGTTGTCCTATTACTGTAAGAGAGAGTGAAAAAAATAATAATTCGTGACTGTACATGACATTTTCCCATAATGTATTTTTAAATGCTTTTTACGAATGCTTTTTCTATGTATGAATCAGATCGCCATTACCATAAAACTATAGGGAAATTTAAAAATGAAATGACACAAATACAATCGCACACCAAATAAAAACTAGTTTGTATACATTTTTTTCAACGTGTTTTTAAAGGCGATACGAAATGAGTTTCATATATGTTTACTTAGAAATCTTGTCAACTAGAAAAATATAAGGTGATCTAAATTTTTTTATTCAAATTGTTAGAAAAATATGTATTTAAAAAAGTGAATTTCTGTGAATAAGTATATTTGAAGATATTTAAAATAAATTCAAAAATATTGAAAAAGTATTGAAAAAATAGAGAAATAGTGTTAAACACAAACTTTAAAAAATTTTTTTTTTTATTTTGTACAACCTGTAACAATGTTTCAGTTTCAATAACGAATGTTGTCGCCATTCGAATTTTTTTTTATCTTTTTCTTACAAACAAACTTCTTACACCTATTTTTCTCAAATCCGTTGAGGATATTTAAGTAACGGGACCAAGGTCGCAAAAAAATAAGGAGACACGTCATCAGTGTTACAACTTGATACAATATAGATAAACTTTGGTATTGTGCTTATGGAGGCAGTACCCGATTAGTTTCTGATAAAGTATGCATATGTTGCCTGTAATGACTTCGATTTATAAACCAAATATAGATATGTCTTTCATACATCAATGATATATTCTTGGTTAACTGGGTATATAAGTTATGTTTACTACTACGATAGCTTATATTCACGTACTTCAGTGGCTAATGAAGCGCTAAATAGCGCTTTGAAGCGCTTACTCTTTGTATGATGCTTCATTTTTTTTTTACATTAGATGTCCACAGAAGCAAGCGCTTCATTTTTGCGCTTTAGATTCGCTTTATCTCTGTTTAGATAAAAGCGCTTTAGAAATACTTCACATTTTTAGATGCTTTTAAAGCTTTTATGGAATTTCTGTGGTGTTTTTAATTAATTAATGCTTTTTATTTTTTCAAAATCAACATTTATTTTTCAATTTCTAATATAACGTAAATGAATAACTTTTATTAATTCATTAATTCTCAATAGTTTATTTTTTTAACTTTAATAAAAAATATACTTAGTTATTTTAATGAATTAAGCACTTCACACAAAATAATGAGACTATTTCGTAATATCTTATAGCGTCTGCGTAATAAAAAAATTCATAATTCCGTATTTAGTGTACAAATTATAAGAGCTACAAAAGAGCTTTTTAAAAACTATGATAAAGAAGCGCATCAATTACACTTCTTTTTGAAGCGCTAGAATATTAAGCCACGGGACACGACTGACGAATGACGAGTATTGATGACGATTACATGTAGACTGTGGTACTGTAGTATCATCTTCCCAGATATCACAGGACTGATGAAGAACTGATGTTGCACTGTACTCAAGTATCAAAGCATCGATACCTTTTAGTTACCAAAATTAACTTATCTATCTTATTTTTTAATTTTTTTGCTGCCTTTCTTTCGAAGCAGCTTTGTTGATTTTCACTTTGGCTGCCCGAAGTGCTTCGTCTAAGGCTTTATTATGCTCTACTATCCCATAATTAGGACGTGAGAAGTAATCTGAAATAAAAATTTGAAATTAATAATGATTAATTTTGAAAGAAACCAAACGAACCAAAAAGACAGGCACAAATCTTTACTGATTATTTATTATTATTATTTAATTAAACACTGCACTTTAGAAAATTTTCTTTACTGACGCACTAAACTCGAAAGAATAAAGCATTCACGTGTTACACGTCACAGTATAGCGAATAAGGGATCAAAGAAACATCAGTACGACATCAGTCATGTATTCTATAATTTTCTCCTTAATAATGTGATGGTAAAAATCAGAAAAGAATCAATTCTACATCGATAACACTCATCATTTCGTTTTTCTAACATAAAGATTTTTACTCCTAACACCACACTCACCTCTATTGATGGTAGGAATCAAAATGTCTTCATTAAATCATCATTAGAAAAGGGGAAGAAATATTGAAGACTAATTGATACCCAAGTATCAGTACCAAAATGCTATCTGGGTTGAAGCAGAAAAACTTCTTTGCAGATAGAATTTACTGACGCTAGAACTGATAAAAAGGTAAATAGAATAGAAAGGTATGCTGAAAAGGTATGTATAACCTAAGAGACAAAATGTCAGTTACAAATGACGTATCTGCGAAGAATTCCTTAATTTTGAGATTTAAAAACTGTTATGTTTACAATAATTATATGATAATTTATTTATTTCATTAACACAGAATAATTTGAATTTTGAAAATATGCCAATTGTTACTAATAATAATACCTACTAAATACTATTCAGTGGCGTCTCGTGACATAATCGCTAGGGTGTATTTCTGACACACTTTACTTTATTTATATTTTTACTTATAAATGCATGAGAAATGCACATTCTGTCGAACTTTTTTTCCGATAATTTTTCCATGTATAAAGTGTATTTAGGGCTCACGCTCACTAAAAGGAAGTTTTCCTCATATTTATAGCTAATACTCTAGTAACCAACTCATGATGATTGTATCTATGAGCTCATCATGAATGTCTCGATAAAAATCATGATGATTTTTATTCTACTGTCGGGAAAAAACTCATTTATATACTTTAAAATTTAAATGTGATGAGCTCCATGAATACCATGATGATTATCACAATAATTGTCATCAGAAAACTTATCGATAATCATCATGACTTTCATTAGGAAATACACTGATGTTAGATAAGCGTTAATTTTTTCCATCGTTTTATTAATTCAAATTAAATTTATTACTTAGTTATTAAATTTATTTACATTTAAAATTATTTTTGTTATTCCTATTACTATTATTATTACGATTATTATGATTACTATTAGATTAGATTAGATACTTAGGGGCTATAGTTGCACTTCGACCTTTATAGATCTTTTGTACAGCCCGTGCTTCTCATAGGTTAAGGTTTTAATGAATCCTAAAGTTCTATGAGAAGGTGCACACCAAACTTCTTCTGGTTTTAGAAAAAGTTGATGCATATCTTGCACTCTTTTAGAAGCCAATGCCTCACATTCACATAGAATGTGCTTCGAGGTTTCCTTGGCTTCTTTGCAAAATCTGCATTTGTCATCCTCTTTGAGCCCCATCTTACTCAAGTGGTAGTTGAGCGGACAGTGCCCAGTGATAAGTCCCGTAATTGTCCTTAATTCTTTCCTGCTGAGGTTGACTAGTTTCCTAGAGATACCAGTTGAAGGCCTAATGAATTCCTTCGCTTGTATGTTTCCTGGGGTTTTTTCCCAGTAGGAGATACATTTCTTTTTCTCCCATTCTTTTATGTAGTTTTTTGTGAAGCTTTTAGGCAAGCCACAGAAAGGTTCAGGTCCAATAAATTTGAAATTGGCGCCTTTTTTTGCAAGGGAATCCGCCAGCTCGTTACCCTTCATTCCTTCGTGTCCCGGAACCCACATAAGGTAAACTTTGTTGGTTCTGGCGAGTGTTATCACAGTCTTAAGGCATTCTAATACTAGCCTCGACACAATTTTGTGCGCGTTGAGGGCTTTAAGTGCTGCCTGACTGTCTGAGATTATGTAGACTGTAGCTCTATTGAAGCCTTTTTTAAGGCATTCGGTAGCACACATGTCTATGGCATAGATTTCAGCTTAAAAGACCGATGAGAGTTTACCCAGGGATTTGAAGAGGCTTCTTTTTGGACCTGCTACCCCTGCGCCCACTCCCGACTCGGTTTTCGAGCCATCCGTGTACCATATAGAAGCTCCTTCTTCAAAGGTTATTTTGTTATCGCGCCAAGATTCGCGATCCGGAAACAATACTTTGAACGGCTTCTCAAAGTTTATTGTTGCCTCCATCTCGTCAGTCATTTGACTGATTTGGAAGTCCTTAAATTCTTCTAGGATCTTAAGGTTATGTGTCAGATTACCTGGTTTAAGATGATTACTATTATTATTATTATTTGGATATTTCTCCTGCAATAAAGAAAAATTATAGGTAGGTACTTATTAAAATAAAATCTGCATTTATGTTTTCGTAAAGTGAAAATATAAATAAGTTACTTTTTTGTACACTTGATCCTGTTAAATCTATTATGTGATTTCAGGATGCACTAGCGAAGCTCCATCTCATATTCTTTTTTTATCATCTGTGGTGTAAAACTCTCTATAAAATTAAAAACATGTGATTGGTTTACCTTTTTCATTAAAACTCAATTTATTTACTATACAAGACTTCGTTTCAAATTTTAAGATCCATTTAAGTTTTAGTTTTGAAAAACCTATATAATTGTTAAATCAATACATTTTGTTCAGATTTTGTTATTATTAATTATAATTATTAGGAAAAATTTTTATATAAAAGGAAAGAAAATGTCAATAAAAATCACTTAGATTCAACTTTGAGTTTGAACCAAGCCTTTTCTTTTCTCTTGGTGAGGCTGCCAAGAGCATTGTTTGAATACTTGAATTGTGCATTTGGTCAAGTCGCCGTTTTTTTTTCTAAATTATTCTTTTCAGAGTTTTTATACAAGTTAAGTACAACTAAGGAGGAATTTTAAAATGCTATTAAAGAAGCAATGAACATCGACATTTCGGTCGATCACTATAAAAAGTTGGTAATTTCGATGCCACGACCAATTGAAGCCGTAAATAAAGCTCGAGAAGGTCATACTTAATACTGATATTATTTTAATAGTTTCAATTTTATTAATATTCTTACAAATAAAAATTATTATTAAGTAAAATTTGTATAAAATAGTAAAAAAATTAGTTTTGACTTTTTGAATTTAAGTATACAAATTTTAGGCTAAAGTTGTATTCGTATATACTGTGGACAGATAAATAGAGATTTAATTAAATTGAGTATTTTCATTTTATTTAGTACAATAACAATAAATTGTATAATAACTTTCTTTGGTGGAACATGGTTTACGAAAAAAATAGTATTTCATACAATTTTTGAGGTGGTGCGTTTTATCTGACCACTACGATATATCAACAGAATATACAGATTAAGTATCTGGATATTCACATCTTAAAATACAATAACAGCTTTAGTAGGTGGTTGTTGCTAGTGATATACACAGATTTAATATCTGGGTATCATCCCGAAATAATACCCCATTTCATAAATTTGAAGTTTAGTACTTTAAATTGCAACTTCGTCAAATAAAAGAATTTGATTTGTACATTGGTGACCCCGGCGTGATCCATTAAAACATCATGATGAAAAAGATTTTTGATAAACAAGATAACCTTGGGAAACAAAGCGATCAAGCATATTCAGCATATTTAAGGAAGATTCAGCTTCTAGGAAGACTCGTGATTACGTACTCAAAAGGATCAATACACTTGAAGCAATTTGGGCTGAATTCGAAGCAAATCATAAGTCGTTAGTCGCCGTAGGTGATGATTATGCGGGACATCCATATTTCCTAAACAATTACTATGAAGGAATCTTGAAAATTCGATCACAGTTTTTGAACTCCATATTACAGCTTAAAAAACATTTGATCAACAATCTAGCAGCTCTATCGATACTCCACCTTTTCCTACAATTTTGCCAAAAGACAATAAACAAGTCAAGTTTAGCTTTCATAATGAACCAGATGTCAATAATGCGTTACCGGTACTGGTTAAACAACAAAAAACATTAATTAAAATGGCAATAGCCATATTACAAGATATTGAACTTAGGTTGAGCAAACCACATTCTTAGGAATATAATGAATACAAGATACAAACATTGTAAAAGTATAAAATTGACATAGTTCACACGAATCAAATCATTTGGGAGGCTACAGACGAGGATGAACCCTATGGCTACAAATTAGACTACTACAATGAAACAATAACATGGCTTCAAGATGGAATTACTGGAAGGACTACATAGGATTCAGCCGCAAGCTCCAAGAATTAAAACTCCACTAAACAACCAAATTGGAGTAGCGAACAATCAAGTGAAACTTCCGAAAATCACCATGCCCAAATTCGATGGAAATTATTTAAAATGGGTTCAGTTCAAAGAATTGTTCACCAAACTGATTCATAATCAATCTATTGATAACACACAAAAAATGTTTTATCTCATGAGCAATCTTTCAGGTGAGGCACATAATCTAGTGAAACATCTTTCAATTTCAGACGAAAATTATCTCAATGTTTGGAGCACGTTATGTAATTGATACGAAAACAAACGTCTCCTTGTAACTCAACAAATTATTACAGCAACCAATCTGCAAACCCGAATTCAGCCAATCAATCAAACTTCTTCACGACACCACACGAGAATGTATGCTAAGCTTAAAGAATCTAGGACTCCAAGTTGATACATGGGACCCCTTAATAGTACATCTTCTTCTCAAAAACTGGATAGGGCCACAATATTACTACATATATGAGCAAAATTTGAAGCATCCTCGTGAATTAAATTCTTTACTAGAAGTACTGAATTTTTTAGAAGCTCGCTTTTATTCATTAGAGGCTTTAGGTTTAAAGAACCACCCCAAGGAACCAGCTATTACAAACCATACGTAACCACCCACTGTATTCGCAGCAGCTCAACAAAGAAAATCATGTGCACTATGTCATCAGAACCATTCACTTTACACATGCAAAGACTTTTTGGCAAAACCTCCTACTGCGTGACTACAAGTGCTAAAAAACAACAACCTATGCATTAATTGTTTACGCCACGGACACACTGTAACGAGTTGTAAATTAAGTAGTTGCATCGAATGCACAAAGATGCACAATACGCTGGTACATGCAGAGAATACAAAAAACAAACAATCAGTCAGCCAAAATTCATCAAGTCAGTCACTAGATAAATCTAATTCAACCTCAGGACCATCCAAAACTAGTTTGTCGACACACGCATCTCCCACTAATCACAACTATGTCTTTTTAAGTAGCATAAAAATAAAACTCAGGCTCCCAATTAAATTTTATAACCAAAAAATTGGCCAAAAGATTAGCACTTCAAGAAAGCATCAATGAAGTTCGTATTCATAGAATAGGCTCAACTGCACAAAAGGCCCACCATAGAGCTAACGTACTTGTAAAATCTTTAACCACAGGATTTACCGTACACATAAATACTCACATTTTACCACGTATTACTACATATCAACCTACCATTTCTTTGAATACCACAAATTGGAATATACCAAAAAAATATTACGCTTGCAGATCCAGAGTTCAATCACCCCAGCGAAATTGACATACTCTTAGGCGCTAAAAATTATTATGATTTACTAGTCGTGGGGCAAGTAAAACTAGGAGACAATTTACCGGTACTACAAAACACTGTCTTTAGGTGGATCCTAGAAGGAGCTGTTGATACCTCAACCAAAAATTCAGAGGCTTATTGCGGTATTGGCATACGAGGCGATAAAAAGTTTAATGAACAACTTGAAAAATTTTGGAACATCGAAGACAACAATGAACAACCACAAAAACTAAGTCCATCGGAAATTAAGTGTAAAATTATATTTTCACAAACTACCCATCAAGACCAGTCAGGACGGTTCACCGTAAGATTATCCTTCGCCGGAAATCCTGGTAAGTTAAGAGACTTAAAGGAAATGACATTGGCTCGTTTTCGTTCATTAGAACGAAAATTTAGATCAAACCCCGATCTGAAGAAACAATATATAGAATTCATGGATTAATACCTCAAACTTGGACACATGGAAAGAATTCACCATTCACAAATTACCAATTACTTTCTCCCACATCATTGTGTATTAAAACCAGAAAGTACAACAACCAAGCTCCGAGTTGTATTTGACGGTCCAGCTAAAACAACATCAAGTATATCCTTAAATGATATACTGTACACAGGACCGAAAATCCAACTGGAGGTTTTTTCAGTCATTCTACGGTAAAGATGAGTTTCAAATAACTTCAAAGCCACTCAACGCTAAGCAAAAAATTACAAAACGTACCATACTATCAGATATTGCACAATTATTCGACCCGCTGGGAATACTGAGTCCGATAATAATTACCGCTAAACTTATCATGCAACAATTATGGATGTTAAAACTTGACTTGGATGCTGCAGTTTCCATGGAGATTCATAGCAATTGCTTCACAATTTCATGTTTTCTAGACATGTTATGGAAAACAAGGTAGCTAGGGACGTAAAACTCCATGCCTTCAGTGATGCTTCGCAAAAAGCTTACGGTACCACCACATATGTGAGGTCGGTATTCAATGATGGAACAATCACCGTACGATTACTTTGCGCCAAATCCAGGGTAACTCCACTAAAAGCTACAACTTTACCACGACTAGAGTTCTGTGCTGCAAAACTCGCAGGTCAACTCCTGCATCGAGTCAAACAAGACTTAAAATGGCAACATGCAAGCTATCTATGGACTGATTCAGAAATTGTTCTCGCGTGGATACGCTTCACGTCAACTTCATATCACACATTCGTGGCCAACCGAATAACAGCGATCCAGGAAACTACCACACCAGAACAATGGAATCATGTTTCTTCGAAACTTAACCCGGCCGATTTAGTATCACGTGGAGTAACTTCAGACAAATTTCACTCATGTCATTTATGGTTTTACGGACCGCTTTTCTTACATGCTGCGCAATCCGGTTGGCTGAAGGTCTCAACAATTGCAGAAACATCTTTGGAGAAAAAATCAGTAAAGACAGTCTTAACTCTAATGACAGGCCCAATTATTTCATAGATAATATTGATAGTCACAACTACTGTCGGATACCACCTCACGAACGAAAAGGTCATACACTATCAGTACAGGAACTAGAAAAAGCTGTCTTCATAATCATAAGAGAGACCTAAAATCAAAGTTTTGCACAAGAATTAATGCAATTAAAAATAAATCAGCAATTCGATCCTAAGAGCCCACTCGTGAGTCTCAATCCATACCTGGACGATAATAATATCATCAGAGTAGGAGGCCGGCTTGAAAATTCACACCTCTCATTCGATGCCAAACACCCCATGTTGTTGTCTCATAATCACCAGAACGATATTCACGCATTATCACGTTACCAACAAACACGAATCACCACAAGCTTTGCTGACAACAATCAGGTAGAGATTTTGGCCCATTAAAGGAAAAACTATTACACGTTTCGCTGTAGAAAAATATATTCGTTGTTGCAAATCCAAGTCTCGTCTACTTTCACAAGTCATGGGAAATCTACCCGCTACAAGAGTCCAGCCATTTTGTCCATTCGTCAACGCTGGAGTAGACTTCTGCGGTCCATTCTGAACACATTTTAAAATTAGGGGCAAGCGGCCAGTGAAATCGTATGTAGCTATTTTCTGTTGCTTGAACACAAGGGCAGTCCATATCGAAGTTGTAAGCGATTTAACTACTGAACCATTTTTGGGATTCCTAAAACGATTTATAAGCAGACGTGGAAACTGTAGCAATATATAGTATACTGTGAGAACGCTACGAACTTCATTGGCGCCAATAACAAATTACAAGAATTGCAAAGCACTATATACTCGACTCACACCAAAGAGCAAATTATGGATTTTTGCAGTATCAAGTGCATACAGTTCCATTTTATACCTCCTCGAGCTCCACACTTTGGAGGATTGTGGGACGTCCACAATGACAGTAATGTCAGAAATAGAAGCAATTCTTAACTCCATACCGCTAACACACAATGTCGTCACGCCCTGATGACTTAACTGCTCTTACACTAGGGCACTTTCTGATTGGAGAACCTCTCACAAGTATAGTCGACCCACATGTATCGCCGAGGAAGGAAAATTTAGTACAGCGTTGGAAACAAGTTACAGCATTGAAAAATGAGTTTTGGCAGAGATGGACAAAAGAATATTTTCATCAATTACAACATTGTTATAAATAGAATCAGTCATGTCAGAATGTGAAAAAGGACACTAATACTCCAAGAGGATAATTTTCCACCGTTGAAATGGCCGTTAGGAAGAATAGTCGAAACAATAAAGGGAAGAGACGGAATTGCTAGAGTGGCAGAAGTGAGAACTGCCTCTGGCATATTAAAAAGACCTATAACTAAATTGGCACCATTACCAGTAGAACCTCTGCAAATTGACATTGACAACGCAGCTCTAAACTTAGTACAACCAGAATCACATACTCTATCACTAGAGCCGATTGAAGAAAACTTAAACATACGTACGCATATCAAAAAGCGTAATCATGCTCAAACACAAAATGAACTGTATGATCAAGATGAGCGGCTACTCGCAATAACAAACGGCCATGAGTTCCATCAATTGGTGCGGTATTACTAACTTCTACAGAATTCAATTTGTACATTAATAAAACAATTACAACCATAAACAATATGCACTGGGAACTACATGAACAACGCATCTTCGAAATTTTTAACACAATGTCAAACCGCATCACACTCATGATAATCAACATTCAACGAATCTAATCAGCGTTATTAGATGTAAATATTGACATCCATCACGGAAAAATTAACCCATTACTGCTCTCACCAAAACAATTGCGACAACAACTGATCATCATTAAGAACAATTTACCACCAACCTTACGGTTGCCATCAGATAAATATCAATTACCTACTATATATAACATAATGACAATCGAAGGTCACACCAACTCAAATTTCATTTTATATCGAGTTAAGCTACCATTACTATCCTACGAATCTTTCGAACTTTTCAATATCGTTCCAGTGCCAACTTACATCAATGAGACAGTTATAACTATTGAACCTAACTCAAAATACTTCATAGTTAATTTTCACCAAGACCTATACTACCCACTAACCGAACAAGAATTCTTGAAATGCATCTCAATAACACCAGCAGATTATTTATGCCACTTACATCATCCTCTATACAGAAAAGGAGCATCTACACATCAATGCGAAATTAATATTGTTACACACTTCTTGTAAACTTAATACTTCAGACAATGCCAAACGATGGATTCAATTAACAAATCCAAATCACTGGATCTACACTCTAAAGAGCAACACTACAAATGTACTATGTGATAACACATTATCACGGAGGACCATTAGTGGATCAGGACTCGTAACCATCACAAAAGGCTGCACGATCAATGACGAATCCATCATAATCCAAGCACACAATGTTTATGCAAGCAACATTAACTTCACTTATAATTATTCAAAAAATTCAACAGAGTTATTCCAACCATCCAATTGGAAACCCTTGTTACACCATCCAATGTCTCAGAAGACTTTAAAGGCAGAAATAACACAATTAAAAGCAAACTTGAGTAATTTAGTTCGTGAAGACATATTTTCAACGAAATTACTAGAACATAATATTCATAACTTATCAATTGGATACCTCAGTTTGGCAGCCACATTGTCTACATTGTTTATCGTTTGCTATTTAGTATACAAGTGTCATAAGAGAAGAACTCAACCGACTCAGCCTATTCCTGCATCACGCAATCCATATGTGAAAGAGTTTTTCAACTCTTTTTTATTTTCAGCTGAGTCCACTAACGAAATCGAAACAGAAAATTTTTTCGGTTCCATTTATTTTGGTTTTTTTACATAGGTTTTGTATAGGCAAAATATCTTATTTTCATCTGAATACTACGCTTTAATCATTATTTTTCATAAAATTTTGAAAAACTCTTTCACATATGGTGTTGGCTGTCCGTGTTGGAGACCATTTATTTTCATATCCAACTGAAATAAATGAAGTCCCATTTATTTCGTACGGAAAATGAAAATAAATTGATTGTTTGACATTTGTAAAGTTAGGTTGTGTAGGTCTGGCAATATTTTAATGTACTAAAAATTAATTATTCTATGTACTAATTATGTGCTAGATAATGATATTGTAATCATAATTAGCCTAAGATAAATTTTTATAAATTTTAAGACTTTCTTTCTGAATAAACCAGCAGCCAAATAAGAACACAAATAGTTGTTTGATTAAAAAGTTTCGGCCTACAGTTGTTTTGATATAGTTATAGTAAAATTAAGATAAAAATATAAGTATGTTTATATTAAAGTTTTTTTCATCTATGTAGATTTCTTCTCCATTTTGTAGAGTTTTTATTTCGTTCTGAAATAAATAGACTTTTTCCAACATAACATTTATTTTCATCTGAGTACTACGCTTAAGTCAGTGCTGTCGTTTTAAAATTTGCTATGGGAGTATCTAAGGCCATTTTAGGGGAGTATTTCATCTCAGAGAGGAGTAGCGTATAAAATATTGAAATGTGTATCCAAATTTTTTAAAGTACCATTAGTAATAAAAATAATAAAAAAAACGATTTCAAAGCATCTTGAAATTGAGATACATATTGCATATTGCTTTTTATTATATTAAATTAAAAAAAAAAAATACAAAAACCCTTAATCCAATTCAACAACAATACGAATATTATTTTAAAAAAAGAAAATAATTATGTAATATAAATTCATTACAAAAAGTAACAAAATATCCATTATTTCAGAAAAATAAAATAAATAGAAAAATATATATAGTTGTGTTTTCTATTATATCGTATTAAAATAATTCATTTTTTTATATTTTTTCAGAAGTGATGTTTGTAGGTAGTACAAATTCGCTTGCAGTAATCCTTGAAATTACTTCCTTTGCTGCCATTATCGCATTTACTGCTTCAATATTTAAACTACTCCTTTTCTTGTCTTTAATAATATTTAATTGAGAAAAAATTCTTTCAGCGGTTGTGCTGAACATTTTCTCATTCATAACGTTTTTTAAGTTAAACATATACGCAAAAAATTCTTCAATATTCATATGTTTTACATTTTCAGATTGAACTATTGGATGATTTACTAAAAGTCTCCATTCTTCATCAATTTTTTCGATGTTATCTTGAATCAAATTTGGAAAAACTGTACACTTTACAGTTATAAAACACAATACACACGCTACTTATTTCAGTTTGAATTTTAAAATTGAAAATTGAAAATGAAATGACAATGACATTTTAATTTGACAGCTGGCAATGAAAATGAAACAAAATATATGTCAATTCAATTAAAAATAGTAGAATAACTAGAAAAAGTCGGTAAATGTAGCAGTGATTTTACTACAAAACAAATGTACCACTTTGTTTAAATATAGAATTAAGACAAAATTAATCAAGTAGACAAAAGAATTTGTAATTGTAATAGGAGTAATTTTACGCAGGGAGGAGTAGAGGAGTAGAAACATTGTGAAAGGAGTAAAATACTCCTATCGGAGTAGAAACGACAACGCTGGCTTAAGTGTCAAATTACTCAAATTTCGTCTAGACGTAAATTCTTGATTTTTCGTGCTGTTTATATTCAATATTACAAATTATATATTAATATATTATTATTAATTATAATTATTAAATATTTGAAATTCATGGTTTAAATGTGCTTTTATTACAATGTAAATTAGAAATAGGTACTAAAAATGCTAATTTGTAGTTTTTTCAAGTACAAATATCATGAAAACTATGCATTTTTCTAAAAAAACTGATTTAAACAAATCGGTGCAAAATCAATCGAACTTTCATTTTCTGCAATAAAAAATGAGGGTTAATATCGAGAACTTTTCGAGAAAAATAGGGTAACAGTCAAAAAATAGGTAAACAAATGACAAAATTTTGGATTTTTGGTCTTATAACTTCTGAACGGTAAGAGGTAAAGAGGCACCTAAGATGTTGTTATACAATACAATTTTTTATTTGTCTCGGCGAGGCCTATCCGTAGTGTCTGGGTCGGAACATAAACTGAATCACCCTGTATATACTTGTACATATACATATATTTCTTTTATATTTCTATGGAGAAAAGTTCTACCGGTGACTTCACGCAGATTTGAAAATGAGATGGAACAAACCTGAAACCATGTGTGTTGTATTAACCTTGGGTATGTTGTATGTATGTAGACATAAAGGATTTAAATGTTATAACATATATTACAATATAATTATAGATTATTGAATGTTTGTAAAGCGAAAAGGTTCTTTTACCAATCTATCTGCTTTTTCAGAAAAAAACGAAGGAACATTATATTATAAAATCAGTTCTAATTTCACATCATAATATTTATCATGTTTTTCATTCAATTTATTTTCAATAATTTTCAAAATCTGTGATAAAACAGAAATTTGTAAATTTTGACGTTGTATTTATTGCTTCATATTCTATTCTAGTTCTATTCTCTTACTGGGGGGCAATTCTGAATCTTTATCTTCAGTAATGTAAAAAAGTAAAGTGTTTACATGTTTACACTGACTTTGCGATTTTGTTTCAACTATAGTTATGTTTTTCTGGACCTGATGAACTGATAATTCTGATATTTTTCACTTCCTCACTGAGTACACACGTTTTTTGGAACTCACTTTTTCTATTCGACAATAGAAGTCGCTGTGAAATCGAAGTTTGGGGTTGTGACGTGAATTTGTAATTCATATTTTATATTTCTTCTTTTATTATTTTTTAATGTTGGGTTTTTATTAGTAAAATTTTTTTAAGTATGTAATTTAATTTTTTATCATGTTTTACTGGGTACTGAAAGTGAAGCTATTTTCAAAAAGAAGATAAGTGATCTGAGCAAAACTGAAGTGATGAGAAATAAATTCATCAGGTATGTAAACATAAAGTCAACTGTCAATAAATATGTATAGTGCAAAATTTATCACAAAAATATAGGCCCTTATTCTAAGATTTGAATCACTTGTGATGTATTTCTTTTTGCCAAAATGAAAAACAAATAAAAATTTTAAAAGAACATCATGATTCATTCTGAAAAATAAAAAAATTAGGAAGCAAAAATTGGAATATCTCATTAAAAATCGAAAATTTTTATGATATTTTCAATTTAAGTTACTTTTTTATTAAATATAAATTTACAGGAATGTAAATATGTACAGAAACTCCCTTTTTAAAATTTGTGAAAAAAAATTAAATGAAAGTTAAATTTGATTAAAAAAGTAAGCCTAACTTGATAGTTGGTGTTTCTTTGTATTTAAAGTGAATTTAAATTTGTGTGTATGTTTTTAATCTAAATATAGGACTAAACATACGTAAATACACAAATACATACGTAAAATTCAACATACTGACATTCATCGCGATTCGCCTATTGTGTTAATTGTGTTCAATATTCGAATCCGCTATCGCCATTGCCAACGCCAATGACTGCGAAAATCGCCTTAATTGTAGTTACGGCATAAGTGAGCATTGTAAATAGAATAGCTCTTTTTTATTGCAACTGAGGAAGTGATCATTCTGAGATTTGTCACTTTCTCACTTGATAAGCGCGATTTTTTGAGATTCATTTTCTCTATTTGACAATAGAGGTCAGTACGAAAAATATCACTTCCTCAGAGAGCAAACTGGTAAATTGATTTTTTCGACTGAAGAAACGAAATTTAAAATTTAACAAATTTTGAATTGATTTGGAAAATATAGAGTTCAAAACTAAATCAGTTCAACGAATACGCTTATTATATTCGGATTAGAAATCCTCCGATCACAGTTAAACGACAGCCCTGGTCTTGCCAATAATTGTCAAAGTTTCTAGTCTGCGGAGTAGTTTAAATTATTTAAATAATTTTAAGCTTTGATTGATTGTTTCTGTTTGGAGTGTTTTATTTGGACCAATAAATTTTTAGAATAATGAATATAATTGAATTAAAAGACTATAAGACTGTTTCAGATATTATTCATGACTATTCACCACTTTTAAAAGAGAACCAAATTCCTTTAATTATTGATAATGGTATTTGTAAATCTGGACTTTTACGGTAGTTTTCAAAATATATATATATAAATTTTTTTTCAAGGTTCATACCAGTGTCGTGTAGGATGGGCCTGTTCTGAGAAACCTCTTTTGGTTTTTCGAAATTTAATTGCAAAACCACGTAGAGATCGTGTTAAGAAAGATGGGACTGAAGTACACGTTGCACCGCCAATACAAATTGGAAATGATATTGTTAATATAGAAGCTATGAGATTTCAACTCAAAACACAAGTATGTATATACAAATTTCTTGAAAAAATAATAATAATATTTGCAACTTTCAAACAGTTTGATCGGAATGTAGTAACCCACTTTCAAAATCAAGAAAACATTCTTGATTACATTTTCATGCACTTAGGAATTGATAATGAAAGTTATGTGCCGCATCCAATACTTATGACTGAATCATTGGGTAATCCAAATTATTGTAGACAATGTAAGTACGTATTTTATTTTCTAAAAATAGTTGGACAAAATACCTGTATGTCTCAAAAAATTATGTTTCACCTCTCATTTTAAATTTATAAACAGAACGAGGTATTTTATTGTACGTTAGTTAATATTAAAAAATTGTTTTCTTTAGTTAATTATGAATTTTCCCTTTCTATTATCAATTTGGATTTTTTTATATTGCAGTAATGTCAGAACTTTTATTTGAATGTTATGAAGTACCATCAATTTGTTATGGAGTTGACGCATTATACAGTTTTCAACATAATCAGAAGGGTTCTAATGGACTTATAATTTCTTTAGGTTATCATACAATACACGTTATCCCTGTACTTAATAATAAAATGATTGCTTCAAAAACACGGCGAATCAATGTTGGTGGTTTTCAAATGATAAATTTTATGCATCGCTTATTACAATTAAAATATCCAATACATGTAAATTCAATTACAATTTCACGTGCCGAAGAGCTTTTACATGAGCATTGTTCAATATCAACAGATTATATTAATGATTTGAAGAAATGGGCATTTTTAGATTATTATGAAAAAAATGTTAAGAAAATTCAATTACCATATTCACAACAACAAACAACCAATACATTGTCTGCTGAGCAAAAAATTGAAAAGAAAAAAGAGTTGGCTAGACGTTTAACAGAAATTAATGCACGTAAACGTGGAGAAAAATTAGCTGATGATAAAGATCAATTACAAAAAATGCTAGCCATCAAAAGTTTACTAAATATTGATAAAGATGAATTTGAAGATGCATTAAAAGAAAATGATTTGAATGATTTAAATGAATTAGAAGTAAGTACCTACTTGTAGAAGTTATAAAACATAAGTTTCTAATTCTAATAATAATAATATTTTACTATATTCATATTATACGCTGTATGTTTGGTTTTTTAATTTACTAAACATGAAATGCATAAATTTTTAAAATATACATATGTATATATATATATTTATTTATTCTTGTTAAGAAAATAATTTCAGTCGTTAAATCTCGGATTGAAAGAACAAAACAAAAAATTTTATTGTCGGAAACAACTCCTGTTGGATTAAGTAATTGTACCATAATTGAGGAAAAAACTGGACCAGTACCGCCTACAGGAATTGCAATTGAAGAATGGGTTGCAGATGCAAAAGCGAAGGTTATAAATTATTTGCCGATATAAATTTTTCCGCCTTTTTTATAGTATGTATGGTTTTTCATTTTAGCGAGCTCAAGTATTAGAACGTAAACAACAACGAAAACAACGTCGACAAGACTTGGCTAAACGTCGTACAGCAGCTGCCCAAGAACGAATGAGAATAATATCACACTTGGCTAGAAAAGAAAAAGGTTCAGATACATTTGGTATGAAAGATGAAGACTGGGATATTTATAAAGCAATTAGTCGAGAGAATGGTGACAGTGACAGTGAAATTGAAAATGAAAAATTAATGGAATATGAAGATATCTTGAGACATTATGATCCAACATTTGAAGAGTCAGTTATATCAGATGCTGGTAGTGGCGGAGCTGCTGAATATCATCAAGTAAGTAAAAAGTATTTTTAATTGAAGCACTTCCGTGTTCTGTGTTGCGTTATTATTTAATTTTTTCTATTTTATTGAATACTTTCTGTTCGCTGTTTTATTTAACATTTGGTGATACTATTTGAAAGTACGATTTTCTACTGCTTTATTTTATTTATATAATTCAGTCGTCGATCTCAAATAATTGTTTCTTGCGTAGTTTGGATTTCAATAAGTCATCCTCATTCATTGTCATGTGCAATGGTGGTATTACGCCAGCAGCAACCATGCGGTTTTCGGCATTTAAAAAATTAAATGTAGCACATGCCTGTTAATTAAAAATTATTAAAAAATGTTTATTAAATTATAATTAGGTTTTAATAATTTACTACGGAAACATTAAGAAACCTTCTTCATAAAAATTAATATACTTTTTGATAAATTTTGATTTACTGATCATAAAAGTGGAATCGTAATAATAGAACATTATTTTACTACATTTCTGGACTTTGTTATCTCAAAAAGTTCTAATGTCCATACAAAACTTAAATATTTTTTATGTACATATATGTATACAGGGTGTTTTGTTTGGTTCCGTTAGAAATAATACCAGTAATAGGCCTCTTCGAGACAGACAAAAAATCGTATGGGTGGGGTGGGGGTAAATCTCAACGGTTTGCCGGTAGAGGGTGTTGAAGTTTTTTTGCACTTTTTTTACAAAACACCCCATAACTTTCTACGGGGATACTCCAGGGCCACTTTGTATTCAGAAAAAATATGGAGTACCCTTTGCCCTAAATACAAAGTGATCCTGGAGTGCCCTTGTAAAAAGTTATGACGTGTTTTGTGAAAAAAGTGCATAAAAACTTCAACGATTTTTTGTTTGTCTCGATGAGACCTATCACTGGTATCAATTTAAACGAAACACCCTGTATATGTAGGTACAATGTTGTTTTTCTTTTAAAAATGTTCGTTATGTATGTAGATAATCTACAAGTTTGCCGTAGTAAATTCATTAAAAAAAAAATGAAAACATACATACTTGCTGAGTACTTAATATTTCAACATTAATTTTATGTTTTCTCATAAATTCAATAATTTTTCTAGAAAATTTTGGAGTCACTGGTTGATCACCTATACCTAATACAAGTACATCTATTTTGGGTTCTAATATGTAAAATAAGCTAAGACTACTTTCGTTGATATCTTCATGATTGTCAATATTCCACGATAAAACTGATCTGAAATCAAATTGAAATTTTGTAAAAAACTGCTTTTACTCATATGAAAATAATTTAAGAATTACCTTGGAAAAATTGCCATTGGGCCCATGATAACCATTTCATTATTTAAACGAAAACCAAATTGACTGAATGTGTTTATCATTAATCCAGAATCTTGTTCTTTGTTTAATATTTGAACTTTCGTTTTGCCATCACCTTCATAGGCCCTGCTAAGTTGCTTTATTTTGGTAATGCTAGAAATAATAATAAATACCAAGTAGGTACTATAATATTGTAAAGTAATAACTTACAGTGGGTTAAAAATCTTTTTACTAGTTATTCCTATTCTCAAAGTACAAACACTCATTATATGTGCTCTCAGTTCTTTTGAGATTTATAACAATGACAAATTACTAAATTAGATAGGTCTTCGAGTTTTGACAGACGACAACTAAAAAAAGAAAATGTTTGAAAAGTGCTGCCAGAGTCTTATGTTTCTGTATTACAAAAGTAATTTCTGCTGTTTTATTGGAGCTGAGAACTTATATTCTTGTTGAAAAAAGACTCACTTTAAATATTCAAAAAAAAAAAAATTAAAAAATTAAATTACATATTTCAACAAATTTCACTGAAAAAATCCAACATTACAAAACAATTCAAGAAGACATAATATGAAATAAGAGTTACAAAATCACGTAATAACCCCAAATTTCAATTCCATATGATACTTTTCCACTAAAAGCAGCTGGTAAACTGATCTGAGCAAGTGAGCAAATAACATTTTGGCTCATTTTCTCACTGAGGAGTTAGATTTTCGCAGCGACCTTTATTGTAAAATAGAAAAAATGAGTACCAAAAAAACGTGCTTTCTCAATGAGGAAGTGAAAAATATCAGAAATATCACTTTCTCAGTCTCAATAAAACAAAGCATTTGTAATTCGTATTTTATATTTCTTCTTTAATTGTTTTGCAAAAAGATTCTTGGGACTCTTCACTCTTCTCTCCTACAAGTTCGTGTCGCATTCGACAATTGTCGTATCGTGTAAAATAGGCCAATGTTGCATTTTTTCAGTGGAATTTGTACAAGTATGTAATTGAATATTTTAACATGTTTTTTTGACACTTAAAGTGATTTCATTTTCAATAAGAATGTAAGAGAGCTGAGCAGATTTCACTTCCTCAGTTCCAGTAAAACATCTATAAAGTTTGACCAGGTGATTTTAAAATCAGTTACGTTACTTATACATATAATAAGCAATAAAGTCCTTTTTTTTTTTAATGAAACGTAAATTTGAGAAAATAAAGAACTTTCAATATCATTTTATCAACTTTTTTTGTAGAATGTTTTTTGTATATTTACTATTATTACACAAAACAATTGTACAATAACAATAATGATATTTTTGAACAGAAACCGCGTATTTTGGATTTCTTTTACCATTTAAAATCGAAAAGTCGAGCTTAATATGAATTACGACAAAAATTTGGCTTTACATATAAATATGATGGTTCATTTTATGAAACCGTACTAATCAACAATATTGTCATCCATTGTTATACGTAAATTTTTGAAATTTGTGGAACCAAATATTCACAGTTATACTACTTTGGATTTTTTATTCAATAAAAAAAAGTAAAAATTCACTAGAACCTAAACTTTTAGACGCTTTACATAAATATTTGAATTATAATGGAAATTTTCATGGATTACAAACCAAATGGTACACGTTCATTCCGTTACTTTACAAATTACAACGATTCAATGAATCGAATAATATTAAAAACTTTAAAATTTTTCCTCTTTACAAACATGGACGCAAGTATATGAGATACAATACGTTTGTTTTATTTCAACTATTATGTTGTACGAAACAATCATTTATTGCAACTTAGAAAGATTTTGAACTACACAAAGAAAAAATTTGGTTCAATTTTTTCAATTATGTATAAACAATTGGAGACCAAAAATCATACTTTTGACCCCGGAATTAAACTTCTACTTGGAATAGTGAAATGTGATGCGAATGATTGGTCCAAATATGAAAATATTAAAATTAAATCACAGCAATTTCATAAAAGTACAGGACAATGTACACGTAAACGAAAACTTTGGAAATGGACAAAAATTGTAGAAAAATTGCGACGCCGTTACTGCGAAACACACGAATTACCAATTTATTCTATTAATGTTTGCCACAACGAGTACATTGAAAATCGTTTAAAATTCTTTACATTTATGCAACAAGTGTGCAAACAACGTAAAGTAGCACGTTTAAATTTCCAAAAATATATAGCTACGGAATCTGCTATAACGAAACTATTGAGAAAAGTTATTAATAAAAAAGAAAAAAATTTAGTACTATTGGGTTCAACGAAAATATCACAAAATTGTAAAGTAAAAGGGTACATTAGATCGCCATGTAATCGAGGTTGACGAGTTTAGATCAACTAAATTATGCTCAAAGTGTTTTCAAGAAGCTGATCAGTCGGAGTCTCCGCACCGCATCCAAGTTTGCCGAAACTGTAAAGTAGTATGGAATCGTGACATCAATGTCGCTAATAATATGATTCACTTTGTAGTAAATAAAAGACGAAATAATAATTTTGTACGGAGTGTAAAACTTGTTACTTCCCCTTGACTTTCTTTATTAAAGTTTAACACTCATAAACTCTGTAATAGCTGTTACTTTGTCTCAATTCAATTCAACATAATTTCCAAAATTTATACACGTATTTTTCTAAAAAATACAATTCCTTAATATATGTATATTTATTTGAAATTTTTGCAGTTACACGTTGGCGTTGAAGCTATTCGTACCCCTGAATTGCTTTTTCAACCAAGCATGATGGGAAGTTCTGAAGCTGGATTAGCCGAAACAATTGAGTTTATTTTCAAAATGTTTACTATCGAAGAACAAATTTTATTAGCTTCTAATGTATTTTTAACCGGTAGCTGTGCTCAATTCCCAGGTAAGTAAATCAAATATATGGAATGCTCCATAAAAGCATTGAACACCTGAGGCTTTACCATTAGAATTGATTTCGTTCGTTAATGAAAATGCTACTATGAGAAACGATAGTGGTTTCAATTTCGCAGTTCTATTTTTGTTCCAAATTTTAGTTAAGTTTCAAGTTCAATTTCATATAAGAGAAAACAAAAACATCAATAATTTTTTGCAAGAAAGTAGAAAAAAATAATTAATATAAACACATACAAAGAAAATTGAAAAAATATAGAGATGCGAAAAAGAAAATGAAACAAAATTGACACAGACCCTGTGCGGGCAGAGAAGGAGGTGAAAAATGAAAAGCTTTTAATCGTTAATTTTTTGTTCTGTAACTTAAATTTTATTTTACATTATAGTATATATTCTGAAGCTTAAATGCACACATGCAAGCGAAAACAGGTTTTACATTGTGTTTATTTCTAATCATGCATATACACAAAAAGTATTAAAATATTTTTTTCTTCCTTTTTGAAGATTTTTAAAGTATATATAATTACATTAATTAGACCTTATGTATACATATATGTAATTATATTCAGTTTTTGAATAAACTATGGTAGCTATGTACATATATGATAAAAAAATTATTCAAGATATAATAAATATAAATTAAAAAATATTATTTTTAAGTAGATTTTGATAAAAGTGAAAAATTCTCAATTAATTAAAATATTTTTATATTTCTTTTTTGTTTTTCTTCTAATGACAACCTTGACCTATGTCAGTGCGATTTGTTGTAGGTACGTAATTAAGATGAGAAATTATGTCATTTTAGATATATTTATATGTATACCATATGGTATATACATATATTATTTTCATTTCGTCTTTGATGATTGGTTCGTCTATGTGCTTCTCAAAAGAGCGAAAAAATTTTTCCTAATAGTTTTCGCATAAGTTAATTTCATTGTTTTTCTTCTATACTCTTCATTTGTGTTATGATTTCAAAATAAGTGAAACATTTTTTGTTAGAAATAAAAAAATATTTTTTGTTGTAAGTATTTAAAAAGTTGTAATTATAAAATTACATAATAATTTATACCGATAATGAAAAAATATTATATCAAAGCATATATTGTATTTTAAATCTCCAGTCGCGTACAAATACCTAAAAGAAGGCCTTAAATTCACTTTACCAGCGTATACTTCTCTACATCGCTGGGTACCTATTAAAAATCTATTTCCTGGCTTTATAAATAATGTTTTTGAATTCATTCATCCTAAAATCGAAAAATATTAGATTCATTTGCGCATCGCGGTAATTAGATTTGATGAAATTGTAATACGGTTTTGTTGATGATGGCAGTTGTAGATATGTATCGGCTTCACGTGCCCTTGCTGAACAATAACTATAACAAATTTTATAGTTTTTTAATCAATTTTCAATTCAATATAGAATGAAAAAAAAATACTTTTTTTAAAAAAAAAAATTCTAAAAACATGAAAAAAAAAAAATTGTTTTGGTTATTGACTAAGTAGAGATTTCCTGTAGGACTAGGAACTTGAAATTTGGACAGGATGTTCAATACAATTGTATAAATTTTAAACTGTGAAAAACCTTTCACTAGGGTAAAAGGTATAGGGTAATTTTACAAAAAGCCTTCTGCTCCTTTTCACACATTTATAAATTCAAACATTAAATTACCTATATCTAAATTTAACTTTGATGGTCTATATCTCAGCATCGCGTGAACCAATAGGCAAAAACTAATATTTTTACATTGGAGAATTTTGAGAAGAAATCACTTTTATAAATATTTAAGCATAAAAATATCAATTTTTGGTTTACAGAATACTGAGGTACAGATTTTTAACTAATGTTTGCTCTTATAAATGTGTGGGAATACTACATTTTTTCGCCTTGTTTTGAAATTTATCTTGAAAACAAACAAAAAATACAAGAAAAGCGTAAAAGATAATTTTAAAATTTCCATACAAAATGATCTTCTTGTTCTAAGATTAAATTATCAAATTTTACCGACCTACGTAAAGTATTAGAATTAAATTCATAAATAATTCCATAAAATTTAATACCTACACAGGCATGCACTGCCGCACTTTGAAAATTTTATATTTTCTCAATAAAAAGTCCTTTTTTGTCGGATTTAGTAATTTATTTTGTGGTAATTGAACGTCATTATTAAAAATGGATCATTTTTAACCGGTAACCATTTTTTCTTGAGTGCAGTACTTTAAAAGTGAAGTTTGTTAATACCAAAATTATTTAACGTCCAAATCTTAGAAGAATTTTACCCAAATAATGTTTCATTTATTAATATAACAAAATGTCTTGTTGAGATATTTTTTAATTTTTTTTTATTTAAAACGTTATAAAATGGACAAAAACTCAACTTTCCATAAAATTTGACTTCATTCTATGTCCATTTACTGCAAAACTGCAATGTTTTCCAATCTACTGCAATTTTAACGCTTTGCTATGCTATTTTCGTGTTTTACTATATTACTTACAACAATCATATTTCAAGCATATACCAAATCTCAAACTCGATCAAATTCGTGTCAACAATATAATATACATATACGTATCCTTATTTTTTAGTTTAGGACAGCCCTACCTACAAATTACAATCTGTTTTAAACATTTCATATGTTAACTGTGAAAGTGTAAACATTAACTTGTTTTTCATTATTTGTTTTTTTCTGTACTGATTGGGAAATGGGTTCCTTTACAATATTTTGTTACCTCACAAAATTTTGATAGAAATTCAGATTTAGCTGCAAACATAGCTGAAGATCTCAACATGAATAATAAGATTTATTTCACATTTTTATCATATATTTTAAAAATAAATAATAAAATCAATATAGAATTTCAATCAGAAAATAACTGTTCTAAGTGAAACTACTACGAAAAGAATATTTAGATACAATATTTTCAAAGAAATGCTGGGAAAAAGAGCATCTTCTTGATTTGGAAAACATTTACATAGGTATAAAAGCAGAACTGTTGTTAAAAGAAGTGTGAAAAGAAGATGTAGTTGTTATAAAAACAAATTGTTTAAATTATTATCAGGAACTTGGAACTCAAATCTTTAAACGGTTTGATTTAAATAACACAATATTGCCTAATGTTGCTGTTATAGATCCAAGAAATTTGGGGCCTTCTTTAATAACTTTAATTCGATCATTTCCAAATTTAATAGATAATGCTGAAGAACTAGATATTGAATGGAGATTACTTATTAATTTGGATTTGTCTAGAATTAAAGAAAAAGAAAATGATATAGAACTATTTTGGAATGAAGTATTCAATATGAAAAATGGTTTGGATGAATTGATGTTGACCATACAGTAGCACTACTGTAGAAAGGATTTTTTCTCAAATGCAAATAATTAAAAATGAAAAAAGAAATTGTTTAAAAATTGATACTTTGCATGCAATAATGGCTTCAAAAGCTCAACTTCAAAATAATTCTGCAAGTGAATGAAAACCACCGAATTTAAAAATGAAATTAAATAATTTATTAAGCACATAATCAGGTGTTTTCATAAGAAATTGATGCATTTAATTGAAAAATAAGTAGTTTTCTTCATCCTGTATTTCATAATATATATTTAAATTTAAATCTATGACAATAGACAATCTTGATATTAGAAAGTGGGAAAATAGGTAAGAAGTAAATTTATATTGAAATAACCGACTATATTGTCATCTACTGCAATTTTATGAAATTTACTGCAATTTGAAAATAAATCTGCTGCAATTCAAAAATCCAAAACGACAGCACTGTATGTGTGTGCAATTGCTAAATACTTTTTAGAAAAAATTCGAGAAGATATCTCAAATAGAAATAGTCCTTTTAGTGTGATTAATGATGAATTACAGATATTTCTGTAACAAAATTCTTAGGAATTGTCTTAAAGTATTATAGTTTTTCAAAACAAAATATTATAACAATTTTTTTAAAATTGCAAGAATTAGAAAAATGTAATTCTGATGGAATAGTGGCATCTTTAAAAGCAATTTTATTTGAATTCAATTCAGACTTGAAAAATATGTCTGGAATAGGTACTGATAATGCCGCAGTGATAACGGGCATAAATAACAGTGTTTATACAAAACTACGCAGTGAAAATCCTCTTTTGATTTTAATACCGTGCGTATGCCATTCTATACAATTAGCGGTAAGTCATGCTGCACGCGAAACTATTCCAAATGAAGTTGAATACATAATTGAAGAAACATATGTTTGGTTTAGTAAATCTAGTAATAGACAGTTGCAATATAAAATACTGTACGAATTAATAAACAATGATTTGAAAAATCGTAAATTCACAAGATCCTGTGAAACTAGATGGTTATCAATTTTGCCAGCAGTAAATAGAATTACCGAACAATGGCTTGAATTAAGTACTTATTTCAATATGTCTAAATATGTAAGCCATAAAGCTGAAACTCTTTCTATTTTGTTTTCAAAAAAAGAAAATATTGTGTATTTAAAATTTTTACAATATATTTTGGGAGAAGTAGATAAAGTTAACGATATATTTCAAAGCCGTAATGCAAATATAACGAAGATAGTTGACGATCTTATCCTTTTATTAAAATTTATATGTTTTTCAATGATTAGTAGAGATATTCCAAATTTTAATATTTTTAAATCTAACATAGAAGAGTTAATGTTCTTAGAAGTTCCTAATATTGGATGCAGAGCTGAACAAGAAGTAAAAGAACTGAAAATATTGCAATTTCCAACAAAATAAAGTGTTTTGAAATTCGAAATATGTATACTTGTTTTAACAGACAGAAATAAAAAAAATCTGCAAGATGTTTTAGATATGTTTGAAGATAATATGGAGCAAAGATGTAAACTACTAGATCAAGTTAGTCAACTAAATTTTGTAAATTGGACAGAAAAGGAAGATTCTGTAAAATTTCGGACTGAGGTTTATTATTGCACAAATTCTATTGGAGAGAAACCATTCAAAGAGCTTGCGAAATTAGTATTTCGGTTTTATGTACTTCCATTTTCAAATGCAGAAGTAGAGCGTCTATTCAGTCAAATGAGTTTGTTTAAATCTAAACTTCGAAATAGAATGGGTTCGAAACTTTTGAATTCACTCATAACAGTGAAATATTTTTTAAAAACCCAGGCTAAATGTTGTCATGATTACGATGTACCTGACGATTTAGTGAGACGTATTAATTATTCAATTTATGATAACTCTGAGGAGTGCGAGAAAGAGAATTCAATTGAAGAAGTGAATTTTGTTGATATTTCAAATATGTTCTTAGAAGAAGATGATGAAAAAACAGGAGGCAATAAATAAAAGACTATGAAGAAACAGGAGGCAATAAATAAAAAAGGATGAAGAAACAGGAAGTAATGAATTAAAAAGAATTTATTCTCGATTAATAAAATTAATACTTTTATGTTATTCTTTTACATTGTTTTTAATGTGAAAATGTTTTTTGTTTTTATTGTACGTTGTATTTTTGAATGGAAATAAAAAGGATTTTCTATTTAATTTAAGTTTCTGATCCTATTTTCTTAGAGCATAAAAAAAGCACAAATTTATTGTACTTGGCATAAAATTGGCACATTTTTTCCATGAAAATAGCACATTTTTTTCAAATAATACTGGCATCACTGCACATGAGCAATTCATCAGCTCATGAATATGTGTTATAGAAAAAATTATAAATATGTACCTACTTATATCATAAAACAAAGGAGAAACCTGTTTGTAGGATATATGTGAAGGATATACATGCATATGATGTTTTTGGGTTTTTACATTTTCTTATTTCATAGAAATAATTTAAATTTAATATTTATTATACATTCATAACATTTCCTATTTAATAATTGATCAAAAATTTGTATGACCGTATGTCACTTAATGTTTGAAATTGCATTAGGTAGAAGTAGTATTTCAACGGAAAATGTGATAATTTTGTAATTTTTTAATTATTTTATTCCTTCCTAAAATTGAAAAATAAAATAATTCGAGGAGTCAAGAAATGTTACATTTTTTTACTTTAAAATTGATGCAATGCAAGTATGTAAAATTTAAAATGTAAACGAAAACAATTACAAATTACGACGCATGAGTTGATCAAGCTTCAGAAGATAATGTAAAACAAAATTTAAGTTATAGAACAAAAAATCTTTTTCTTTTTCATAAAAAATGATTCATTATGAAAAATTATTTTCCTATATTAGTTTTGTTTTATTTATTTTTTTATTTTTTAATAATTTATAGTAGATAATTGTATTAATACTATATAATATAATATAATATTAATACATATATTTTCACAAACAAACAGAAATCAACTGTCGGTAAACAAGTATCAATTAACCTTAATATCAAAATTCGTATTAAAAATAAAAATTTTAAAAACATTAATAAAACAAAACTAATATAATTTTTCTTGTGAGCATAAGCCATTTTTGTTTTAAAAAAAATTAATTTTTAATTTTTTAATTTTCTTTACTATAAACTTTTCCATATCTTTTATTTTGTTTGAAATAAAAAAAATAATAAAAAAGCTTTTGTTAGTTAACTTTCTTTTCATTTTTAAAAAATTTTGAAATTTAACTGAAAAAATGACGTCAAAATGACAATTAGTTCACAATAACCAATTATTTTTCGATTTCGATTCGATTGCCTTAGATAATACCAAAATATTTTCTCGTCGAAATTTTGATCGAAATTATGAATAATAGCACCACAGAGCAGATACATAGAGAGGTACACTGGCAGTACATTCGAAAATCAGCAGTTTTCAAAAAATTTGTAGACCTGTGCGAGGAAGTATGAGAGACGAAAAGTTTCTATCTCTCACGAAAAAATATATGAGAAAACTTTCGTTTATTACTCATTTATGCACAGAATATTATTATTCATATAACAAATACATATACACACATCTAATTCCCATTTGTCGTTTTAAAAATTTTTTAATGCATATATTGATTATTGAAATATACTGTAAATTCAACACGAGCCAAAATATACGCATAAAAATATTAAAAAATATATTGAACTTGTAAATTTATTTTCTAGTTTCAAACAAAAAATTATACCTGTTTCTTCAATATGTACATATGGTATATATTTGTTGTTTATGTATCCCTTGAAATAGCTATTTCAGATAAATATGTATTTGTTATTTCAAATTTTAAAAATAATTTTAAAAATTAATTTTTACATTTTCGTAAATTTTCATATCCAGACATTTTTTCGTGGTTTGTTCATCTTCATTAGGAAATATGAAAATTTTATCTGTAATGGATCAGGAGATCAGAATTAACAGGCATGTTTTTATTTTATTTTACATTAAAAAATATCTAATGCTGTTCTGAATATATATTTTTACTTTAAAATATATACACACAAGCAAACACAAGAAAAAAAAATGCAACAATAAAAATATATTCATACATTTCTTATTTCTCATATACCATACACATCATATATCTTTTCCAAAAATAACAAAACACAAAAATACCATTTACGCATAAAGTAAATACATAATTTGTAAATTTTTTTCAAACACATATAATTTTTTTTTGTGCGGTGATTAATATATTTTTGGTCTTTTGCATTGAAAAATGTATAGAGGTAAGGTAATAAGAAAAAAAGATCTTTTTTTCTATTTGAAGTGATATTTATGTAATGAAGATAAACATGTGTATAACACCTCCTATTGTTTTTTTTTGTTACCGTCAACATATACTATCAAACGAAAGTATATATCAGCGGCTGTCCTAGTACAATTTTGTATATTAATGGATATTATTATTAAAAAATAAACAACAAATTATACCTGTTCCAATTGTATGTGCAGCTGATGTATATGTTTTGCTGTTTAAAAAAACAAATATATATACGTATGTATGTATGTATATATCCTTTAAAATTGCGAATACTATTTTTTTTATTTTGAAGTGAAGTAAACTCATATATTAATTATTATTCGAAGGCATACATGTATATAACATCTCCTTATTAATTGTTTTCTTGAGGTATCGTCAACACATACTATCAAACAATTCTTATATGGATAAATACAATGTCCTATATAATCGTTAGAGTACAAAAACATTTGATACTTTTGTAGATGATTTTGTTTAAATTTTTGATCGCTATGATTTCTGATTGCCTGGTGCAAAAAAGATTTTTAGTCCTAGAAAATTAAGGATTTTTGATCGAATTTATCAATTAAATTATTTTCTAAAAATATCATTTTGATATCAACATTATATTTGACCTGATAAACGATCAAATTTGATATGCAAATTAATAAATTTGATATGTAAATTATCATTAAAATTTATAAATGTGATCATATGCAAATTAGCTACTTGTATACTTCTTCTTCTTGAAATATACCCTCAAATCCTGTCTTCAATTCCTCATACAAATTGGTTAAATTTTTATACTAAACCAAATGATATGTATTCTACCATATATCTGAATATGCAGTAAAGGAAAGCTGTTTCCATATGATTCTGTATAGTAATGAGAATCATGAGAATGATTGGATAGCGAGTTAAAAATATTAAAATTTCTCAAATTTTTGTTAAAATTTTCTATGTATTGTATGGAAAATAGATAGAAAAGAGAATATATTTTAAAAAAGTGAGAAATTAGGAAAAAAACTTTGAGAATAAGAAAGAGCTTAAACAGCTTTTAGATTGGAGGCCAAACGTTGAGATTGGAGGTCAACTGGTTCTGACTATTTCGCTATATGGGAATAATTAGTCTGTTATAGAATACATTGTCATTGATAGCACTCTTTACCTAAACTAAATTAATTGGATTATCGAGGTTCCTAAATTGGGTGCTATTATGAATATCATAATTCGATCGATCGAACTTCGATCAAAAATTCGATGAAAAAATATTTTGATATTATCATTGTGTTTAAACTTATATAGTGATGACAAAAATTCGATCATCTTTGTTCAATAGGTGTCTCCACCATTCACTTTGTACTTTTTCATATAAATTTTAAATTTAGTTTTTTAACTTTGAATTTCTGTTCTTTTTTTCTGAGAAATAAATGAGAACTTTTGAGAGTAAGAAAAAAACTATTATCCATCATATCCAAATGTTCAAGATTCATGAATGATTTTTTTTACGTTGTTTTGGTTTCTCATTCATATTTTGCTAGAAATGATTTTTAAGGATAAATATTCAATACATACATATGTATGACGTAAATAGTTAATAGAATTATAATTGCCATAATACCTATACATATACATGTGTATGCTATAACGAAGTGAAATGAGTGTATGTTATTTTTACTATTTTGATATTTTTTTAATGTCGTTTTCATTGGTTGGATATCAATATGTACATAATTAGATATATCAGAAAGGGTATATGCATATGTACATATGGATGTGAACTTTATATGAAATGTATAAAAAAATTATTTTTAATTTTCAATAATTTCCCATGCATGTACGTAGGTATAAATTTTTTTTAAAATTTATAAAATTTGAGCCTTAATTAAAATATGATTCCTTTGAGATAGGACCTTGAAACTTCACCAATTCTTCCATTGGAGGGTTCTACGTACACATCTCAATTTTCAAAGTCCTAGCTCAGAATCGATAAAACAAAATATCCTTTTTCTTGCACAAACACAAAATTGGCCGTCCGTATACAAATGTATACCGTACATTTTAAATGGAAATTTACAAATTTTTTTTTCTTCAAAAAGGTGTATTTCATCATCCCGTGAATCAAAAACCGTAATTTTTTGACCCAAATATTTGTTGAAGTGTCCTCTTTGATCAGCCCGTGCGATTTTTGTGTACTATTTTTACTTTTTGAGATAAACAAACATAAATTTCAACTTCAAAGATCTGCATATCAGCATCCCGTAAACAGTTTATTGAAAATTAATATTTTTATACTAAAACATTTATCAAAGTGTTGCATTTTATTACATTAAAATTAATTTGCGTGGTTTTATGTTTGATACCATGTAACTCGCGTTCTATTGCAGGGATCTTTTGGTGTCAAAAGAAGTTCTGCAGAAAATACTGTGCAAAAATTTTAAATCAATCAAATACCTTGTGACAGACATTTAAATTTTAAAACGGATTTTTGACGAAAATGTCATAACATAGAAACGAGTGTTAAAGAAGTATGTTCTCGTGGGAAAAGAAAATTAAAACTTGACCAGGATACGCTATGGAGTTTTCACAACAAAACACATTTCAAATAATAAGAATATGTTTCTCATGTTCAAAGAAAGAAATGGGCAGAAAAATCAGTATTTTAAAAATGCATGAAAACTGACTTTTATTCTTCACCTTTTGCTTCTTTGCTTGGTCAATAATCTGAAGTAGATGGTCTTCTATCTACTCTGCTTTTTTATATACATAAATTGATGGATTATTATGAATAAAATGTGTTTATTTTTTCAGATATTTTCTTTGATGACTTTTTCTTGATTAAATATATGAAATAAAAAATATCAATTTTTCAAATACAAATTAATCTTATGTTTTTGTATATGTATATTTGTATATTCAGTATTTTACTGAATAGAACAGTTTACATACATACTTAAATAATTTTTAAACAACGGTCAACATTCTTTTTACACATTGATAATAAGTAATTAAAATTTTTAAATTGTCATAATGACTCATAGTTTTTTGACCAAATAATAATAAGAACTACCTATATTAGAGTCTCTATATAAAATATGAAGATCCTTTTTCAAAATTTCAATAAAAGTTTGTTACTTTAAATATGTAACTTTTAAGTGAAAGATTTTGCATTTTAAATTTATGATTTAAGAATCCTCTTGTTTTAAAGTCGATTTAATGACCAACTCTCCTCAACCTTTTAGTTTTATCCTATTTTAATATTTTGAATTATATGTGCTATAATACAAGACAGTATATACAGGGTGTTTCTGAGATCGTGTGCCAAAGTGAACATAGTGGTAGATCTCGATGAGAAATGAAAAAAATCGTATGGGAGGGGGGGGGTCTATTCTCAATGGTTACCGAGATATTCGAGGTCAAAGAAATTTTTTTTGGCTTAAATAAAAGCTTATGTTGTCTACTTTGATATAGTTTTTGTTTTATTGCATTATCTTTATTCGTTCAAAAGTTATAAACCATAATGTAAAAGCAGTTTCTTCAAAATTTCTAAATTTTGTACTTTTGGACATGCGCTTTGACGTGAATGAATAAAACATGAAAAACAAGTACAAAATTTAGAAATTTTGAAGAAACTGCTTTTACATTATGGTTTATAACTTTTGAACGAATAAAGATAATGCAATAAAACAAAAACTATATCAAAGTAGACAACATAAGCTTTTATTTAAGCCAAAAAAATAAAAAAAATAATAAGGTAAATTTTCGAGAAATTCGACCTTGAACAAAAAAATGACGAATTTTTTCCAAAATTTCTTGACTTTGAGTTACAATAACTTCTGAACCATTTGACATACAACTTCATAAAAGACATTTTTCGAAAGGTCCGAAGGTTCTCTTTACAAATAACTTCTATTTAGCTCTCTACACTATGCGAGCGCTGAAATATGTTGCGAAAAGTAAACCCAGTCACTTTTTGAAAAAAAATTTCTTTGACCTCGAATATCTCGGTAACCATTGAGAATAGATCCCCCCCTCCCATACGATTTTTTTCATTTCTCATCGAGATCTACCACTATGTTCACTTTGGCACACTATCTCAGAAACACCCTGTATAAATCGGTATTTTAGATTATTCTGAAAAAAATCCTTTTTTAAGCAATCCTCAACACTTGAGTCAATTTTGGCACATTTTCGACGAAAATCAGTTTTCAAATTTGAATATCTCTAGATCCTGTGATTCGAATTACTTAAAATTTCAGTAGCATATACGTATATAAATTATTTTTAAAAAAAAAAAATCTCTGCAACAGGGAACGAGCTCCAAAGAATAAAGTTACGCAGATCAGTTTTTGCAGACCATTTCGTCCCTTTAAAAAAATATATTCCCGGTAGAGTAGAAAGTTGAGATTTAACTAAGATGTTTCTTGAAGGGTTTATTTTCAAACAAAAATTTTTTTTCCTTTTACTGCTATCCCTCTTATTTTTGAAATTATCCTAGACAAATTCCCATTGCAATTAAATTGAAGTATTTTTCAATCTAGTGCTTCTTATTTGAATCAATCGGTGCAACAGAGCCCGAGATATAATAGCCCAAAGTTGACAAGTGTCGCTTTTACCATACAAAAATTTTGAAAAAATTATATGAAAAATTGAAAATAATTTTTTTTTTATTGACAAAAATTTACATATCACTTTTTTTTATAAATATTTTATCTTCTTGGCCAAATTTCAACTTTCTACTCCACATACTTTTTCAAAGGAACGAAAAGATCTACAAAAATTTTCTTTAACATTATAAAATTTAAGATAAGTAGATCAGAATATTGAATAGCCTTTCAAAGTCAAATTTTCCATATTAATTTCATTAAATATGTAGGTATACATAAAATAAAACTGATAAAATCATATTTTTAAAATATTAAAACTGAAAGTGATATAAAAAATAAACAATGAACATAATTCATAGTTGCCAGAAAAATTTGTTATCCAATATTAATTTAAAACATTACATAAGAGAACATTGCAACAACGCTGTAAAATATTCATAATATGGAAGAAGTAGAAATATCTATAAAATGTTAAAAATACACAAACAATGTATACAAAATACAAAATGTATATGTACATATACAAATATCATATCATAATAGAAATACCTAAATAATTATCACATATATTAATGCGTTTAGAAGAAAAAAATCAATAATATTCCTGTTTTTTTTTCCTCTTCGCTTATAATGCATATTATGAATCACCCTTTGCACACTTGGTGGTTAAACCGGTTATTGTTGCGCTGGTTGTAACATAATGGTGTAATTTTTTCAAACTTGGTTTAATAAGAATCATCCAAAATAATTTTAGCTTCACGGTTGTAATACACTCATACTCTCGTTACAACTGGTCGTGCCACCTTCAGATGTAGTTTGAGCAGTTGTAAAAACAGGTTTTATAACCGGTTTGCGTCGTTGTAACAACAACCTAATGTGTTCTTGTCAATGAATATAATAAATGAATATGGAAATATGCGTATATGTACATAATATGGTGTGTATGAATCATACATACAATAGCAAGTGTATACTGTGTACTGTACCAACGACTACTTAAGTGCAAAGACTGAGGTGACTGTAAAAACTTCCATAAACTGAGCATGAGAGAGATAATTGTGATATGATTTAAAAATTATTATTTTTTCTTAATAACTAAATTTCTATTAATTTTATGATATAATAATGTTTGGGAAAAATATTGATCTGATAAAAATCTACAAATTTGTAAAACATTATAATTTGATATTTTAAGTACTTTGGGAGATATCAGGAAAAATTGATTCTCAGTTTTATGTTACTTAATATTTATCACGTTTTTTCTTTGATTTACGTTGCTCATAGATATTCAATATATTCGGTGAAAATAAAGCTTAGATTCTTCTCTATATTTCATTAGAACATAATTTTCATGTAACTTTAATCACAAATTAGTTATAAGTGATTAAAAACAATAAGTTCCCATATTAATTTGGTACGCCCAACACATACACAAAATGAGCTATCAGTCTTTGTACTTAAGTAGTCGTTGACTGTACACATAAAAGCTAAGAAAAAAATCAATCTCTCTCTCTTCTTTTCTTTTTTTTATAACGATATGGAGTGACGCCAGCGCCTCTTTTGAACAAAGATGATAATACGAAAATTCTTGCGGTGTCACCACTATATACTTTATACGCAAAGGGATTTTCTAAAGCGATCGAATCGAAATCGAAAAATAATTGGTTATTGTGAACTAATTGTCATTTTGACGTCATTTTTTCAGTTAAATTTCAAATTTTTTAAAAATGAAGGGAAAGTTAACTAACAAAAGCTTTTTTTTTCAAACAAAATTTAAGATACAGAAGAGTTTATAGTGTAAAGCAAATTAAAAAATTAAAAATTAATTTTTTTAAAAACAAAAATGGCTCATGTTCACAAGAAAAAATGATTCATTATGAAAAATTATTTATAATAATTTTGTTTTATTTTTTAATAATTTATAATAGATAATTTTATTAATACTATAATACATACATTTTCACAAATAAATCAGCAATATCAGCAAACAAACATCAATTGATCTTAATCTCAAAATTCGTACACATTAAGTCATCGAATTTTAATTCGATCAAATCGAAACAAATCGAACTTCATAACCTTAAATAATACCATTTACGAAAATCGAAGTTCGATCGATCGAATTACGATATTCATAATAGCACCCATTATTTAGGAATAATCTAGCCTACTAGATTCAGAAATTTTTTCTTTCTTTTCATTGCGCAGGTATTATATATATAATACATATATAGGTTTTTCGTTTTAAATCTTACAAGTATTAATCATAACTATTAAAAATTCGCAATCACAAATTTTCATGATTATCTGTATGGGGCTAGGAAAAATTATTTTATACTTTTTACTCCGTCTTTTTTTAATTATTTATTATATTTATGAAAAAATCACTTGAATAATACACCAAGCCAAACTACCATATGAAGATATAAACAAAACAACGCTGTCAAATGAGTAGACGTATAAATTACGAAAATTGCGTTTTTATTTCTTATAGTAAGGTGTTCGTTCGTTAATTTTAATATATGACATACATAGAAACGCTTATGTTACGATCGAAATCGATTCTCATGGTAAAGTTGCTGTATTCAACAAAATTTTCCTTTAATATAATTCCCATATATTTTTACTTAACATTCCAAGGTTTAGAACAACGATTATCTAAAGAACTTTTAGAGATTAGGCCATTCCAAACACCTCATAAAATTTACAAAGCTAAACGGCCATCTTTAGATGCATGGTATGGTCAACGAGATTTTGCTGAATCAGACAATCTTTCTAATGCTTCGATTACGAGATTTGATTACATGGAGAAAGGTGGCGAGTACTTGAAGGAACATTCGAGAAGTAATTACTACTTCCCAACACCAGCGTCTTCATTAGAAATATCCAGTGAAAAATTAGAATAAAGAAATAACTAGGATATTTTTTTATCGAAAAACTCAATTTTTCTAAAAGTTGAATAAAGCAAAATTTAAACAATTTTTTTTTCTTAATAGTTTATTAAAAATGTAAAGTAAAATTTGAAATCTCTATTTCAATTTATTTACTTTTTACTGTTTAAAATGATACCATCATATTTTTGTTGAAACCATTTCATAGCGTCTTCTTTTGTCAAACGATGTGGAAACCCAACTTTCCCAGTTTTACGTCGTCTATGCGCTACATTAAAACCTGAAAAAATATTTCATTAAGGCTACTTTATTCTGAAAAATTAGGCAGAATTTTTACTATTCAAGAAAGAAATGGGACTGAATGAATTCTCCCTCAATGTTTTTATGTTTGATATGTTAGTAAACAAGATTTAGAACATACGAGTTTAAATGAATTCCGTATTATTTTCATTTCAACACATTTGCATGTTTATTTGTTACAATATTAAGTAAGATTAACGATTTATTCGCACTCCACCTTGAATTTAAACTATGATTACATAAAATAACTTCATTCAGCAGAGCGCATTTCATATATGCACTTCGACAGAACGTAATATTAAAATACATTTTACGTCTAATTAAGTGCAATATTTAAAGATTTGGAATTACTACGACTTACATGATTGAAACTGAAATGTATTTGAAATCTAATGAGGTGCATATTTTGGAAATACATACCCGGTCTGCCCAACACAACGTAGAAATCAAGTCCATAAATGCCGATTGATGGATCGTATTTGATACCTAAATCGATGTGTTCTTGAATACCAAATCCGAAATTCCCAGTGGCTGAGAAATTATCTCTTCTCAACTCATACTCTCTAACCTGTTTAAGTGTTAATTTATTATGTATATAAGAAAACTTACAGTTACAACTTTTAACAACTTACTTTTAAGCCCCGTTCCAAAATCTCTTCCGCTTTTGCTCCACGTACAGTACAATGTACAGCTATCTTCTCATTACGACGAATACCAAATGAACGAACAGTATATCGTGCTTTGGAAAACACTGGTTGCTGCCCAGTCAATTGTTCTAATACCTAAAAATGTCCCAATATTGAAATCTTATAACTTTGGTTTCTCAACTCCAAGAAAAAAAAAAATTTTCGCCACTTTGGAGTTCTAAATACAATTTTATATCTGTGATAAAAAAGGATAACTCGAGAGGCTATTTTCCTTGTGCATTATTATATCATACAGCAAAATTGTGTTTTCAATTCCATTGATACTGATTACTGATAGCTCTAACTATTAATATACAAATATATACTTTACTGTAGAATTTTAGAGAATTGAGTTACCCTTTGTTGCCACAGAAATATTTTTATTTATTTAACAAGCCAAAGCGAGCAGATGGTTATTTTTCGTTTATATTAACCTTAGCCGCACGAGTTAATCTATCACCAGATTCTCCAACACATATATTCAAACACAATTTTCGGATATGGAGCTCCCTCATCGGATTTTTAGAAGGATCTCTTTTAACTTTTTTCAGAGCATCAGCTCCTACTGCATTCTGTTTCTTCTGTACAACTGTAGGCTATAATACATTATAATATATAATAGAATTCAAAAAATTATCATATGTTTATACATTCAAAACCTAAAAGTAAAAACACCTTTAAAAAACCTCAGCATTTACTAAAACATTTTATAAAAAAAAACAAATAATTATTAAAATTTAAACAATGTACTATTTTATTGCAAATTTTATAAACACCTCGGCTTTTAAAAAATGAATTTTAAAGATGTTTAGAGATTGTTAATTATAAAAATTATATCGTAAAACCTACCGACATGACACACCAAAACCACCGAAACGAAAGAAAAGAAAGAAGGAAACAAATTACAAAACAACACAACACTGTTTGTCGTTGCCTTGCCAAAACCTTTACTCCGTGTCTAAACCTGCCATGAATTATGGCAAGACATAATTTATGTCTTGACATAAATTTTTAAACTTGGGCTTATCATGGCAAGACATTTCATTTGTAGAGCAACATTCATCGTCGTCGTTTCGAATATATATGTACCGAGTAATTAACTGCAATCCGACTTCAATTCAGCTTCAATTCATTTTATTTGTGGTTTTTAATATAGTTATAGTGTAAAATGTCTTCCCAAAAGAAAAATGCTATTAAAGCATTAAATGCTTTAAAAATATTAGAAAGTTTAGAAAACATGGAAAATAAAGAAGGAAAAAAAACAGTACGAAGAATGTGGGTGAATCCATTCTTAGAAAAACGAGAAAAGTTTAATATCGAACATAATTTATTAAAAGATATTTTGTGGGAAAATGGTTCGGACTATCAAAATTTTTGTAGAATGGATGTAACAAAATTCGAGGAAATTTTAACTTTGGTAGGTATTTTTGTTATTCTTTTTTGTCTTGTTTTTTTGTAATTAATAATATTGGAAATTATTTATTTGCTACAGATAGAACCATTTATAAAAAAACAAAGTACCCCGATGCGTGAACTAGTCAGTCCAAGAGTTCGTTTGGCTATTGCATTAAGATACATAGCAACGGGTGATTCTTATAGATCACTTGAGTTTTTAACTCGTGTTTCTAGAAAAACAATAAGCCATTTTTTAATTAAACTTAATAAAAAACATTTACACTAACTACTTTATTATTTTTCTTTTTATAAATTATTTTAGTTTAAAAAAATCCGAAATACGCCAGTAAAATAGAATTCAATTTTGAAAACAATATATTTATGTACGTATAGATAAACTTAATTCACTTTTTTGAAATCGAGTTCAATTGATTCGAAAGTGAATTGATAAATTTTGACAATTTATTGCCGCATTTATGTCTGCCATTGATGGCAAGACATATGTCTTGCCATAGATGTCTTGCCATGAAAATGCAACAACAACAATGAACATTTATCAGACATAAATTATGTCTTGCCATAACTCATGGCAGGTTTAGACACCAAATTAAAACCTTTATTGTATATATGCAACAGTTGAAGCGAAATCAATTTGAAATCGAAATAAGGGAGAACAATTCCGAAAATCAACGCAAATGAGTACTTTTACACACATCTTCTTCACGACCGTATTCTTGACATTTTCACACCATTCTTTCTTCTTTCTTCTCAATTCATTTTAAGAGTTTACACGTAACTCACTTTTAATTCGGATTTTGGTTTACTCCTAATTTCATGTAGTATAAACTCGATAATTCAGATTTTGGTTTAAACCCAATTTATTTGGGTTTAATCCAAATTTTTGTGTATGTATGTGTTGCGTAAAATGCAATATGGCGGATTCTAATTTTTATGGTGAGAATTGTAGAGTGACGAAGAAAGAAGGAAAACATATTATACTATACGTGTATCAACGTCTTCATTATAATTATTTTATTATTTTAATCCCAATTCCAAATTTTACCCGTTTATACCGTACTTCCAATTTAATCTAAAATACGTATTTAATTCGAATTATTTTTTACCGTATAAACTCGTATATTGTTTATAGACCAATTTTTCAAGGTATGAGAATTTTAAATGCGGCAAAAAAAATTGTTGACAGTCTTTTGTATATCTGTTAGTATATTTACTTCGTTAAATAGAAATCAGTTTAGTTGAAAAAGTGAAGAAAGATGAGGAAACCGCACTACTCCTCTGGCCAAGAAATGTGATTAATACGGTCGTGGGGAAGAATAGTGTATAATAAAATATTATAATATTTCTGGTAACAGAAGCTTTTGTATCAACTATCAAATACACTCTGAACATTTGGAAAAATTGCTGTGTTATATTGAATTGGAACTGAGGAAGTGAGATGTGCTTTGTGCTCACAACAGTTTTGCTCAGCTTACTTATCTTCTTCTTGAAAATAGCCTCATTTTAAGTGTCCAAAAATACATGTTAAACAACTAAACTACATACTTGTACAAATTCCACTGAAAAAATGCAACATTGCAAAAAAATTGAAGAAGAAATATAAAATACGAATTATAAAATCACGTAATAACTCCAAACATTAATTCCATATGATACTTTGACACCAAAACAGCTAGTAAACAATCAGACCAGATGAATTAAGCAAATAAAGGGTGTTTTTCTTTATTCATTCCGTAGGGCGTAGAAGGACAAGAAATAGAATGAACGGAATAAGTTTTAGAATATGCGGAATAGAATGAATAAAGAAAAAAAAAGAATAAACATTAACAAAAAGATTGCGGTTATGTGAAATAACAACTGTTTGTGCATTAATATAATAATAATAAATACATAAATATATAAATAAATAAATTTTTTTATTGAAATGGGGGAGCAAAATAGGTCGATTTATCCTATTATTGGAGAATTAGCTTGGGGAACTATTGTTTAACAGTAATAGTGATAGTGATGAAGAGGAATTTAAAATTAGACGTGTAGCAAAAAACAAAGACTTTTGGGAAAAAACAATACCTCGGTTTGACTCAAAACAGTTTAAATGCCATTTTAGGATTACACCAGAAACGTATAAACTGATAAATAAAGCGTAATTTAAAAAAATGGTTTTTGTTTTATCAAAAATAAACTTCACATTAAACAAAACAAAACATATAACAACGTATACAAAACGTAAGGCCCTTGGCATATAAAAAATAAAAAAATAATTTTTAGTTGCATTTAGAAGATCAGTCGTTAGTTATTTTGTCAACCAACTTTTCAAATAAATTTAAAAATTTGTCAGTTCTCTTCATTTTTTCCGCATGCCGCTTGTTTTTAGCTTCTTCCTGCAAACAATTAGATTTTCGCTTTCGAGAGTAGCTTGTTGTACATACATCAGAACTAGAGTTTAATGCAGATGTATCTTCTATAATATCATGAAAATTGTATTCAGATTGAATCTCCTCCCTAACCAATACAAAACTTTGATCACTTGAGCATGTGGCTGGTGGATTTATTTCAGGCCGTTGGAATAGTATGTTGTCCATTGAATCAAAATATTCCCACACTTTTTTTGTTATTGCCACTTGTGTTATTATGATCTTTAATCTTTTTGTACATGGATTTTAAGCCTTTCCACTTTCCATTGGCTTGCCCCCCAGAGAAAGGTTTGTTTCGAATTCTCTACATCTCTTTTGCAATGTCTTCCCATATTTTTTTTTTTTTTGGAAATCTATCGAATCTATCTGTATTTTGTTCATATAGATCAATTAAACATTTTATATCCCCCACTTGTCCACTTGAAAGCATCCATATGTCCATCTAAAACCAATTTTATCTTTTTATTTTACTTTTAATTATTGGAGTTCATTATTTATAATCTATTATTTATATTATTTATCAAAACAAAGACGGAATTAGTTGTTTATAGTCGTATATTTGACATTTCAAGATCACCAAAAGTAAGGTTAATTTCATTTATTCCATCTTCATTCGCGGATCGAATTTCGAAAAGAATGCGTTCCAGATATTCGGAAAAAATTAAGAAATATAGAACGGAACATTTGGAATACTTTTATAGAATTAAAAAACGCATATGGAGTATTCCAAACGTTTAGAATGAATAAAGAAAAACAGCCAAAATGTTTGCTACCTCTGTTGTTGATTCAAGAAAACAAGTGCGAAAAAACACACATCGAATGAGGAAGAGATAAATATCAATATTCTCACTTCCTCAGTTCCAAATTCAAATAAAACACACTGTTATATCACTGTAAACACCGATTAGATGGTTAAACCGATTTTCTTGCGCTGGTTGTAACAATAATGGTATATTTTTTTTCCAACTTGGTATAACAAGAGTCATCTACATAATTTTAGTTTCACTTGTTACAGTTGGTAGTGCTACCTTCAGATGTAATTTGAGCAGTTGTAAAAACAGATTTTAGATAGTTTCGCGGAAATTTTTATAACCATCTAATGTGTTAATAAAGGTATATAGTATAACTTTTAATTTGAACACGATATTTATTTCGAATAAAAACAAACATTACTTATTGCCACTTTAGTAAATTTTATCAAAATTTGTACTTCTGTGGTTCTTGATACGATACTTTTTTATGCAGTTTGTACTCACCATGTCTTGCAAGACTCGTTGAAAGCTGGCATGGAAGAATTTCTTGCAGACATTTTCGGTGGTCCACATGAACTACTTTGTTCCCAAAACATCTGACATGCAAGAATTTCTTGTAAAGCGTAGTATTCAGATGAAAATAAGATATTTTGCCTATACAAAACCTATGTAAAAAAAACCAAAATAAATGGAACCGAAAAAATTTTCTGTTTCGATTTCGTAAGTGGTACTCAGCTGAAAATAAAAATGAGTTGAAAAACTCTTTCACATATGGTGTTGGCTGTCTGTGTTGGAGACCATTTATTTTCATATCCAACCGAAATAAATGAAGTTCCATTTATTTCGTACGAAAAATGAAAATAAATTGATTGTTTGACATTTGTAAAGTTAGGTTGTTTTGATATAGTTATAGTAAAATTAAGATAAAAATATAAGTATGTTTATATTAAAGTTTTTTTCATCTATGTAGATTTCTTCTCCATTTTGTAGATTTTTTATTTCGTTCCGAAATAAATAGACTTTTTCCAACATAAAATTTATTTTCATCTGAGTACTACGCTTTATGCGAGAACTAGAACCACGCAGCAACAGCAGAAGCATTGCAAATGCTGCTTTAGAAATTAAACCTTGTAGTAACAGCAACAGAATTTTTTGATTTTTTTTGAATTAGTGTGTTCCATTGGGCTAATTCGACTGCTTGTAAGTACATGGGCCTTGGGAGTAATCTGATCAACCCATGCTCTCATTTCTGTGAATTTTAACAAAAAATTATGAATTTTAACAATAAATTATAAATTTCAACAAAAAATTATAAATCACAGCTATTTACAGAAAAATTTGTTTATTAAATTCTAAACTTCAATCACTCAAATCCACCTGTTAAGCAATTATAGAACTAAAAGCCCTCTTACGGAAATTTTCAGCTTAACTACTCAGGTTTTTACAAGTAAACTACACACGAATGAGAGCATGGGTAGATCAGATCACTCTCAAGACCCATGTACTTACAAGCAGTTTAATTTCTCCAATGGAACACAATAACTAATTGACGAAATACTCGCAAGAACTCACAAGCGCTAAAATTAGTCTAATGGATCATACTAATTTAACAACAACAGATATAGCATTTTTTTTCGAATATTTGAATATAGCTATTTTTTAAAAAGCTATCATTTAACAAGTTCTGGTTATTTTAAAGTTTCGTTTGTTTTTATTAATTGATTTTATTAAAATGATTGTGAAATATAATTTTTTCAAAATTGTTATTGATTTAATTATGGACTATGGTCTATCTAGCCTTCATCGATTTTATAGATTAGCAACGAGAACAAGAAAAAGACGTTATTGAACGAGAAAAATATACACAAGTGAGGAAATAGAGAATCATGGTTTCTTTTTAGGTTTATTAAAAAAAAGGAGCAATGATCCTGAACAATTTCAAATTTCAACCCATGCTTTTTCTCTTTTTTCATACCATTTACATGTGTATGCAAAAAAATGTTTTGTGATACAAAAATGTGTAATTTTGAATCTCATTTATTATTTTCTCTTCAATTTTATTTTATTTTTTACTGTAAACTGTTTCATTTGAATGTTTTCAGTTTAACGTTAAAACAGTACATATTTAGTTTATAAACAATGTAACCAAATTGAGGAATCAAAAAACAAAAAATTAATTTTATAATGTAGCCATCTTGACAGCAGCGACAGCATTTTTAGAAATGGGTTTTAAAAATACTGTTGCTGATGCTGTTGCTGTCGCTGGTTGTATTTTTCGGGATGTATTCGCAAATGATATTTCAGGGTTTGCTGTCGCCTGTCAGTCATTCTCGAATTTGTGAGTTGTGACTGTAATTATAGACATTGTACAAAACCCTATTTCAGTTCAGACTTCAGATATCTATGCGAGTGCTGCTGTGGCTAGGTTATTTACGAATTTTTTAATTTAATTGAATTTTTATATTACTGTGGCGATTGGCGAATCAAAGAAAGCAAATGGTGAATATGTTTTAAGTCGTGATTACTTATAATATTTAAAAAATATAAATAAGTGAAAAAATAAACTGAAACAAACTGGAAATGTCTGATTCCGAGGCGAGCAATATGTCAGATAGTGGTTCAGATGTTGGTAGCATAGGATCAAATAGATCACATCGTAGTTTAAGGTGCTTTGAAATTCTTGATTTTACATATTTATTTTATGTTATTATTTTTTTCTCTTTTCATATTCTTTTGAAGGTCACGTTCTGCATCTCGTTCTCGATCAAGATCAGTTTCGCTTTCTAAATCTCGTTCGAAATCGCTTTCTCATTCACGTTCACCATCTGTAGGTTCTGGTGGATCAGTTTCTGTTAGTAAACGTACTAATCGAAAACGGCGAAAAAGTCGTAGTCCGTCAAGAGATGATGAAGATGTTGAAGAGGAACAGGAGCCTGATGGTGAAGATTTGGATTCCGAAGAGTATGATGAAGAAGATGAAGAAGATGACAGACCAAAAAAGAAAAAGAAGAAAGAAAGATTTGGTGGTTTTATTATTGATGAAGCAGAAGTTGACGATGAAGTTAGATTAAAAAGCATAAGTATTTCTTAGCATATCTGTAATAAAATTTACGTTTTTCTTAGGTCGATGAAGATGATGAATGGGAAGATGTTGCAAACGAAATAGGCATTGTAAATGAGGTCGATGAGTTGGGACCAACTGCCAGAGAAATCGAAGAAAGACGACGTGGTACAAATCTTTGGGAGTAAGTTGGTTTAAAAAATTTAAATATATTAGCTTATTAAAAATTCTTTCCAGTACACAAAAAGAAGACGAAATAGAAGAATATTTGAGACGAAAGTACGCTGATGAATCAATTGCACTTCGTCACTTTGGTGATGGTGGAGAAGAAATGTCTGACGAGATAACGCAACAGACATTCTTGCCCGGAATAAAGTATGTACTTAAACTTCTTTTACAACTTTAAAGGCAAAAACATGTATTACACTGTAATTTTCCCTCAAAAATTCCTTTAGAAAGATTTCCTTCGAGTCCTTTAAAAAAATGTCCATTAATATTTCATTTAGTTAATATAACGCTAGATATCCTAACTACATAAGTTCAAATTTTTAATCCACGAGTACGCAAGCGATGAGGGTTTATTCAATTTTACAATAATCAACAAAAAATTCTTATTAATAAGTGGAAACATATTACTACTATCATTCTCATTTTCTGGAATTAAAACAGGCAAAAGTATATATGTCTGTATTTCTACCTTTTATAAAAACGAAATCGCGAGTAACACGTCCAGTCCACTTTTGGCTTTTATATGTAATAGATTTTGATTCAATATAAGCGACTAAAAGGAAGTTTTTAATATTTGAAATTTTGCATTTTAACCCTTCTTTATATTAAATGAATACTTAAAATATTATAGCTAATAAACTTTTATTTTGAGGAAAAAAAAATTGAAATTCATAGTTTTCTCTGGAAAATTAAAGTATCAAACTGTGTTTATATTCCTGTTTATGAAGATTATTAACATATAAATTCTAAATATACAGAGATCCAAATTTATGGATGGTAAAATGTCGGATAGGTGAAGAAAAAGCAACAGTTTTGTTATTAATGAGGAAATATTTGACATATTTAAACACTGATGAGCCATTACAAATAAAATCAGTTGTTGCTCCAGAAGGCGTCAAAGGTTATATATATATTGAAGCATATAAACAGACTCATGTTAAGGCTGCTATAGAAAACGTTGGTAATTTGAGAATGGGGCAGTGGAAACAAGAAATGGTTCCCATAAAGGAAATGACGGACGTTTTAAAAGTTGTGAAAGAGCAAACAGGCCTTAAAGTCAAACAATGGGTGCGTTTAAAACGTGGTCTATACAAGGATGATATTGCTCAAGTTGATTACGTAGATTTGGCGCAAAATCAAGTTCATTTAAAATTATTGCCACGTATTGACTATACACGAATGAGAGGAGCATTGCGAACAACCCAAACGGTAATATGTTAGCTATAAAATACATTAAGTCTGCCAATATTGATATATTAATTTTCATTGCTACAGGAAACCGATGATACGAAACGAAAAAAAAAAAGAAGACCGCCAGCAAAACCGTTTGACCCGGAAGCAGTGAGGTAATTAATCTGGAGAAAAATAAAAATTTAAATATACGTATATTTTTTTATGATTAGGGCTATTGGTGGTGAAGTACATTCAGATGGTGACTTTTTACTTTTCGAAGGGAACCGATATTCTCGAAAAGGATTTCTTTATAAGAATTTTACAATGTCTGCTATTTTAGCCGAAGGTGTCAAGCCAACTTTGGCAGAATTAGAGAGATTTGAAGAGCAACCTGAAGGTAAGTCTTTGACATTGAATGTAAAAACCTTAAATGAAATTGTATATCTTATTTTTTAATTAGAGGTTAATCTAGAGTTTACTGTGGCAAGTAGAGAAGATCCAACGATTGCACATTCATTCTCAATGGGAGATAATGTTGAGGTGTGCGTTGGAGATTTGGAAAATTTACAAGCGAAAATTATTGCAATTGATGGTGGAATGATTACAGTTATGCCTAAACATCAAGATTTAAAGGTAAAAAATAATTTTATTTTTATGAGTTTCTGAGTTCATTTTTTATCCTTAGGATCCACTTATATTCAAAGCAAACGAGTTAAGAAAGTACTTTAAAACTGGTGATCATGCAAAAGTTTTATCTGGACGTTATGAAGGCGAAACTGGCTTAATCGTACGTGTTGAACCAAATCGAGTTGTTTTAGTATCCGATTTGACAATGCATGAATTAGAAGTTTTACCGCGTGATTTACAATTATGCTCTGATATGGCAACTGGAGTAGATTCTTTAGGACAGTTTCAATGGGGCGATTTGGTTCAATTGGAGTAAGTGTTTGATAAAGAATATTTTCGAAAGATAATTTAATGTTGGTTATTTTTAGTCCTCAAACTGTAGGTGTAATTGTTCGTTTAGAACGTGAAAACTTTCACGTACTTGGAATGCACGGTAAAGTGATTGAATGTAAACCTACAGCACTTCAAAAAAAACGAGAAAATCGTAATACGATTGCATTAGATGCTGATCAAAACCAAATTAGAAGAAAAGATATTGTAAAAGTAATGGAGGGACCACATGCAGTGAGTAAATTGAATCAAGTGTAAGTAGAATTTAATGAATAAAGTAAATAATTTTTTAGGGTCGTCATGGAGAAATTAAACATTTGTACAGAAATTTAGCATTTTTACATTGTCGAATGTACACGGAAAATGGTGGAATTTTTGTTTGTAAAACGCGGCATCTTCAACTAGCTGGTGGAAATAAAAATCATTCAAACAGTCTCGGACCAATTGGTGGACTTGGATTCATGTCACCTAGAATCCAGTCACCTATACATCCATCTGCAGGAAGAGGAGGTCGTGGTGGCGGAGGACGTGGACGTGGCGGCTATAGAGTAACAAGAGATCGTGAAATTTTGGGAAAAACTATCAAAATCAGTGGTGGTCCGTATAAAGGATCTGTTGGAATTGTTAAAGATGCTACAGAAAGTACAGCCAGAGTTGAATTACATACTTCATGTCAAACAATTTCTGTTGATAGAAATCATATTGCAGTTGTTGGTGTTCCAGGTAGAGAAGGTAGCGTATCTACTTATGGCCGAACTCCAGCTCGTACTCCTGGTTATGGATCTCAAACACCAATATATGCTGGAGCTGGATCGAAAACTCCATTACTTGGCAGCCAAACACCAACATGGGATGCTGAAGGTCGTACACCATATAGTGGTCATATGACTCCGTCACATGATGGAAGTATGACACCACGTCATGGTGCGTGGGATCCAAATGTAACCAATACCCCTGCACGAACTAATGACTTCGAATACAGTATAGAAGAACCAAGTCCAAGTCCAGGTTATAATCCAAGCACACCTGGTTATCAAATGAATACACCATTTGCTCCTCATACACCAGGAACAATGTATGGATCAGATCATAGTTATAGCCCGTACAATCCGAGCCCAAGTCCTAGTCCATCTCCATACCCTGTCGGTTATATGAGTACTCCTTCTCCATCAGCGTATTCACCCACAACACCTGGTGGAGCACCACAATCTCCTTACAATCCACAAACACCTGGAGCAAGTCTTGATTCACATATGGGTGATTGGTGTACAACTGATATTGAAGTAAAAATTCACACGCATGATGATACTGATTTAGTTGGTCAAACCGGTATTATTCGTACAGTAAGTAATGGAGTTTGCTCAGTATTTCTACGTCAAGAGGATCGCAGTGTGTCAATTGTAAGTGAACATTTAGCACCTGTACTACCAGATGTTGGAGATGAATTCAAAGTAATTTATGGTGACGAGCGTGAGTCAATTGGGACCGTTGTTTCAATGTCTGGTAAAGAATGTATTTGTAAAATGAATAATGAGCTCCAAATGATTCCAGTTGGATATTTATGCAAAATGAAATCAATTGACTAATAAAAGAACTATAAAAATCAAAACTTATCATGTATCACAAATGTTTAATTGAAAAATATAAAATAAAAAAGCTATATATAATCAATCATTTGCTTTTAAGTTTTATTTTCCATTCCATTATATTCGTAGTAGTTTTGTAGAGTGGAGAAGTCTTACGCAAAGGCTCAATTTTCAGTTATTTTGTGAATTTTAATGACCATTTTAAAACCTTAATACTATAGATAGTATATAGTCGATACTACAGAAAAAAGTCTACACTAATGCCCGATTTCTTCGGAAGTCTCTGCTAACTGGCTATCACCTAAGTGTAGGTGGCAGCTAGCTAAAGGTTTGGTTTTCTTCATTAATACTTTCTGCTAACTAGCTGGCAGCTACATTTCTAAATCCCAGCCCTGAAAATCATAAAGTTTTAATCGAGACTCTAAGATTTAGTAACATAAAAATTGAAATTTTTCAAACTGTAACCGTTTAATGTTTATTTTGTATTAAAAAAAGTGAGTAAGTGATTAAAAAAGATATTTTTTAAGTAAAAGTTATGTTAGGGAATCAAATTAATTCAATTTTTGTATTTTTTTTTGTTATATATATTTATTCATTAATCAGAAATTTGATGTTTGATATTTTCAAGCTTCTTTTTCTGTTATAATAAATATTTTGATATAATCACGCTTTCTAGACACAAAATGCGCAGTTAGGTAACACCTGAATAAATAATCAGTACTTTTATCTACCAGCTAAACTTAGGTGGCAGCTAAGTGCTAATCAGAGGTGAAGAAATGCAAATCTTTCTATTATCTTCCTGTTAAAGTTAAAATTGTTTAAATCATCAAATTTTGCTAAATTTGCATTTTCAATTATTTTTATAATTTCGATTTTTTCATTTTTACAATAAATTTGATTAAACTTACATTTTTAATTATTATTCATTTTAATTTTATTTTTATAAAAATTGTTCGTGTCTTCAAAAACAGTAATTAAAATAATAAATTTGTTTTATTTGAAAAATTGTGAAACACCGGACTTTCAGACTTAAAGTGATTGAACTTGCTGATTCGCTTTTAATGTCGCGTACTTGTACACTTCAAAGCGTTTACATTGTAATGTTTTTAAAAATCATATTGCAATTATAATCTTACATGTTTTTCCAAGTCAAATTTTGAAGTTTTCCATTGATAGTAATTCTGCTTCTTTATTAACACATACTTTCAAATCTTCTGAAATAATAACAACTGGTGTTTCATCATCACTCTGTTTGTCTTGATTATCGTCATAACAATAATTTTTAACATTAATCTCATCCAATAAATAAAGTATACCATCGTCTTCAACTGTCGAGAAAAAGTACTCAGGACGATTCCACTGTTTCTTATATAGTACATCATAATGTTTCAATTCATTCATATGGTCTACTAATTCCCCTAATGTTTTAAAGTGTTTATTACAATTAATACAATTTACGATTTGAATTTGCCTTCGAATGTAGTTAACAATTTTAATTTTTTGATAAAAAGTTAACGACCTTACTGTTTTATCAAAATTAAAGTTATGTATAGTTAACATATGACTTTTCAAATTAATGAAGTCTGTATCTTTTGTTTTACAAAAAAAGCATTCTATCTGAATTTGTTCACCATCCCAATCTGACCAATCAGAATCATTTTCATCTGTATTATTTATAAGAGTTGATTTCTTAATATTTTTATGCCTTATTCCTCGTTTAGTTTTTTTTTTACTCAGATTTAAATGTTCTTTTTTAAAACCTAATTCATCTTTCACATTTTTAGCATACTTGGACTTCTCAGTTTTGTAATTTTCTAAATAAAATTTATCATAAAATCGAATGTCTGGATTAATACGTTTATGTCCTTTTTTACGCATATGTTCTTTTAATGTTGAACGATCTTTAAAAATCTTTTCACAAAATATACACGTTAAATTACTTAATTTGTTTTTAATACATTCAATTAGATCATCAATAAAAACTAAATTTTGCGGTTTTCCTAGTTGTAAATAATGTTTATTAAATAAATGCTCAATATATTCTGAACGGAGACCATTTATAACGTCATGACAATATATGCATTCACAAGAAAACGACCTGTCACTACGCTCAAATTGATGCTGTTGTAGAACGTCTTCTAAATGTTTGCTATACAATCTTTTACGTAATTCATAATCTTGCGGAACAATGTCACTCAAGAGATAATATTTTTCACATTTTGATGGTGTGCCGTCTGGTAGCTGATCAAGAAGAATTGTTGTACAATATTCTTGCAATTCACGGCCTAAAACAGAAAAGCAGTATAAAATTTAACATTAACTGAACTTCGAAATCTGAATTAGTTCGTTTTATATAAATACATACATATATAAAATCACTACTTACCATTTTTGAATTGATTACACCAATACGATAAATAGTATTTCAAATCTTCGATATCGTCAATGTCAGCAATTACAACACGATGTTGAACAAATAAATGGGTTAAATAATCATCTTTAAATTGTGGGAAATCGTAGGACTCATAACACTGAAAACACATCAACGATGATGTTTGCTGAAACGACTCTTCAGGCACTGACATTTTGTCACTATTTAGTCATTAGTATTAAATTTAGTTTGTTCCCCAATCCCTAACCAAGTACACAAACTACAACGCAACTTCAGATTTGATTTTTGAAACCTGAAGACTCAAGACTGAAAGATGTTGGCTTGATTAAATTCAGGGTGCTAATTTAGCTGTTTTCCCTTGTTGCCTTTTAGCCGGAAACAAAACGATTTAGACGGATATCTTTTTTCTTTCCGGTTAGGCAATTTTAGTCGTGGCTAAAATATATGTATGTTCTATTTTTAATTATCAAAAGTATTTCGAAAATATAAGTATGTAACAACTTGACTACATTAGCTGTTTTATTGGAACTGATGAATTGATTTGTCATCACTTCAGTTTTGCTGAGCTAAGTTATCTTCTTCTTGAAAATAGCTTTACTGTAAGTGCCCAATAAAACATGTTAATTTATTCATATGACATTTGAGTGTTTGACAGTTCATTTAAATTTTGTTTTGACATACATATGTATTTGGTAGAGTGGATTTGATAAAAATTTATAGCAACAAATCATTATTGAAATTTACAATTTTTATAATGGAGGATGTAAATGCTTTGGTAAGTAGTATTTTACTAAATTATAATTGAATTTAGGTAGTAATGAGGTGATTTTATAGGATTTACTGTTTTCTAAGGACGATTAGACGAATTTCATTGGAAGTGACCGGTCGTGTAGAGGTGATATCGTTAGCAGTAGTTATTATGAAGATGATTGTGGTCATAGAAAGAACTGAGTATCGGACTTCATAAACAAATACAGTGAGGAAGAATTCAGAAGGCATTTTCGATTAAAGAAATGTAGATTTCAGTACATGTTAGGTAGACTTAATCATATTTTGTACCATTTGTTTTTTTGAATTGAATTTGTTTTGCAGACTCATAGTCCGTATGAGGCGATGTTTAAAAGTACACATGGTGGTGGAAAGTCTCAGATTTCTGGAAAAGATTGTGATGTACCAGATGCATGGAAAGAAACTGATGCTTTTTGTATTATAAATAGTCAATCAGTTCAATTACGATCATTTTCAACTGGTTTACATAGAGTTGATATATTTAATTATAAGATGTCTGCTTAAAATTTACAATGAAAAATAAGAAAGATGAGAAAGATAAATAATAATTTAGGATTCTCTTGTTACTATAAGATTTTCATTTTTAATATGAAGCACAATACCTAAGTTTTTTTAGTTTTTTATTTAATAAGGATTTTATGAATTATTTAAACAAAAAAGTGGCTCTCGTTTTTGTTTTTTGTAATTTGTAATCACATGATTTCAAATTCTAGTTTAACCGTATGATTTGACGATTAATTTCGAAGATTTTTTCTGATCAGTACGGAAAACGGAACTGCTACACTTTACCGGGTACGCAAGGTACTTGTCCAAATGTCTACAAATTAAGTTTAGCAGTAAATATTTATGTCCTGATAACGAATCTTGAGTATTTTAGTCCTATATTCAATGGTTTTTGGGAAACAGGACTCTCAAGTTACAAACATCGAACACGTACTTTACTTATTATTTCTAATGCTTTTTTCGTACAAAATTATAATAAAATTATTAACTCATTCAATTTAAAGATGATTTTTATTAATAGTTTCACAAAACAATGCGAACAACTCGGAAAACTACGCTTTAAAAAATATTCTTTTTTTGACAGTTTCTTTTCTTGACATGCTGTAAAATAAAATGAAATTTTCACTTTAACACTCAACAGCTCCATCCATTTTATAATATAAAAATATTTTGAAATTTGTAAGATTTAGTTAGTTATTTTATTTTAAACATAGTACTGTGATCGACCTGAATTCAGTTTCCTATTTTTACTATTTATTTCTACACGGGAAAATTTCGTTAACGTTAACGACCTTACTGTTTTATCAAAATTAAAGTTATGTTTAATTGACGTATAAGTTTTCCAATTAATGAAGTCTGTATCTTTTGTTCTGCAAAAAAAGCATTCTATCTGAATTTGTTCACCATCCCAATCAGAACCAATCAGAATCATTTTCATCTCATATTATTTATAAGAGTTGATTTTTTAATATTTTTATGTCTTATTCCTTAATTACTTAATTTGTTTTTAATACATTCAATTAGGTTATCGATAAATACTAAATTTTGCGGTTTCCCTAGTTGTAAATAATGTTTATTAAATAAATGCTCAATATATTCTGAACGGAGACCATTTATAACGTCATGAGAATATATGTATTCACAAGAAAACGACCTGTCACTACGCTCAAATTGATGATGTTGTAGAACGTCTTCTAAATGTTTGCTATACAATCTTTTACGTAATTCATAATCTTGCGGAACAATGTCACTCAAGAGATAATATTTTTCACATTTTGATGGTGTGCCGTCTGGTAGCTGATCAAGAAGAATTGTTGTACAATATTCTTGCAATTCACGGCCTAAAACAGAAAAGCAGTATAAAATTTAACATTAACTGAACTTCGAAATCTGAATTAGTTCGTTTTATATAAATACATACATATATAAAATCACTACTTACCATTTTTGAATTGATTACACCAATACGATAAATAGTATTTCAAATCTTCGATATCGTCAATGTCAGCAATTACAACACGATGTTGAACAAATAAATGGGTTAAATAATCATCTTTAAATTGTGGGAAATCGTAGGACTCATAACACTGAAAACACATCAACGATGATGTTTGCTGAAACGACTCTTCAGGCACTGACATTTTGTCACTATTTAGTCATTAGTATTAAATTTAGTTTGTTCCCCAATCCCTAACCAAGTACACAAACTATAACCAAAGTGTATCAAACAATAAGTGTCTCGTCTTAGAACAAAAACTGATAAGATCTTAAAATTTTTACATCTGCATACATGATTTTTTACACTAACACACTAGTAGTTACGCTAAAAATAATCGGAAATATAAATGATGATGAAGAAAAAAGAAAAAAAATCCCCTAAGTTTGTATTGGTGACAACTTTTAAATAATAACTATTTAGGGTGCAGTAACCTTTTGGTGGTGATGAGATAAAAAGTCTACAAAATTTCGACCAAAGGGTGTGAATCAATGTCTTCCGATTTTTTTGAAATTTTATGAGAAGGTGTGCCTCTGGTCCAGTATCACATACGTAAAATATTTTTAAGAAAAATCACATTTCTTGGCAATTATGGGGTTTTGAAATTTTGGTTTTTGTACAAAATGCGTTTCTTTAAAAAATCGTAGAAATCTTAAATATTATCGTAGCGCGATAATATATAGCTAATTTTAAACGGGATAATTTATTCTATCATATAAAAATACTTCCGAAAAAAATTTTTTCAAAAAGGATTAAAAGGACGATAAAAGGATCCTTTATCCTTGAATATCTAAAAATGATAACTCTCAATTTTTCTCATTTTTATACTAATTTTTATTAAAATTATTTTGTATTAAAAATAAAAAAATTTAAATATAAATTTAAAAAATCTTGATGCTGTTTAAATACCTGCTGTAGACAATAGCAAAAAAATTAGTATAAAATTTGCATTTGTATGAAAATCAATTGATTTCCTATGAGAAAAATATACATAATATTCTTTGAAAAATTCTCCCACCTGAACCCAGCTTCACTCCAATTTGATATTTTAACATAATGTTGCTAATAATATTATACAAAACATACTGGAAGTACTCTTATGTTGCATATTTTTTATTATTTAACTGTATAATTACATTCTTAATACTAAAAAAATTACAAATTCTAACACCTTATTATAATTTATATTTAAAAAATTAAAAAATCACAAACTCAAAAAATTCAATATTTTATTATCCTTTATATTGAAAAAGTGAAATAGTTCAAAATTTTCTTTATATTCAAAAAATCACAACTATTTTATTTCTTTTTTTAACCAAAATCAAAATATTTCTAAATGATAATTATTTTTCCAAATCTCAGTAGTCCTCTTTACCTTTTAAATTAATAATAACACAAAAACGCACGTTTTTTCCATGTGCTTTTCAAAGTGAAGAGCTATTATCTTGTGTGTAAGAACGAAAACATATGAACATTAACGCATCAGTTAAAGCGAGAGACAATAAAAAAGTAATAAGTAAAATATAAAGACAATACAAATGCATTTCAAAAGTGAAGAGCTATCTTAACCTATGCAAAAAAAAAAACCAATACAACGAAAGCCACGCTTATCGGTGATATATAGAATACATAATTGGTGTGTTGGGATTTCTTGTCTGCATTACTCTTTCGTGAAATTTTTATTAGAAGTAATTGATAAAAGAATATCTCTCTTCAACATATTAGAATTTTTTTTTTATTTTTTATTTATTATTTTTTATATATATTTGGACTTTTCTTTTTGGTGAGTCCTTTTTCATTTACTGTTATGTAGAAGACGACCCACTGTATATATATACACTGTGCTATAACGCAACTTCAGATTTGATTTTTGAAACCTGAAGACTCAAGACTGAAAGATGTTGGCTTGATTAAATTCAGGGAGCTAATTTAGCTGTTTTCCCTTGTTGCCTTTTAGCCGGAAACAAAACGATTTAGACGGATATCTTTTTTCTTTCCGGTTAGGCAATTTTAGTCGTGGCTAAAATATATGTATGTTCTATTTTTAATTATCAAAAGTATTTCGAAAATATAAGTATGTAACAACTTGACTACATTAGCTGTTTTATTGGAACTGATGAATTGATTTGTCATCACTTCAGTTTTGCTGAGCTAAGTTATCTTCTTCTTGAAAATAGCTTTACTGTAAGTGCCCAATAAAACATGTTAATTTATTCATATGACATTTGAGTGTTTGACAGTTCATTTAAATTTTGTTTTGACATACATATGTATTTGGTAGAGTGGATTTGATAAAAATTTATAGCAACAAATCATTATTGAAATTTACAATTTTTATAATGGAGGATGTAAATGCTTTGGTAAGTAGTATTTTACTAAATCGTAATTGAATTTAGGTAGTAATGAGGTGATTTTATAGGATTTACTGTTTTCTAAGGACGATTAGACGAATTTCATTGGAAGTGACCGGTCGTGTAGGGGTGATATCGTTAGCAGTAGTTATTATGAAGATGATTGTGGTCATAGAAAGAACTGAGTATCGGACTTCATAAACAAATACAGTGAGGAAGAATTCAGAAGGCATTTTCGATTAAAGAAATGTAGATTTCAGTACATGTTAGGTAGACTTAATCATATTTTGTACCATTTGTTTTTTTGAATTGAATTTGTTTTGCAGACTCATAGTCCGTATGAGGCGATGTTTAAAAGTACACATGGTGGTGGAAAGTCTCAGATTTCTGGAAAAGATTGTGATGTACCAGATGCATGGAAAGAAACTGATGCTTTTTGTATTATAAATAGTCAATCAGTTCAATTACGATCATTTTCAACTGGTTTACATAGAGTTGATATATTTAATTATAAGATGTCTGCTTAAAATTTACAATGAAAAATAAGAAAGATGAGAAAGATAAATAATAATTTAGGATTCTCTTGTTACTATAAGATTTTCATTTTTAATATGAAGCACAATACCTAAGTTTTTTTAGTTTTTTATTTAATAAGGATTTTATGAATTATTTAAACAAAAAAGTGGCTCTCGTTTTTGTTTTTTGTAATTTGTAATCACATGATTTCAAATTCTAGTTTAACCGTATGATTTGACGATTAATTTCGAAGATTTTTTCTGATCAGTACGGAAAACGGAACTGCTACACTTTACCGGGTACGCAAGGTACTTGTCCAAATGTCTACAAATTAAGTTTAGCAGTAAATATTTATGTCCTGATAACGAATCTTGAGTATTTTAGTCCTATATTCAATGGTTTTTGGGAAACAGGACTCTCAAGTTACAAACATCGAACACGTACTTTACTTATTATTTCTAATGCTTTTTTCGTACAAAATTATAATAAAATTATTAACTCATTCAATTTAAAGATGATTTTTATTAATAGTTTCACAAAACAATGCGAACAACTCGGAAAACTACGCTTTAAAAAATATTCTTTTTTTGACAGTTTCTTTTCTTGACATGCTGTAAAATAAAATGAAATTTTCACTTTAACACTCAACAGCTCCATCCATTTTATAATATAAAAATATTTTGAAATTTGTAAGATTTAGTTAGTTATTTTATTTTAAACATAGTACTGTGATCGACCTGAATTCAGTTTCCTATTTTTACTATTTATTTCTACACGGGAAAATTTCGTTAACGTTAACGACCTTACTGTTTTATCAAAATTAAAGTTATGTTTAATTGACGTATAAGTTTTCCAATTAATGAAGTCTGTATCTTTTGTTCTGCAAAAAAAGCATTCTATCTGAATTTGTTCACCATCCCAATCAGAACCAATCAGAATCATTTTCATCTCATATTATTTATAAGAGTTGATTTTTTAATATTTTTATGTCTTATTCCTTAATTACTTAATTTGTTTTTAATACATTCAATTAGGTTATCGATAAATACTAAATTTTGCGGTTTCCCTAGTTGTAAATAATGTTTATTAAATAAATGCTCAATATATTCTGAACGGAGACCATTTATAACGTCATGAGAATATATGTATTCACAAGAAAACGACCTGTCACTACGCTCAAATTGATGATGTTGTAGAACGTCTTCTAAATGTTTGCTATACAATCTTTTACGTAATTCATAATCTTGCGGAACAATGTCACTCAAGAGATAATATTTTTCACATTTTGATGGTGTGCCGTCTGGTAGCTGATCAAGAAGAATTGTTGTACAATATTCTTGCAATTCACGGCCTAAAACAGAAAAGCAGTATAAAATTTAACATTAACTGAACTTCGAAATCTGAATTAGTTCGTTTTATATAAATACATACATATATAAAATCACTACTTACCATTTTTGAATTGATTACACCAATACGATAAATAGTATTTCAAATCTTCGATATCGTCAATGTCAGCAATTACAACACGATGTTGAACAAATAAATGGGTTAAATAATCATCTTTAAATTGTGGGAAATCGTAGGACTCATAACACTGAAAACACATCAACGATGATGTTTGCTGAAACGACTCTTCAGGCACTGACATTTTGTCACTATTTAGTCATTAGTATTAAATTTAGTTTGTTCCCCAATCCCTAACCAAGTACACAAACTATAACCAAAGTGTATCAAACAATAAGTGTCTCGTCTTAGAACAAAAACTGATAAGATCTTAAAATTTTTACATCTGCATACATGATTTTTTACACTAACACACTAGTAGTTACGCTAAAAATAATCGGAAATATAAATGATGATGAAGAAAAAAGAAAAAAAATCCCCTAAGTTTGTATTGGTGACAACTTTTAAATAATAACTATTTAGGGTGCAGTAACCTTTTGGTGGTGATGAGATAAAAAGTCTACAAAATTTCGACCAAAGGGTGTGAATCAATGTCTTCCGATTTTTTTGAAATTTTATGAGAAGGTGTGCCTCTGGTCCAGTATCACATACGTAAAATATTTTTAAGAAAAATCACATTTCTTGGCAATTATGGGGTTTTGAAATTTTGGTTTTTGTACAAAATGCGTTTCTTTAAAAAATCGTAGAAATCTTAAATATTATCGTAGCGCGATAATATATAGCTAATTTTAAACGGGATAATTTATTCTATCATATAAAAATACTTCCGAAAAAAATTTTTTCAAAAAGGATTAAAAGGACGATAAAAGGATCCTTTATCCTTGAATATCTAAAAATGATAACTCTCAATTTTTCTCATTTTTATACTAATTTTTATTAAAATTATTTTGTATTAAAAATAAAAAAATTTAAATATAAATTTAAAAAATCTTGATGCTGTTTAAATACCTGCTGTAGACAATAGCAAAAAAATTAGTATAAAATTTGCATTTGTATGAAAATCAATTGATTTCCTATGAGAAAAATATACATAATATTCTTTGAAAAATTCTCCCACCTGAACCCAGCTTCACTCCAATTTGATATTTTAACATAATGTTGCTAATAATATTATACAAAACATACTGGAAGTACTCTTATGTTGCATATTTTTTATTATTTAACTGTATAATTACATTCTTAATACTAAAAAAATTACAAATTCTAACACCTTATTATAATTTATATTTAAAAAATTAAAAAATCACAAACTCAAAAAATTCAATATTTTATTATCCTTTATATTGAAAAAGTGAAATAGTTCAAAATTTTCTTTATATTCAAAAAATCACAACTATTTTATTTCTTTTTTTAACCAAAATCAAAATATTTCTAAATGATAATTATTTTTCCAAATCTCAGTAGTCCTCTTTACCTTTTAAATTAATAATAACACAAAAACGCACGTTTTTTCCATGTGCTTTTCAAAGTGAAGAGCTATTATCTTGTGTGTAAGAACGAAAACATATGAACATTAACGCATCAGTTAAAGCGAGAGACAATAAAAAAGTAATAAGTAAAATATAAAGACAATACAAATGCATTTCAAAAGTGAAGAGCTATCTTAACCTATGCAAAAAAAAAAACCAATACAACGAAAGCCACGCTTATCGGTGATATATAGAATACATAATTGGTGTGTTGGGATTTCTTGTCTGCATTACTCTTTCGTGAAATTTTTATTAGAAGTAATTGATAAAAGAATATCTCTCTTCAACATATTAGAATTTTTTTTTTATTTTTTATTTATTATTTTTTATATATATTTGGACTTTTCTTTTTGGTGAGTCCTTTTTCATTTACTGTTATGTAGAAGACGACCCACTGTATATATATACACTGTGCTATAACGCAACTTCAGATTTGATTTTTGAAACCTGAAGACTCAAGACTGAAAGATGTTGGCTTGATTAAATTCAGGGAGCTAATTTAGCTGTTTTCCCTTGTTGCCTTTTAGCCGGAAACAAAACGATTTAGACGGATATCTTTTTTCTTTCCGGTTAGGCAATTTTAGTCGTGGCTAAAATATATGTATGTTCTATTTTTAATTATCAAAAGTATTTCGAAAATATAAGTATGTAACAACTTGACTACATTAGCTGTTTTATTGGAACTGATGAATTGATTTGTCATCACTTCAGTTTTGCTGAGCTAAGTTATCTTCTTCTTGAAAATAGCTTTACTGTAAGTGCCCAATAAAACATGTTAATTTATTCATATGACATTTGAGTGTTTGACAGTTCATTTAAATTTTGTTTTGACATACATATGTATTTGGTAGAGTGGATTTGATAAAAATTTATAGCAACAAATCATTATTGAAATTTACAATTTTTATAATGGAGGATGTAAATGCTTTGGTAAGTAGTATTTTACTAAATCGTAATTGAATTTAGGTAGTAATGAGGTGATTTTATAGGATTTACTGTTTTCTAAGGACGATTAGACGAATTTCATTGGAAGTGACCGGTCGTGTAGGGGTGATATCGTTAGCAGTAGTTATTATGAAGATGATTGTGGTCATAGAAAGAACTGAGTATCGGACTTCATAAACAAATACAGTGAGGAAGAATTCAGAAGGCATTTTCGATTAAAGAAATGTAGATTTCAGTACATGTTAGGTAGACTTAATCATATTTTGTACCATTTGTTTTTTTGAATTGAATTTGTTTTGCAGACTCATAGTCCGTATGAGGCGATGTTTAAAAGTACACATGGTGGTGGAAAGTCTCAGATTTCTGGAAAAGATTGTGATGTACCAGATGCATGGAAAGAAACTGATGCTTTTTGTATTATAAATAGTCAATCAGTTCAATTACGATCATTTTCAACTGGTTTACATAGAGTTGATATATTTAATTATAAGATGTCTGCTTAAAATTTACAATGAAAAATAAGAAAGATGAGAAAGATAAATAATAATTTAGGATTCTCTTGTTACTATAAGATTTTCATTTTTAATATGAAGCACAATACCTAAGTTTTTTTAGTTTTTTATTTAATAAGGATTTTATGAATTATTTAAACAAAAAAGTGGCTCTCGTTTTTGTTTTTTGTAATTTGTAATCACATGATTTCAAATTCTAGTTTAACCGTATGATTTGACGATTAATTTCGAAGATTTTTTCTGATCAGTACGGAAAACGGAACTGCTACACTTTACCGGGTACGCAAGGTACTTGTCCAAATGTCTACAAATTAAGTTTAGCAGTAAATATTTATGTCCTGATAACGAATCTTGAGTATTTTAGTCCTATATTCAATGGTTTTTGGGAAACAGGACTCTCAAGTTACAAACATCGAACACGTACTTTACTTATTATTTCTAATGCTTTTTTCGTACAAAATTATAATAAAATTATTAACTCATTCAATTTAAAGATGATTTTTATTAATAGTTTCACAAAACAATGCGAACAACTCGGAAAACTACGCTTTAAAAAATATTCTTTTTTTGACAGTTTCTTTTCTTGACATGCTGTAAAATAAAATGAAATTTTCACTTTAACACTCAACAGCTCCATCCATTTTATAATATAAAAATATTTTGAAATTTGTAAGATTTAGTTAGTTATTTTATTTTAAACATAGTACTGTGATCGACCTGAATTCAGTTTCCTATTTTTACTATTTATTTCTACACGGGAAAATTTCGTTAACGTTAACGACCTTACTGTTTTATCAAAATTAAAGTTATGTTTAATTGACGTATAAGTTTTCCAATTAATGAAGTCTGTATCTTTTGTTCTGCAAAAAAAGCATTCTATCTGAATTTGTTCACCATCCCAATCAGAACCAATCAGAATCATTTTCATCTCATATTATTTATAAGAGTTGATTTTTTAATATTTTTATGTCTTATTCCTTAATTACTTAATTTGTTTTTAATACATTCAATTAGGTTATCGATAAATACTAAATTTTGCGGTTTCCCTAGTTGTAAATAATGTTTATTAAATAAATGCTCAATATATTCTGAACGGAGACCATTTATAACGTCATGAGAATATATGTATTCACAAGAAAACGACCTGTCACTACGCTCAAATTGATGATGTTGTAGAACGTCTTCTAAATGTTTGCTATACAATCTTTTACGTAATTCATAATCTTGCGGAACAATGTCACTCAAGAGATAATATTTTTCACATTTTGATGGTGTGCCGTCTGGTAGCTGATCAAGAAGAATTGTTGTACAATATTCTTGCAATTCACGGCCTAAAACAGAAAAGCAGTATAAAATTTAACATTAACTGAACTTCGAAATCTGAATTAGTTCGTTTTATATAAATACATACATATATAAAATCACTACTTACCATTTTTGAATTGATTACACCAATACGATAAATAGTATTTCAAATCTTCGATATCGTCAATGTCAGCAATTACAACACGATGTTGAACAAATAAATGGGTTAAATAATCATCTTTAAATTGTGGGAAATCGTAGGACTCATAACACTGAAAACACATCAACGATGATGTTTGCTGAAACGACTCTTCAGGCACTGACATTTTGTCACTATTTAGTCATTAGTATTAAATTTAGTTTGTTCCCCAATCCCTAACCAAGTACACAAACTATAATCAAAGTGTATCAAACAATAAGTGTCTCGTCTTAGAACAAAAACTGATAAGATCTTAAAATTTTTACATCTGCATACATGATTTTTTACACTAACACACTAGTAGTTACGCTAAAAATAATCGGAAATATAAATGATGATGAAGAAAAAAGAAAAAAAATCCCCTAAGTTTGTATTGGTGACAACTTTTAAATAATAACTATTTAGGGTGCAGTAACCTTTTGGTGGTGATGAGATAAAAAGTCTACAAAATTTCGACCAAAGGGTGTGAATCAATGTCTTCCGATTTTTTTGAAATTTTATGAGAAGGTGTGCCTCTGGTCCAGTATCACATACGTAAAATATTTTTAAGAAAAATCACATTTCTTGGCAATTATGGGGTTTTGAAATTTTGGTTTTTGTACAAAATGCGTTTCTTTAAAAAATCGTAGAAATCTTAAATATTATCGTAGCGCGATAATATATAGCTAATTTTAAACGGGATAATTTATTCTATCATATAAAAATACTTCCGAAAAAAATTTTTTCAAAAAGGATTAAAAGGACGATAAAAGGATCCTTTATCCTTGAATATCTAAAAATGATAACTCTCAATTTTTCTCATTTTTATACTAATTTTTATTAAAATTATTTTGTATTAAAAATAAAAAAATTTAAATATAAATTTAAAAAATCTTGATGCTGTTTAAATACCTGCTGTAGACAATAGCAAAAAAATTAGTATAAAATTTGCATTTGTATGAAAATCAATTGATTTCCTATGAGAAAAATATACATAATATTCTTTGAAAAATTCTCCCACCTGAACCCAGCTTCACTCCAATTTGATATTTTAACATAATGTTGCTAATAATATTATACAAAACATACTGGAAGTACTCTTATGTTGCATATTTTTTATTATTTAACTGTATAATTACATTCTTAATACTAAAAAAATTACAAATTCTAACACCTTATTATAATTTATATTTAAAAAATTAAAAAATCACAAACTCAAAAAATTCAATATTTTATTATCCTTTATATTGAAAAAGTGAAATAGTTCAAAATTTTCTTTATATTCAAAAAATCACAACTATTTTATTTCTTTTTTTAACCAAAATCAAAATATTTCTAAATGATAATTATTTTTCCAAATCTCAGTAGTCCTCTTTACCTTTTAAATTAATAATAACACAAAAACGCACGTTTTTTCCATGTGCTTTTCAAAGTGAAGAGCTATTATCTTGTGTGTAAGAACGAAAACATATGAACATTAACGCATCAGTTAAAGCGAGAGACAATAAAAAAGTAATAAGTAAAATATAAAGACAATACAAATGCATTTCAAAAGTGAAGAGCTATCTTAACCTATGCAAAAAAAAAAACCAATACAACGAAAGCCACGCTTATCGGTGATATATAGAATACATAATTGGTGTGTTGGGATTTCTTGTCTGCATTACTCTTTCGTGAAATTTTTATTAGAAGTAATTGATAAAAGAATATCTCTCTTCAACATATTAGAATTTTTTTTTTATTTTTTATTTATTATTTTTTATATATATTTGGACTTTTCTTTTTGGTGAGTCCTTTTTCATTTACTGTTATGTAGAAGACGACCCACTGTATATATATACACTGTGCTATAACGCAACTTCAGATTTGATTTTTGAAACCTGAAGACTCAAGACTGAAAGATGTTGGCTTGATTAAATTCAGGGAGCTAATTTAGCTGTTTTCCCTTGTTGCCTTTTAGCCGGAAACAAAACGATTTAGACGGATATCTTTTTTCTTTCCGGTTAGGCAATTTTAGTCGTGGCTAAAATATATGTATGTTCTATTTTTAATTATCAAAAGTATTTCGAAAATATAAGTATGTAACAACTTGACTACATTAGCTGTTTTATTGGAACTGATGAATTGATTTGTCATCACTTCAGTTTTGCTGAGCTAAGTTATCTTCTTCTTGAAAATAGCTTTACTGTAAGTGCCCAATAAAACATGTTAATTTATTCATATGACATTTGAGTGTTTGACAGTTCATTTAAATTTTGTTTTGACATACATATGTATTTGGTAGAGTGGATTTGATAAAAATTTATAGCAACAAATCATTATTGAAATTTACAATTTTTATAATGGAGGATGTAAATGCTTTGGTAAGTAGTATTTTACTAAATTATAATTGAATTTAGGTAGTAATGAGGTGATTTTATAGGATTTACTGTTTTCTAAGGACGATTAGACGAATTTCATTGGAAGTGACCGGTCGTGTAGGGGTGATATCGTTAGCAGTAGTTATTATGAAGATGATTGTGGTCATAGAAAGAACTGAGTATCGGACTTCATAAACAAATACAGTGAGGAAGAATTCAGAAGGCATTTTCGATTAAAGAAATGTAGATTTCAGTACATGTTAGGTAGACTTAATCATATTTTGTACCATTTGTTTTTTTGAATTGAATTTGTTTTGCAGACTCATAGTCCGTATGAGGCGATGTTTAAAAGTACACATGGTGGTGGAAAGTCTCAGATTTCTGGAAAAGATTGTGATGTACCAGATGCA